>OY015313.1:1112160-1632167 GCA_955612985.1 Cheilosia scutellata
ACTGGCACGTATCAAAATTCAGCAGGTACAGCAAGCAGAAACCCTTTGAAGCGAAAGCGGATCCTGTTTCATTTTTATATTTTGCAACAATGCCAATGCAGTGTTTTTTTTTTTAAACTTTGTTAGATGTAAATGGAACCGTTATGCAATTTTTGTATTAGCGTTAATTTGATACGTGCTATGCTATGCTTTTTTTCGAGTACAAGTAATCGAAACTGAACACACAGACTATAATATAGACCATACCTACATTTCAGTCTAGAATCTGGGCTACAAAACGTTTCGACGGGGCTGGGCGAGTTATTTTTTAAAGCCGTTAGAATTGCTATACAGTTACAATGCTTATGACTAAACACATTCATATTTTTATCATGTTATCGATAAAGTTTGCGAATATGAGAAATTAAATTTCTTCTAAATATAAGCAAGGTAAGGTGTAAAAAAACAGAATAAAGAAAAAGGCTCGTTGTTACTCCTCGCTTCCCATTCCAGTAATTAATTTCCGCATCAATAAAATATCCCCAAGATAGTTTTATAAAAGTTGTATAACTAGATAGAAACCGAAAGTTTCAATAGCGCCCGAGATGCTTGCAGATGTATGTTAGTTCTGCACTTAAATTGCTGCAAATTGTATACCTACTTCTGGAAATATATCCCCAGGAAGCGAGTTCCAAAGTTTGCTTGTCCTGTAACAGAAGGAGTTTTGGAAAGTTGATGTCCTCGCGGTTGTCAAGTGTACTGTATGGTCATGAGCATTAGCAGCCTGGCTTGTGGGGCGCCCAAAAGTTGCATTTCGAGGGATAATGTCTTTGAGTTCCTTGGAACATCTACCATGGGGAAGTACCTATAGAACAAGCATAGGTCAACGACTTGTCTTCTGTGCACCAACGTTTGTAGATTCGATGTGAGTGTAGGGTCTCCAATAAGTCGAACTGCTCGTCTCTGTATGCTGTCAAGTAGGTTAAGTGAATGTTTTGGGGCCGAGCTCCAAACATGGGAACAATATTGCAGACCTGGTCTAACCTGGGCTCTAATCGCGTAATTTATCAGGCTATCATCGTTGAGACGATTGTATAAAACCACCTCGAATCAACAAATCATCGTTTTCATTTTGAACAGTTTGAGCAGGACTGTAAACAAACTGTGACAACTGAAAACTAATAAAATTGGTATATTATTTTGTTTGTTTTGTTCTCGTTTATGTGGAAATGCATGGAGGTATACGTTGGAAAATAACCATAGGTTTGTAAAAGAAGAAAAAGAAGAGGAAGAAAAGGATTTGCGCATGCATTTTGTTTAAAGCATTTACTTACTTTACTTTTGGGGGCGCTTACAATCCGGGGTGGACAACGGCCTCAACCAACAAGCCCCTGGCTAGCTGCCTCCAGTTACGCTCACCAAGTTCGTTGAAGTCGCCGTCCAATTGAGCGCGCCACCTCTGCTACGTCGACCCTCACCCTCAGGGGTGGACTCAAAGACTCGACGGGCTGATGCGTTGCTGTCCATACACGCTCCACGTGCCCCAGACATATCAGCCGTTGTATCTTCAGCTTTTTGATACAAACTGGACCGAATATCGTCCGAAGATTCTTTCTCTTAAAACATCCAAGGAGGTATTCTTCCGATTTTGACACAGTCCATGCTTCTGCATAATACAGCAGGACCGGGATGATTAGGGTCTTATATACCTAATATCTCGATGCTGAGACTCCTTTCTCATTGACAGTATATTTTGTTTTGTCATCATTTACAGCCAAGCATTTATTGAATGCAATTCTATGATTGCATCCTCAAAAGAGAACACAGCTAGGGTTCGAACTGTCTTTTAACAAGTATGAAGAAAATGGATTTTTGTTCTATATTTTCACATTTCACCACACTAATGCTAATGCAGTGTCCTTTGTGAACATTATGTATGCTTTTGATTGGAAAATGTTTAATATTTAATATTTATTTTACTTTTAAAAAACCTAAACATAAACAAAATACACCAAAAACGATGAAACGATTGCAAAATAGCCATCGTTCAATCGAATCGTTTCGACGACGCCATTTGACAGTATAATTGTTTACGTGAAGCAATAAAAAGCGATGATCGTCCTATCGATTCGACGATTATCGTTGTTTGGTTGTTATATGAAGTAGAAGTATCGTCGAGACGACGTCGTTCGATCGTTTTAGCCTTACGCGATTAGACCCCTGTATTTTGTAGAGAAGGAGAAGTTGCTTGGGGTTAAAGTTTTGCTCTAGGTAGCTCAACTCAGCGGACGACGATCTTGCGATATAGGATATGTGATTCATGAATTGACTGCGACTCCTAGTAGGTGCATTGAGTCCTTGGAATGAATTGGATGGTCATCCATTTGGATCTGAGGAACTGTTGATAAATGTTTCCTAGAAAATGTTGTGAGCTGTGTCTTGTTTGCATTAAATACAACCAAGTTGTCTTTTCCCCACTGCAAGATTTTGTCCAGATCATCATTTAGAGAACTAATTTGTTCACATCTCTGACTGTGTGATGTAGCCGCACTCACAGGCCCACTGTTCGATATGGAGGATATAAGAGTGCTGTCATCAGCAAAGCTGTAGATATTATTATTTGTCGATCCAAGCAAATCGTTGATGTGGAGAAGAAATAGAGTTGGAGAAAGAATAGATCGTTGGGGCACTCCTGCAATTATAGCAAACGAATTACACGATACACCGTCTACAACAACTTGGATCGATCTTCCCAGAAGAAAATTTTGCATCCATCTGCAGAGTTGTTGTGGTAATCCATATAAGACGCTAACTTACCTAATAGGGCTCTATGCCAGACTCGGTCAAATGCCTTTGATATGACCAAGGCTACGGCTCTTGATTCGCCGTGTTGTTCAATTGCTTGCGTTCATAAGTGCGTTACGTAGCTTAACAGGTCTCCAGTGGAACGACCGACGGCTCCGAAATCCGTATTGCCTGTCGCTTATTAATCGGTGACCTTCTAGATATTTGATTATTTCCACATTTATTACCTTTTCCATTACTTTTGAGAGCATTGAAAGTAACTCTATTGGACGATAGTTTTGTGGCAGACATTTCCTCGCTTTCTTAGGAATAGGTTGAATCCGAGCGGTTTCCAGCAAGAAGGAAACGTCTTCTGTGAGTACGACATGCTAAACAGCTTACAAAGTACAGGTGCAAGTTTTGGTGCACAGCTCTTGAGTACTATAGCCCGCCGGATCCCGTTGCCTTATTGCAATCGTTAAGGATGCGTTGAATTATTCGAGGCCGAAATTTCACTTCTGCCATCGATGATTGCACCCTCGGGATATTTGGTGGCTCCAGTTGTGCAGAATCTAGGGTGGAATTCTCTGAAAACATGCTAGCGAAAAGATCTGCCTTTTCTTTAGGTGTTGTTGCTAGTGTGCCGTCTTCTTTTACTAGAGGTGGAAAGGAAGAGCTACTAACGTTATTACTGATTGCCTTTGCCATGGACCAGAATGCGCGTGAGCCACTAGGACATCCAATCACTTTGTTAGTGACTCTTTCGCTGTAAGTTGTCTTCGCCGATTCAATAATTAGGTTGCATCTATTTCGAAGAATTTTAAATTCAGATCTATTTTGCTCCGATGGGTTTGACCTCCATTCACGGAAAGCCTTGTTTTTCGCTGCGGCAATTCGCTTGCATTCTTTGTTAAACCAGGGTTTATTAGAAGCTAGTTTTTTGATGCAATGTGGAATATAAAGTTCCATGCCGAGTAAAATCATTTGGGTTATGGCTTCTGCGCACATCGGTATCTCTAAAGCACATATCAGCCCATGGCAACGAAGCGAAGAAATCACGCAGCTCGCCCCAGTTAGATTTACTATAATTCCAAATCGAACGATAACGATCCTGGTTCGCTCCTATTGGTATCGGTATAGAGTAAAACATCAATATCGTCCACAAATCTGTGTCGTAAAATAGCTTTAAAACTGATAGCTATTTTAACTCGTACGGGTATTGCCATTTAATTATTCTACGGCACTTTGTATACCTACACTAGCACCCTATTTAACCCTCAAAATCGCATTAGAAAATTAATGTTGAACACACATTTGTTTCTCACAAAATGAATTCCCAATCGAGAACCCTTAGAGAAATGACACCGGTTCCAAGTTTCCATCTGAAAAAAATGTTGGCAGTTCCCAAAAGATTAGACCACAATAATTTTATTGCCACAAAGTTTATAATATCATTATTTCAGATCGCATCTTTTTCACAACTACATGCAAGCCAATCGATAGTCTCTCCTTCTACTAAAACCTCAAAACATGTGTTCCGTTATGTAATCATTCGAAAATGCAGTAAAAAAAGCAAAAAGCAAAAATAATTAAATATGTAAATAAAACGTGTCACTGTGTTTTGCTGAAACTTTCTTCTATTGTCTTCGGGGAGCATTTACTAGCATTTGCCTTGTAATTGTCACTGTAGGGGGCTATTGTCCACTAGCCTTCAATGTACCTACTATTAACCACCACCCTAGGCCTAGCAATAGGTATTCTCTTTTAGCGACAGAAATTCCCATATTAGTTTGATACAATAAAAGTTTTATACGCTCGCCATTTCTATACGCACCGTGGCATAGTGGCTCGTTAAAAAAAAAAAAAAGTAAAAACTAATTTGAAGCGCAAAACTATGCTGTAATGAGAATTTAATTCACACCACGGAGACCGGTTTAAGTAGTATGGGATTATAATTTAAGACCAACAAAATGTAATAAAAATGGAATGAGGTACCTCACTGACATGCCAAATAAAACCAGAAAGGAATACTTTTGCACAAAACTCTAGAAATACCATGGCACAAGGTTTTATTTTAATTTCGTAATTACAGGTTCTTGGTGTGGAATACTAAAGAGAGGCGTAAAGTAATATTAAGGACACCCACCCACCTTAAGTATTTCCATTGAATTAACGCGGCGCAGTAGGTGCATTGTGTGCACACAATGAGAGCAACCGCAGTGCCAAAATCAAGAAAGCCAGGCAGGAGATGCTCAACCTTACCCCTGGTCATAGTCATCACCGTGGCTGTTCTGCTTCCGTCTGGAGTTGTGGGGAAACACACCCATGGCCATGGGGGTTATGTCAACTTTAATAATCAACGGTTCGCTATGGAGCCGCAGGACCAGACAGCCGTTGTAGGCGCTCGTGTCACACTTCCTTGCCGGGTCATCAACAAACAGGGCACGTTACAATGGACGAAGGACGACTTCGGCCTGGGGACCTCGCGAAATTTAAGCGGCTTTGAACGATATTCCATGGTGGGAAGTGACGAGGAGGGCGACTACTCCCTCGACATTTACCCGGTTATGTTGGACGACGACGCAAAGTATCAGTGCCAAGTGAGTCCAGGCCCCGAGGGTCAAGCGGCTATACGGTCAACGTTTGCTGTCCTCACGGTGTTGGTACCACCAGAACAACCGAAAATCTCTCAGGGTGACTTCATCATGACAACAGAAGACCGCAAAGTAGAGATTGAATGCATTTCGGTGGGAGGTAAACCCGCCTCTGAGGTATGTATAGCATAGAATGCATTTTGTTCGAAAAACTGCAATACATATTGTGTTCTCAGATAACTTGGATTGATGGCCTGGGAAACGTAATAAATGACAACATCGAATACACAGTAATTCCCATGCCAGATTTGCGGCGCTTCACCGCCAAATCAGTGCTTAGACTCACTCCGCGGAAGGAACATCACAACACCAACTTCACCTGCCAGGCGCAGAACACCGCCGACCGGACATATCGATCGTCTAAAATACGTGTAGAGGTGAGTAATTTACCAAACGATATTGACTGTGTTTGTATATCAATCTAAACATGTTTGCATCCGCTGTTACAGGTAAAATATGCTCCCAAAGTCAAAGTGAGTGTAATTGGTGGAGCTTTGTCGGGCGGCAGGATTCCCGAGTTCGCACAGGTGCGACTAGAGTGCAAAGCTGATGCCAATCCTGGCGAAGTCCGATACCGGTGGTTCATCAATGACGAGCCAATAATAGGCGGCCAGAAAACCGAAATGGTAAGTCTGATTCACATCGTATACTATACATATTTGTGATTTCCGTTTGGCTCCCATGATCCCAGTTCCCATACCCACCATCTAGATGCTCTGTTTGAAATTATAAATTATATTCCCCCTTTCTGTTTACAAACATCAGGTTATCCGGAATGTAACTCGTAAGTTCCACGATGCGATTGTGAAGTGTGAAGTGCAGAACTCTGTGGGAAAGAGTGAGGATAGCGAGACTCTCGACATAAGCTGTAAGATATATTGGGGCTAGTCTTCTGCGTTCGAGTTTCACTGAGGAATGCGTAATTTTTTTAATTGCAGATGGACCACAGTTTCGCCAGCGTCCGCAGTCTATGGAAGCCGACATTGGAAGCGTGGTTTCTCTGAATTGCGAGGTAGATGGCAATCCCATGCCAGACATTGTGTGGATTCAGCATCCCATCGATAGGGTAGGTTTACCGTTTACTATAATCGATAGCAACCATCTAAACGAAATCGCCTACAGGTTGTTGGCGGCAGTTCTAATCTGACGTTTAGTGTCACGAACGAAACTGCTGGGCGTTACTATTGCAAGGCCAATGTTCCCGGATACGCTGAGATATCCTCCGACGCGTATGTTTACCTCAAGGGCTCTCCTGTGATCACATCGTCGCGCTACCAATACGGTCTGGTTGGGGACACTGCGAGGATTGAGTGCTATGCCACTTCGGTGCCGCGGGCGCGGCATGTATCCTGGACGTTTAATGGTCACGAGATAACTTCCGAAGGACATGATTACTCAATACTGGTAGACGCAGTGCCGGGGGGAGTCAAATCAACGCTAATCATTAGAGACAGTCAGTCGTATCATTACGGCAAGTACAATTGTACGGTGGTCAACGACTATGGCAATGATGTGGTCGAAATCAATTTGCAAGCGCAAAGTAAGCACAACGACGAGGGTATGTTTTAGTTCTGTAACTAATTGTGTCCCATTATCTTTCATTGCAGAAAGTGTGCCACTTTTAATGACAATCGTTGGTGGCATTTCATCAGTGGCCATCCTCATGATTCTAACTATTTTGGTAATAATATACTTCAAGTGTAAGAAACGGAAACTACCACCCGCCGATGTCATAAGCGAGCATCAGATTTCGAAAATCGCCGCCAAGGAAGCTGGTGACCGTACATCAAACTACAGTGACCTTAAGGTGGACATTTCTGCCGGGTATGTGCCTTATGCTGACTACACCACTCACTACAGTCCTCCGCCCCAATATCTGACGACGTGTTCGACCAAATCTGCTGCCCACATGCAGCAACAGCCAGCCATCAATGTGCCAATGACCTTCATAAATGGTGGAAGCAGTCTTACGGGCAGCATAATTGGGTCGCGAGAAATTCGTCAAGACAATGGTCTTCCAAGTTTGCAGAGCACGGCCACGACAGGAAGTGTGGTAAGTTCATCACCTAACGGCAGTTGCAGTAACAATAGTACAGCGACTCATGTAGCACAGAACTCATTGAGTATCGATCCAAGGTACAGCGCCATCTATGGCAATCCCTACTTACGAAACTCAAATTCATCGTTGCTGCCGCCACCTACAGCTGTTTAGGATGCATTAGCATATACCTATATACCTAAGATATAGAGAACCAAGTGTCGCGCTTTCGAATTTAACCATGTTAGGCTTACAAAATATTTTATACTAGGTACTCGTGTATGAACTAAAGACTGATCTCAACGATTTAGTAACAAAAAACGCGTTACACAACACATTGAACGAAATACATATATTTTTTATTTACCTAGAAAAAAAAAAAAAAAATAAATAAATTGTCGGTGGCGTGAAGAAGGGCGATTTTTTAAGGTTCCTCATGAAATGTGCAAAGGCCAAGTGAATGAATATTAAAAGGTAGCAACTCCCTGCTTTAAAGCATTCTTTGAAATTCATTAAGAAAAGGTATGTTAGGAGGGTCAGCGATACGGAAATCTAAATCATCGTTCTGTCCGACAACGAGGAAGGTCAATCGATAAAGGTGGCGATTACACCCCCTTTTTCCTCAAGCACACAGTACATCTATGCGACAGATATAGTTTATACAGTGCTCTTTGCTCTATAGGTTTTCCCAAAGCAGTTGGTTGATTCAGAGCAAAGAAATCGATAAAACATTTCATTCGCAGTGTTTTTATTTTAATATTTCATGAAACCCTGAGAAAGCGGTCACAGTGGAGCCGTTTCTGTGTTTGTTAGCTATAATTTATTGATGTCTGTATAGGATTCTTCCGGAATTTTCGAGGGGTTTGTACCTATCATTTTCTGAAATTATGTGTCATGTGTGCCAGTAGATTTGCATTTAGCTCAGAAGCTGGGCTAGTATTTAATGCCAGTCTTAGGGTGGACTTAGCAAATAAGCTACCAGACGTACGGTGCGTGGGCTTGAATATTTATTTGGTTTTGTAGCTGCGTCAAATCCCAACAGGATTTTAGAGGCATGCTACTCTATAATAATTAATACACTATAAACTAGTCGTCGTGTTTTTTTTTTATTTCTGGATGCCAATAAAATCGATTTTATTTATTTTTTATTGTCATCTGGGGTTTGTCCCAACCACTAAAGTGCTAGAGCTATTTTATTTTTAACGACAATACTGTCAAAATACATTATATGTAATTTAAACATTTGCACACCATGTTGAGTAGTATTCTTAGAGGTAAGTGATAAGCGCGACTAGCTACAGGGATGTAAAAAATTTAAATGTGTTTCATTAAAATGGGATGAACATGAACACATCACTGACCTGTGACCCGAACAAAGCAATTAAAATTCATCAAATAAAACCAAAATGTCCTACGAACAAATGAAAGACATCCAATTTAAGTATCTACAACTCCGGCCTTAATTGTTTCTTTCAGGGAATTATATTATCTTTCAGTTTCTATTGCGAAATATTTTTTTTTTTTTTTTTTTTTTAAACATTCTGACTCGCCATGGCGATATAGAGGGAGCACTTCGACCTATAAGGTCTTTTGTGCTTGAAGCGTCAGAAATTAGTTAGGAAAGTAGCGTTTCAACTTTCTTAATGTAGCTGATAATGCATACAGCAGAGGTCGTCTTTAGTGCATCGGTACTTATAATTTCCCTGAAAAATGACTTCCTTCTGATACCATATAGGGCCGGGCATTCACATAGGATATGCTCAGCTGTTTCGTCTTCCTCAAGCCATAGTCGGCACTCCGGTGAGTCGACTAATTGCATTTTCTTTAAGTGATATCGTAAGCCGTGGTGGCCTGTTAGGTATCCTATTAGATATCTGATATCACGCCTACGTAGATTTAGGATCTTTTTGGCATCTTTTTTAAAAGGTTGAATTGATTTTTTGGCTTGTCTAAGTCCCGGGATATTCTCCCAATGTGAAATGCATTTATTGCGTTCCCAGCTTTTTATGGCCGCGTTTATAGCTGATTTGGGGATTGAACAATACGGTTCTGGTCCTATAAAAGGAGATACCGAGCCCTTTCTGGCAAGTTCATCAGCATTTTCATTTCCTACAATACCCTCGTGTCCAGGGACCCAACATAACCTGATTTTGTTTCTGATGCTGAGTGCCTGGAGGGTGTTGAAGCAGTGTAGCACTGAATTTGAGTCAATGATGATTGCGAAATATAGGGCGTACCCTTGCGGCGACAATTTGAACCCTACTAGACATACAAATTTGACAGATCAGCGAAAAAATCTACGGAAAAGAAGTTAAGCGACATTAAATAATTAAATATCGCGAAAAATAAATAAATTTGTTAAGCAAAAACATAAAAATAAATTCCTAACTAGTTTACAATAATAGAAAATAAAGAAAAATGTTGCATTGAGCGTCTCATTGTGCTGGTTTTGAAGTCATGTCCAGACCAGTTACATCACTCTTTCCTGAATCTGGTATAACACCTATAGCATAGACCCAACCACCCTTGACGAACTATTCCCCTTCGCGAATGGAGCGTTTTATATTCTGCAATATCGCAGATGGGTATCGAGATTAATCTCGGTTAGTTGGGTCCACGATTGGTATTTTTGATAATTCTGCACAATAAATGGAATATTAACAATAATTTAAAGAACTTTTAACGGTTAAAAGAGAGTCTAATCCAAAAAAACAAAAGAAACCAAAACAAGTTTTTCATTCCACTTTTAAACGATTTAAACCAGGGATTATTTTATTTTTCACAAACAATACTTGAATTTTAGACCGACTAAGCGTTTACATCGATTAAAATAGTTTTTCATTTATAAAATAAATAAATTACCTGTACAAAAATACACGTACCGCTTACCGATGACAGATTCCTGTATGTCTGATAGGGTTCTTTTCTTCGCCACCAGATATCGCAGGCCAACTTGTACATTTGTCAATTAAGTATGTATATTTTAATCTCTTTTTACTGTGATCGTTATATCACTCTCTCACATTTACTTCTTTTGGCTAATGATGCCAGAGTAGGTCAAAAGTTACATTTAAAAAGTTATCCCATTTTGGAAAATGTTTAGAATGTTGGCAAAAAAAAAAAAATAGCTTGCTACTGCATGTACGGATAATTATAATCCTCCTTCTTTACGTCACAGCCCCTAAAACTGATCGATCTTAATTCTAACAATGCATTACAATTTCAGACATCGAACTGCAAATTTGTGTACAGCTAAATTAGCTTTTCATTGAATATTTTATATGTAGGCATAAAACAATATATTATTAAACAAAAAAAAAACACTGAAAATTCTAACGAAAATTGCGTCCCATAAAAACTCTCATTATGAAAGATATTACTAAGCATTACAACCAAATTGCAAAACAAAGCTAATACCTACATACATTTTCTAGAAATAAACAAATTAACAATTTTCATATATAAATATATTATCTATTATATAGAATCTATTTAAAATTAAATTTAAATTAGGGAATCACAGCTTGAATTAAAGGTGGGCAATTCCTCTAGGTTTTAAGCTAAGATCAATCAATTCGAATAGCTTTTTTGACTAATTAGAAAATGTTTAAAGTAATTAAAAAACTAAATAATAATATTAACTTAAGCAAAAAAGGCGATGCAAGCCCGAAAAGTACCTGACTAGTAAATAAGTTGTTAATTAAGTCGAATACAATTATTTAGTTAGCGCTTCTTAGTGTCTTATTCAACAGAAACAAAAAATCTAAACATTATATACATGTATATGTATTTTGTAGGCATATTTAATGCGAAGGATAATTGTTTTTTTTTCCTGTTTTGTATTTTAAGCATTGCAGATTAATTATTATTTTTTAAGAATCTCGCTACTATTGTCTATTGTCAGAAAAATACAAATACAGTCCAAAATGCTAAACGAGATAAACATAATATAATTATATATTATAATAATAGATAACGACTCCAGAGTGCTTTCTTATTTAGTTGTTAAGTTTCCATACAATGCATATTTTTCTAGTAACATTTTTGATAATTATGTACTATAGAGTTACAAAATAAATATCTGTGTGTGCAAAAGCTTGGTTTAGAATTTTTTATTATTACCTAACGATTAGTTAAAAGCGAACTTTTTCGAAAATATCCCCTTTCGCTTTCACTTTAGACTCGCATGAGGCGAGATTCAGCACCCCCATAGGGTGTATTCATTATGTTATATTTGTCATCAATTCACTCACCCCCATTTAACATCTCACGCTTGTGTCAGTTACCAGAGCTCGAATTATGCTACTCGTAACTAAGTTGTAAATTTATTAGTTTTACAATTCAAAGAGTTAAACAAAATATTTTTTAAAAATAAAAGAAAAGAGAAAAATAATTATTTAATTGATATACAGTGTTGTTATTATATAGCAAATTTAAATAAAGCGCATTTCGTGAGCTCTTGTATGTTTTGTTTTATAATATTTTCGTTTTTTTAAGGTAAATTGTAAGTTTTAGACTGTGTTATTCTCTAAAGATTTACGATGATATTACATACAACGTGAATATACCTATACATACATTATATTATATATTTTTCACATTGTAATTTAGGAATTAAGGAGACGACGAAGAAAATAAAAGAAAATAATTTTTAAAACATAGAAATGGAAATTGTTCTTGTTGCTGTATAGTGTTATCCTTTTACTGTGCGTTTGCTGTGGTGTGGTGATGGCTATGCTGCTCGCTGTTGGCTGTTATGGGGGTTCACTTTGTTTAGATACGTTCGCAGAAGGGTGTGGTATATGCATGTGTACTGTGTAGCGTGCGATGCGAAGCCAAACAAGAACACGTCACCATCAATAGCTCTCGGTTGGGGGTTGATCATGAAAATCCCTTTTGGCTGGTCGTTTGTATTCCAAAAATCGATACAGCAAAAAGTATACGAAAGAGCTAAAATAAAACGCTGAAGTGAGTCAGTCAAAAATGACATTCAATTTATTTAGTGTGTGAGGGACCATAAAACGGTTTTGTATTACAGCACTCAGCACGTAAACCGTCTGCGGAATAGAAATACAAACCCTTGCCACTAACCTTTCAACAGTGGATGATTTACATTGAGTGTTCTGCACGGTCCTGGTATATTTATAAGGAGCTAGTTTGCTAGTGGAACAAAAGGACAAATTGTGACTTTTATTTAATTTTCCGTCGCAGATATCAAATTCCATGGAATTGTGTGCGTCTGGTTGACAAAGTAATACTAATTAGAGGTACCTAAGTCATTTATTCTTGGCTACACCCTGCAGACTCGTGCGACATACTCCATTGGGAGTCAATTGGCTTAGGGTGGGTGTGTTGTGTTTGTATGTTTACTTTATTTAGTCTACCTATCCTACTGACGAACTATAAATGTGCATAGTTTTCTTATTTACTTTGTATGTATCCGCTCGACTTTGTTCGAAAATGAATTGGAAATTAAACTTTCACTTAAACTAAGAGCCAGCCAATGAAAGTGATTCTTCTCTATAAACAGTTTCACACCAATGAAAACAGTTACCTGATATTATTATTGAGGAGCTCTGACACTACCTGTGGGTATTTGTAACTTGACTCCATTGAACCCGATACCAAAGGATCCTCCAAAACGACTTCTGAGCTCAATATCTATATGAAGTCACGAAGTACGAAATATGATTAAAATTAATAAATCCATCCCCCAACAAATATTCACCTTGGATAGATTCATTTTTTTGCAACACAATAGCTATATCACACTTTTTGAATAAAGCTAAATCAAATAAAGAAATGTACGCTGACGATCACTAGGATGAGGCAATACATTTTGCAATACCTACATTTTGCTCCAAGCGACATGTTCTCTCTTCTTGTGTTGTTGCCTTAAAACAGGTTTCTTTTTAAGTTTTCTTCTCTGTATAGTACTACTTTTTCGTGGCTGTCAAAAGTCTTTCCGGAACCCATTTTTTTTTAAACTAAATAACAACAGTTCTTTTCAACGCTTTTTTTAAATATTCTTAACAAAACTTTGAAAAAGATCGCTCCTGCAACGAAATATTCGCAATTGCCCATCCTAATGGCGCATCTTCTTATTCCTTCTCCAGTGTATTTCATCTAAACAAATGATACACCAAATCCATTCACCTATCTTTCTATGACCACCACCTCCAGCAGGCATAAACCTAGTCTCATACGCAGACGATTGTACAATCCTAGCCTCAGACCCTAACATACAAGACCTTTGTTCATCCATCAACGCATACTTGGGCACAGTAGAAACTTTCTTCAACGACCGAAACCTTAAACTATCATCAGAAAAACCACCGCAACATTATTCACATCATGGACAAAAGAAGTAAGACTCGAACTGGACTGGAGCCGGAAGACGCATTACCCACCATTGCGCACCCTAAACTCCTAGGAGTCACATTTGATAATATGTATAGTTTTTCAACACACGTCAACAACATCAGAAATCGCCTAAGATCCAGAAATAACGTCATCAAATCACTTGCCGGAAGTTCCTGGGGGAAAGACAAAAAAACTCCTCGCCACATACAAAGCGATTGGACGATCTGTCCTCAACTACACGGCACCCATCTGGACCCCACAATTAAGCGACACCAACTGGATGCACCTTCAAACATGTCACAACACTGCCATGCGAACTATAACAGGATGCCACCTCATGGCCAACGAAGATCATCTTCACACAGAAACAATGATGCTCCCGATAAAAAAACACAACACCATGTTATCACAACAATTTCTACTGGCCTGCCACTTACCGGAACACCCCAACCACACCCTCATCTCGAATCCCAAACCACCTCACAATATTCGAAGATGCATCACAAACCTCCAAGAAGAAATAGACCACCTCGTACAACAACCCAACATCAATATTGAACAATACACAACATGGTTAAAACACATCCACCAGACCTCAGTAACCAACACGATCGCTAACTATAAAGCTAACATTGTGCTCGGCGGCAGACCACCACCCATTGCTACCGAAGAAAAATCACTCCCACGTTCAACCAGAACAACACTAGCCCAACTCCGCTCGGGCTGGTGTCACAAACTAAACAGCTACATGTCCCGCCTAGACCCCAACAAACAGAACAGCTGCCCAGACTGCAACGATGGTCCACACGACGTAACACACCTTTTTAACTGCCCGGCGAAACCAACTACATTAACCCCAATAATGCTATGGACCCACCCAACTGAAGTGGCACAATTCCTAGGACTTGAAACCGAGATGAATTGACGAATGACGAATGAAGCTGCTACTACAACAACAACAACAACAACCTATCTTTCTTTCTACCCAGCATAATGCACCCTGCAGATACATTTTTCCTTGTTCGTTCGGTTCAGTGTTGTCACTTAGGATTTCAAAAATTTGGTATTTATTTGCTCGCATCTTTGGCTGTTTTATGTATGTACATTTATGTAGGTATGTACACGCTGATGGCATCATCGGGCTTGAAAAATGTGGTCGGAGTCGCATTACGGACTTACGCTAATGGAGATCGTTATCACACCACGATTACCATTTTTTTCTTGGAAAATACTTACGACAATAGATAGTCCGGAAGAAATGTGGTTTTACCAAGAATTCTAAAAGATTCGTTTCATTCAGCAATTTCAGAAGGCACTGCGACTTAAGATATATTTTGTATTAATAAAGTAATTTATATACCTTGGTATTAAATAAATGTACAACGTTTTAAAATAAATGCTCAAAGTTTATTAAAAGAATATATGTATAGGACAAATAGGACAAAAGCTATCGAGACAATATGTATAAATGCACATTTTTTACTTTTCAGAAGGAAGGAATCGAGTACCTACTACAAGTACAACATAATTCAACAATTAGATACTCTGCAATAAATATATCCTTATAGAGTTTACGACAACCCTCCAGTAACTTCAAGAGACGCGCCATTAACGTATGAAGATTTCTTCGAAGCTAAAAACGAAACAACTTCAGCTACTTCGTCAGGGCTACCCAATCTACCCATGGGACATCTTTGCAGTATCTGTTCCTTGATTTGATCGGGAATAGTAGTAACCATAGGAGTATCAATGTAGCCTGGCAAAATCGCATTGACTCGAATATTGAATTTTCCAAATTCCTTTGCTGCAACTTCGGTAAAAGAGAGAACTGCGGACTTGGAGGCAGCATAGTTGCCCTGTCCAATGTTTGTCGTTTTAGCGACGATACTCGATAGATTAACGACCGAACCGGATATCTTATATTGCACCATGGCCTTGGCAAACTGCTGTGTAACCAAAAATGTCCCCTTAAGGTTCACTTTGTAAACATCGTCATAGTCACGTTCGGGCATTTTCAGTATGTAACCATCGCGAGTGATTCCGGCTGAGTTAACAACAATCGATGGTGGCTTCTTGTATTTGCTAATGGTAGTTTCTAGAGCTTTGCTGACACTTTCAAAGGATGAGACGTCTATTTCAACGGCACTCGATTCTGTGGAAGAAAAAATAAAATATACAAGAGTCGTATTTTATTGATGCAGTTTTAAATCAATATAACAGCCGCAGCATGTTATATCTATCTATCCCGAACCAGCAATCGCTACAGAAAGATGACAAGAGGATATCACCTAAATTTTAACTGTTAACGATTGCTTGATTAATAGAATGCTCTTTCGGAATTGGCTGATGGCTGAATGAGTCTCAGAAGTCTAACATGAAACCCTCAGAAGGAATATGTACAGGTACGGCGACAGATCTCACATCTTCGATGTGTTTTACAGACACAGAAATACCCAAACTGCTCTCCTGGACCTCCAGGTTGAGGGTTATGCGTGGGTTTAACTATTCCAATTACGGAATAAAATAAACAGTTACGAATTAATATCTAATGTATTTACTGTTGACGACCTTGCAAAATAGGAAAAGGACAACGACACACGAATCTGCACGTGGAATGTTGGAACCCTGAAAAGGCCGCGTGCAGCGAAACAACCAGCGGAGGCCCTTGACTTTTACATAATTGCCGTCCAGGAAGAGCTGGGGGGTTATTCGCAAATGCTCGGCGGATCGTATTGAAAGCGATACTTCGATTTCGACCGTTTTCGCTTTTGCTTATTCTCAAATGCGAACAATGCTTTTTTCCAATTAGACTTCCAATTTTCCATTTATTTGACAAGTTTGAGAGATTTTTCCCGTCACAAGAATTTAGTTTATTTTTTATCCGCAATAAATCCGCCAGCAATTCGTCACCTAAATAAGCTATCGCTTTTGAATGAATCGAATCGCTTTTGGAAATACAAAAATACCAATCCGCCATGAAAAGCGATCCGCCGCGCATTTGGGAATAAGCCCCCAGGGCAGGAGGCTTATTCCCAATTTGATCGAATCAAAAGCGATAGCTGTATAGGTGACGGATTGCTGGCGGATTGTTTGCGGATAAAAAATAAAGTAAATTCCTGTGGCGGGAAAAAGCTGAAAAAGTGTTGGAAAAATACATGGAAAATTGCAACTCAGAATGGAAAAACTGGAAAGAACTGGAAATATAATTTTCACCCTCGTTCGCATTTGAGAATAACCAAAAGCGAAGACAGTCGAAATGGAGGTATCGCGTCCAATACGATCCGCTGCGCATTTGGGAATAACCGCCCAGGATTCAGAAAAAAGATGATTCTGTACACAAAATTGTTTGTATGAGCTCCTCGACCTAACATATGTACAACATCCTACACTACTGAGACACTAGGAATTCATTTCCAGAAAGAGTGACTTTGGATGGAGAAATTTTAATTTTTGAACACCAGGGGAAAACAGTCTTGTGTAATTAGGATCTGCTCACAGAGTGTTTCCATTTATGATACATACAACATACCTGCTTAGGCTGATCATTCGTCCTTTATTTAAAAGACAGTATGGACAACTATAGCTATTTGAACTCTACGAAGTATCGGAACATAAACTATTGTATGAAACTCATGTCAGCAATACATTTGCCAAAAGAATTCTACATTTTTGGAAGTAGAAATCCTTGAGGGGGTCTTATTTCGTGAAACACAAAATTCGCCAAGAAGTATTGAGCAAAGTCTACCATTTGGATATTTCTCAGAAAAAAACAGGTTTATTTTTAAATGGCGTAGAACTTTTCTCAAATAATATCCGTTTTTTATTATCAGCTATGATCCATATAGATAGATCATCGATTTACATGAACTTACAACAACAACATGTGATCCTGCTTTTCATCGAGATCACGAAATATGATCTGAAATTTAATTCAACTAATTCTCGTTGTTTATTTCATTCACTAAATGTTGGTGTCCCTGTAAATTATTGCTACACAGTAATGTTGCCAGACTAAAATATGAAACACAATTAACAACACAAAAAATCAATTAGCATTTTTTCAAATTCGAATAAGTTACTACTCCGACTTTCGAGATGTTTTGTTTCGCTACATAGCACAGAAATATAAATGGAAATATTAGCAGTACAATACGGTTAATTATGATGCATTTATTTGAACATAACATTTGAACATAGTTTCCCCAAAAAAATATTGAATGTATGCAGATTTGTATCCATATGGTAACACCACAACAAGCGAAATGTCAAACTCAAATATGAGCAAGTGCAATGGAGAAATCATCGCATTGTGACGTCACATTGTACCGTGTGGCTGCAAGATGGCTGGTGGCAATACGAAATTTGTCATAATTGCTATTGGATTTTATATGTGAAAACTAACTGTTGCCACAACTAATTAATGATCCAGGGGGTCAATTCTCAAAAATTATCGCATACGTTTACCTGTCAAAATATCCAATTTCATGCGAAAGACTTTCACCCTAATTCTGAGATTTGATTCGAATCGAAAGTCATTCGATTTTAGCCAAATGACATTCCAACTTTCGATTTCGATTTATGTCGTTTTCGATTGGTAAACCAGAAGGGTCCGGAAGAACTCTCCGCGATTCTGAATTCAAATCCAGAAGCAAATTTCTCTTCTTTTCAGTAGAAGAACTGTCAGTTGAGTGCCAATCGAACGCTTTCAGAAGCGTTTTTATTGCTTCCGTTCCGGACGGTTCTGGATTACCAATCGAAAACGACATTAGATTCGTATTTTGTTCATTTCTCCCCACATTCTCAGATTCGATTGGATCGAGTTAAATGTCAAATTCTATTCGAGCGAAAATGTGTGGTCGAAATGCTCTTTTTCCTTTTCTTTGGGGTGGGTAAATGTGTATCTGTTTCTGTGGCATACGCCAACGACCGACGGTGCTGTGTTGTAGACAATCAGTCTTGCCTCGAGACTAGAGTCGATAGTCGATCGGGAGAGCGAGAGATATCTTCGCAAGCAGGGATATGTATGTATGTATATGTATTTCTCTCTCCAAGAATACATAAATGCCATCTTTACTCAAATTAAAACCAACAACAATTGAGAATCTGAGAGCCAAGTATTTCTACTGGTGATTTCGAAAATAAAATTCGTCCAATGAAATCATTCGATAATGAACTTCTTTCCCTCGAAACTCAGAATGCGAGGAGTTAATTCGTGTGAAAGTTTTGAATTCGAGGTATACTCGATTCGATCGAATCTCAGAATAAGCGTGTTTAATTTGCAATTCTCAAATTCCGCATACGAGAATTTCTCTTCGAATGTTACTTGTCTGCTTTTTCTAGGCGTATTTGCTTCTCGCATACGGAATTGTGAGTTTGAAATTTTGATTTTTTTATTTCTGTGTGAAATAATTTATTGTGAAGAAGCAAAAATAATTAAAATGGAAGGAAAACAAAAGAAGAAGGTTCTTCAGCAGTTACATAAACCGTTTGATCTAAATTGGTCAATCATATGAGTAGCCAAGAAATCGATGAATTCCTGTGCCAAGCGCTTGTTTAACCGAAATAATTTCATAAATTTTGTGTCGAAAAGTTCAAAATAGTCTTGGGGTTCTCTCACATCCACAATATTTCTTACCCAATTTGAATTGAATTTTTTTTTCGTGTCATTCTTTGCACAAAAACTAGGTACATTTCGACGTAAAATTCTACCTCAAGCGAGAGGTGAATACAATTTTCGCAGAGGTGGAAAAAACTATGAGAATACCAATTTTTTTCGAAGGTATGCGAAAATTTCAGGCGGATTTGCTCGGACACGAGTTGCGTTATGCGGAATTTGAGAATTGGGGTCCTGATACGGATCAGATCACGCCTGATACCTAATAAAAATCGGTTAATAATTTTGCACGGGCAACTTAGAATTTCACAGCGATCTTTGGACAAAAGTGATCTTTTATTTAAATTAAAATGCATTCACTATTATTATCACAACATAGAAATTTCTAAGAACATCCCTGTCAAAATCAAATAACTTGAGAGGGCTTGCATACTCGTAGGCTGCACTACAATTCCAGAAATATAATTTGACACTTGCGTTGTCCTATAATTTATCTGTCAATTTATGAAAATTCCAAGAGCTAAACAGGGAATAAATAAATATTAAAATAGTAAACTTACCAGAACCCAACTCACTGATACTTTCTTGTGCAGTTTGCAGGTTTCTATCCGCAGCAATGACACGGGCTCCATCTCGAGCAAGTATTTTGCAAACAGCTCTTCCAATCCCAGATCCAGCACCTGTGAATATTTACTGCCACACTTTAGATAACAAACACTTGGATCTCAAAGAATTATAATTTACCAGTAACTATCGCCAATTTCCCAAAAAGTGGTCCAGGCATTTTGTTTGACTTTAGTAAATCACTTGGCTTGACGACAAAGTAGACTATTTATGAACTCGATTCTGATAGCAATAATATTGTTTGTGCGTTAGATAATCACAGACGGCACTCACTTCTGACTGTCGGTGAAACGATCCTCGACTTGACCGCTCTGGAGATAGAGAACATTGGGTGTGCTGTGTGCATGTGTTACCGAACTCTCCAATCACACAGTTTCAATTTGCTTTTTTTGGGTAGGTATGGGTACGGCAGTGGCCCAGTGGGTAGTAAAAGCAAAGCTCTCTCAGCTGATTTGATATAATGTACAGCAGTAACAGTACAATAATAATAATGAATTGAACCTATACCTACTAAATAAATCAGTTGTTTTTGGTTTGTTTGGCTGTATCTCTTCTTAATTATTGATGATGAGTACTAGACCTTGATAATGATTTTATGGCTTCATTCCAAATTTGGATCGAGTTGTTGTGTGTTTATTAACAGGCAAGTTAAATAGAATGGTGAGAAAGAAGACAAATGAAACACGACCAGGAATATTATTATACATTCATATATCTGCCCACGTTCGGCTGGAAAGAAGTGAAAGTCTCGCGTTCCATCAGTATAACAATAGCAACACAACACATTAGATAGGATTAGATTGAGTTTAGAGCGTATGGTCTCGGTCGGTACACTACGAAACAAAATAGAAATACACAAGCGCCTCAGTTGCCACTTCTTGTCTCATATTTGTTGTGGCTCTAATGGAATAAGAGTATACTCTTAGGATTATAAAATCTGACAAGAAACATACCTACCTACCTATCCTTTTTTCGATTTATTTTTTGATAGATATAGGTAAAGAAACTAATCTATATACACTGCTGGTCAAAAAATAGGTAGGTGTGAAGAGCTTTGTTGATAGTTGATTTGTTCTTGCTGCTAAATAACAGTTGTTTTGCCAACAAGACTTGCAACAAAATACATGTTCATTATGAAATTCATAGTTCCGTTAGTATGACGTCAAATTTATTGCATTTACTAAGTGTACTTTTAAGTATTTTATTAATTTTCGTTGCAATACCATTTTGTACGTTTTAGGAGTTGGACATAAAAATAGGTGTGCTTCTTTAAATTGTTTAAATTTTGCGATTTTTTTCAAAAGTGTTATTAAAAAGTGATTAACTTTAAAGGTGAATTTGTTTTTTAATCACTTTATCACAATTCTTGCTTAAGTTTTCTGTTAAATCATATTTTAAGATGGGTCGAAAAGTCCACTCCTCTGCGGAAGAAAGGCAAACCTATAAATTCATAGCAGGTACCCTAGGAAGGTCACAGAACTTCGTAACCAATGCTCTTAAGCCACCATTAGATATAGAAAATAAAGGAAGACCGAAAAAAAATCACAGGTACTACTGACCGCCGCATTTTACTTTTAGCGAAGTCAAATCCGTTTGTTTCGTCACGGACATTAGGCGCACAAATTGGGGATGGAATCAGTGCACGCACAATCCGCAGGAGACTACAGAACTTCAATCTCCCAGGAAGAGTCGCCAGAAAAGTTCCACTCCTAAGAGCTAGGAACGTAAGGTCCCGAAAAGAATTTGCCTTAAGCCATACAAGTTGGAACGGACCTGAAGGATTGCAAAAATGGCGGAATATTCTGTGGACTGACGAAACATAAATTTGTTCTCTTCGGATTGTGGGCGTAAGGTAAGGCGACCAAAAGGAAAAGCATACCATCCTCGCTATATACTGAAGACCGTGTACAAATTGAAAAAATATGAACATATTGAGTTTTATAAAAAATTTGTTCTCACACCTATATATTTCTTTGACCAGCAGTGTGTGTATATAAAAATGGTGGCAAAAATGTATAGTAATTCATCAATTATTGAGAACGGCTGGCCGATTTGGTTCAAATTTTTTTTTCAGTTGTTCGTAATTGCCATCAGGAGAAGGTTCTTCTGAAAGAAATTTTTGGAAAAACCTCCGGAAAAGTCGGGAAATTGAAAAAATCGAAAATTGATTTTTTGTATGCAATTGTTCCGGAATGGCTTTTCGAAAGGAGAAATAGAAAATTCTTAGTGGAAAATCCCGGAAAAACGCGAAAAATTTTAATTTTGTTTCGACGAAATTTTGCATTTTCTTTGATTCTGGCAACAATTCGGTCAAGATCTCAAATTGCGTTGGCTGTTGCATCCTCTGGCATTGCTGCCACTGCGGTCGAATTGCATATCTTCTCAGGGTTGACAAGCCAACGTGCACAATGACCAAGAATTCGGTGATAGCGAAATTGATGCGAGAATGGAAAATCATCATTTGGGATGAATGCACAATGGCGCATAAATGAGCTTTGGAGGCAGTTGACCGAACGATGAAAGATTTACGAGGCGATTCGAGACGATTTGGTGGGGCTATGATATTGCTCTCCGAAGATTTTCGTCAAACGCCTCCCGTCATACCGAAATCAACTACTGCCGATGAACTTAATGCATGCCTGAAATCGTGGTCTTTGTGGCGGAATGGCAAGAAGTTGAAATTGACCACGAACATGAGAGTCGCATTGCTGAACGACCCATCTGCTGCTGTATTACCGAGATAATTGCTGACGCTTGGCAATGGCCAAATTCCCTTTGATTTTTTCAACTCGCTTGATGTGCCAGCAACTCCAACGCATAATTTACATCTGAAGGTGGGATCGATCATAATCATGTTGCGGAATCTGAATCATCCGAAAGAGAAACTGTCCGTCGAGAAATCAAGGCCAAATTCAAAGAAGAGGAAGTCCTTATCCCACGAATTCCGATTATTCCAACAGATCTTCCATTCCAATTCAAGCGGATTCAGTTCCCCGTTGGATTGGCTTTTGCGATGACAATCAATAAATCGCAAGGCCAATCGTTGGAGGTCTGTGGGATTAATCTCGAATTTCCCTGTTTTCGCACGGCCAGCTGTACGTTGTCTGTTCGTGTGTTGGTGTCTTCGTTTTTGCGACGGAAAACAAATCGAAAAACATTGTTTATCACATTGCTCTCTACTGATTTCGATTCCATTCAAATAAATCACATTGAAATTTGAAATAGCTATGTGTGTTTTATTATACAACTCTGGAGTTAAATTGGGGCGAGACGAAGTTCGCCGGGTCCGCTAGTAATGTATAAAATTGGATTTTTTTTTCCAAAATATTGCATTGCAAATTTTTTTCATTGGTACCTAGTCACGTTGCTGTAAAACAAGGCCTTCTAAATTTTAGCAATAGCTTTTACTAGTTTAAATAAGTAGGTAGACGAAAAAAACATCACTTCAGAAATCAAGCGAAGAATTACACTTGCCAATCGCTGGTACTTCGGCTTAAGAAGGCAATTGGTAAGGCCATATGTCGAGAAACACCAATGAGACTCTATATAAGACACTCATCATCCCAGTCCTGCTTTATGGCGCAGAATCATGGAAGGGGACCGCAACCAACTTGGAGCGCGCAACTGGAGGCGTTTAGCCAAAGATCGTGCTAACTGAAGAGGCGTGTTGGTTGAAGTCCCAGGTCCCAGGTCCACCACGGACTGTAGCGCCACCTAAGTAAGTAAGTAAGACAACAAAAAAACGTTTTACATGAAACACGAAAACTTATGCTGTAAAAGTGATCTGGGGCAAAAAGAAGAGTTGTTTTTCTTGCCAATCGAATACAGCATAAATCGAATGTAGATTTTTTATACGAGCAATTTCAGTTGCAGTTGCAGAAGACATTTATTATTATTTCCAAGGTAGAAAAATCACTGCCTTTGCTGTTTTTGTGGAAGACGCTGTAGACACAACATTTGAGAATGACAATGAAGTGATTGACTTTATTCGTGAAGAATGTAAAAGGCTTCGCCAGTCCTTTTTTGGTTTTTAATTTTTTTTTGGCTTATCAATTGATCACCGTAATTACGGACATTTAAAGAAAAATTAACTAAATATTGGTTGAAAATGGCGTTAGGCAATAACGCCCAAATCAATTTGGAAATATCGCCCAAAAAAAGAAACCGTACAATTTGTTATTTGCAATTTCGCACATACTCCAAATCTGACAGTAACCCCAAGCAGGGGGGTTGCATACATTTATTAGGCTGCAAATAATTTTTGGGCTTTATTTCCATTATGCATTTTTTGGGCGTTATTTCCAAATCGATTTGGGCGCTATTTTCTTGGGCGTTATTGCCTAACGCCGTTGAAAATTACGGGCGACGTGACAGAGGGAAACATACATACAGTCTAGACTCTAGAGATTACGGGTTTGCTGGCAATGAAAGCTCTTACGGAGAAATTTCAAATCTGGAATAATATTGCCCCTCCCGCCTAAACGAAGCCAGATAGACCCCCCCCTCCCATAGTAAAAAATGCTTGTATTTACCCCCTCTACAAAATACCGTTATCAATTTTTGGTGAAGATAGTCACAAAATAAGGACGAATTAGAGAAGAGCCAAATTGGCAGAACAGTGCAAAGTTCGAACTGTTGGTGAACGATCAAGATGTAACCATTATAAAATTACAGAATCAAGAAGAGTGCACTTTTATCAAATATCTGTACGAAGCTACTGAAAAGGTAATTTAGTTAGATATGTTTATTTTAAGTTTAAAAACTTAACCGAAAATGTGTAACATCGTCACATCGGTTAGCGAACTCCTCGGCTTCAAAGTATTTCGCCAACACAATGGGAATCAGATCCACGACAATTGGGTTACACCTGGGTGCCACCAGGTAATAACATCGTCAAAGGTCCAGCGTTACTTTGATACTCAGTTCAAACAGGTAATATGTAAGAACCTTGAATATTTACGTCTCTGTAATTATTCAATCAGCTTATTTACGGGTTTAGTTTGTCCATTTGTATTGGCGCTATTCTACCATACCCGTAGGCCCAGAGCTTAGCTTCAATGAGGGCCGAGGCCTGTGCTAATGTCTCTAATACATACATACATACATCCATACAATTAAGGATTGTCAATTGTATTAATGTTAATCATTTCTATGATAATTGTAAATTATTAATAATAATTTCTTTGAATTCATCTTTTCACATCTTATATACCTATTGTACCTAGCAAGATGAATTAAATAAAAAAAAAAAAAAAACAAAAAGTTACTATAGTGACTGGGTTGCAATACACTCAAGCAAATCGTTTGATTTCTCATTTCGACACTGTCAAAGATCGTGTTAATTTATGACATTCTGACGTCAGATTTTGTCTACACCCAACTTTAGGACAGAATCTGGCTTCATATTGCCGTGAACGTGTCAACTATTTTTGACACGTGTAATAGTAGTTAGTAGATGCTGTTTTCTTAAAATAACTCGGTTAAAAGAATAAACTCAAATTCGGTGTTTTATTTCCTCCTAAGCACTCTATTCAATGCCAATCCCAAGTAAAAGAAAACGTCAAATAATAATTAACCCATGGGATAATTTATTATCTTGGTCCCGGAGGAGTATAGGTATAGTATACCTTTTTGACAACAGAAAAATTCGTTTTCCACACCTATAGTAAAATTAGATTTTTGATTAATCAAATTTTGTTAGTTAGCAAAAAGGGTAATACATATTGTCATATATCGTCTGCCTTTGCAAAAACGATTCACGATAGAGAGAGGTAGGAAAAATGGAAATTCATAATATGGAATGGGAGTGTCACCAAGGCATCGAAATAATAAAGGATATCGCAATGCAGAAGCTTCCCATAGAGGTGCAGAGCAATTGTGCAACGATGGTGAATGTTTCTAAATCCGCTTCGTACATCCTTTGTTCAGCGAAGCGAACTGAATTGTGGTGTGGTGCAAATTGAACGTATCCATGGCAACATATTCCAAAGATCCGCATCACCGTTTCAATTATCCGTTTTAAATCTCCACGATTCACAAATCACAGCCAAACTCACGAAGAAGGAGCCATGCGGAGCCAGAGTTTGGCAACTTGGGCATAGACAGGCAGTCGACGAGGAACAGCACCCCAACAACATTCCACCCTCTGTAGGGCGGAAGAAAAGTTTTATCCTCGTTGTGAGGTTGGGACACATAAGCGGGGGGCCGGAAATCATAATCATTATTATTGTTATTATGTTTTGGTATATATGACATCGAACACAGCGTGCAAAGATATTCTCTGAAAAACACGTAAATCTGTCAATTAGGACTGACACAGCTCAGGCTAACAAATGAATGTCATTTTGGTAGATACTTATACCACCACTTTCTCCGAGCGTATTATGCTGGTGCTAAGATGGGTAAGCCTAAACATTATAAGCATATTTTACAGTTTGTTTAACAGCCGAGTGCTGCGGCACGGCAACTGCCAGAAAAAGAGAAAGGTAAGAAGTGAGTTTACTTTAACCTCTTTTCTTCGAGTTGTACCTTGTACCCATGTTCTATATGTATTGTGGAGCGTTAGTGCTTATATCAAGCCGACGCGACGTCGAGACGGTTTCAGAAAAAAGAGCTCTTTCTCCACGTGTTCTTCAGTTTCGCTGGAGGCACCACTCATTACTCAGCACTTCACAGAACATTGTGCCTATTCCCTCGCGGTTGGAAAACAATGTAATGAAAAGGTGTTGATGACCATGGACATGGACCCAGCTACCAAAAAAAACAATATACGCATGCCATGCCAATGTGAATTCAGCATACGAAGCAAAGCCCCTGGGCTATACTGTGGTTCATATAAGAAGCCTCCCCAATGTTTACATTTTAAATTAATAGTGTACTTCGGAACGAATTGTGGGTTCAATGAGCTCTGCATAGTCGACGATTATAATTCTTATTGCCGAGTTAGTACGATTATGTTGTCGTTTGTTCAATTGAATTGCATACTAGTGCTCCTGCTCAGTACTACACTGGTTGTAGGTACGTTTGGTGTGACATTATTAAAAAATTATTCCTTCTGATACCACTTTTGCAGTTGAGTCATTTTCGTTGGGAAGAAGGGATGATGTGTATCCCCATATTGTGTTAGATGAGGATTATTCTGCCAGAGACGTACGCTATCGTGGGATACTAATGCAAAATGAGTTTGGCTTAGGTGGTAATGGGAATTCTCGCGACTCTGGACCATATGAAGAACAAATTGAAGATCGCTCGCGCTCCGAACTAGAATGGAAGAAACTTCGTCGTTACATCAAGCGGAAACTCAAGGTGCCACGGCGATACTTGAAGAAAATTGTACGAAAGTTGACTGTGGCGACAAATTTACGGTCAAATCAATCACGACCGATGAAATACTTTGCTGTAAAAGCAGCGAGAAGAGACTGTATGCATAATAAATAAAAAAAAAACGATTCGAATCTGGGTTGCATCGAATGTGTTTTAGTTTTACTACATAATTATGTATTATGAAATACTTGATGACTACTACGTTTTACATATAGATATTCAGGATACCTTTACTTACTGCATTAGTGCTAAAGTAAATTTGATTAGATTTCCCTGGCGGGTGTCATTTTTTAGAGTCTTTTAAATTTTCAGCGGCCTAGTTAGTTAGTTATAGTTAGTTAACAGTGGCTCTCGGTGTGAGAAACACTTAGGCCGTTTGTCGGCCCATTGTGTATACCACTGGGATTAGGGGAGCTTTCCTTTACTGTCTACTCATGTAAACTATTTGCTACCGGTTATAAAGCTAAGAATGTTAGCGGCACTGGTATTACCTATAGATCACTGAGATCATTGAGAAAATAGTTTCCTAAGGGTCATTTTATTCACTTCAAGTTGAACACAACTTGGGGATTTTTATTCTCAACTTGAGAAATTGCTTTTATTCACTCGAAGTTGACTCACTCAACTTTGGATATTCCGAAGTTGAGAAAACCAAGAGTTTATTAACTTTGGATTCGCTCAACTCCCCGAAAAAGTAGAAGTTATGAAGCCAAACTTGATGGGGTTTTCTGTCAAACTTCAGATTTTTTTTTATTTTTTATTTCTGTGTTTGGCAGTTCAGTTCTGAAGTGACGAAAATAATTAATAATTCATTTTTAAAATTGAAATAATGTAGCGTGCAAACTTTTTTTGGGAGAATTGGCCATCGTCTTCGAGCAGGGAAGATGATGAGGAGGTAGACTAGATACTAATTTGGGACGTGAAGGGCGCCAATACAAGATGCTACCACGTGTTGGACTGGAAAAATGGGATGACCGTGATTTCATCTATCATTTTCGTATCTCAAAGTGGACGACAATTATGATGCTCCAACTAATAAGGAGCAATTACTATCATCTTCGTCATCTTCTTCTTCTTCATCTTTATCTATGGATTTCGATTCTTCGTCGATATGTATGTAATTATCCATATTAAGTTCATATGATTTCATCGACAAACGAAAACAATTTGCCCAGCTGATGTACTGTCTAATAACGCACTAATAATAACTTATACATTTACAAAAGCACGGAAAATCTGAGATCTGAAATTCAAATCTGATCTGCCCAATGGAAAATACGTTAAAACACAATTGAAATTACGCGCGAAATGCAAATCTAAGGTTGGACTGACATATTGTGTGTCATCTGTCACAAATATCCCAGGGATATTTTACAAACTGCAGGTAGGCCAACTTTAGGATTTCAACTTCGGAGTTGCAAATTAATGTAGTGAATAAAAGCAATTTTCAACTTGCCGTTCAACTCTCGATTTAAGATCAACTTCGAAGTTGGCTAACTTTGGAGTTTTCGGCAAGTTGAACAATAGTGAATAAAACGGCCCTAAGTGGGCCTTTCTTAGATTGGCCAGGGCAGAGCAATTGCAAAGAAAGTGAGTGACGGACTCGTCCTCCTCTTCATCTCTACAGCTTCTGCAGAAGTCATTGTGTGACAGACCGAGCCTTTGTTGGATCTTTTAAGTCGAAGAAGCTGCTTGGATCGTTATGTGTTCAGCAGCCTATGTATAGGTACTCTTCATAGATGCAGTTTCAGCAGGCAGTCACTCTTTATCGCTAGCGCCTTTTCAATGCTGATTGATAACAAGAGTTGCATGGCGTTAGGCAAAGGCAATATCGCCTCTCGTTCAATTTGTTGTTCCATAATTATTCGATATTTTGGCTGTTATTTCCTTGTCAGGGTTCGTTTTTATGAAAAGCAACAAAGCCCAAAACAATAAGTGGAAATGCATTTGGAGTAGGTGGGAGTTTGTATCACATAGAAACCTTGCATATACCCAATTTTGCCCATAAGTATATGTAAATACTCCAACATCCCAACAGTGGCCCCATGCATGGTTGGTGTACAATATTGAAAATGTTTGATGAAAGTTGATGTATTGCTAGGCATCACTAAAAGCAATTAGCTCCAATCTTATATGCATGCAAAATGTGTGGGTCAGTCACCTTGGGGACTAACAGCAAACAGTTCCTATAATATTTTGTTGGTCACATTACAGTGAAATTCACCTAAAAAGTATATAGCTAGCAGTGGCGTGGCGTGAATAATTTTAAATGGTAAGTCGAAGTCGAAAAATATCAAAATGTCGAAGGGAAGATGTAGGTAGTACCTATCTATGTATACAAAACCTTCAGTTATTTTTTAAAGCCATACAATCGAAAACTCCAGGAAGAAATTAAATTATTGAAGATATTTTTCCATCTTGAGTGCAAAACTTTCATATGTATTTCGTGTAAACATGATTTATACATGTCTTATAATATTGTCCTTTATTTCTACATAAAGGTTCTTTAAATGAGTGTTTAAATCGAGCATTTGGGGTTTTTGTGGAGCTTCAGTACAATCATCTACTTACTCTTTGAAACATTTCTTCAAACGTATTTAGGTACGAAGATCATAGCCAAGACTCAAAACACTTGATTTCTCACTTAGCGACTTGTTTATAAACTTTATAAACACATCAGTATGTTTATTTTTTAAAAGATACTTACAAAATTCACCAAATAACTCGGAGAAAAGCGTGTTATTTTATTGCATAAGAAAGCGACCTATGAACAGAGGATACTCCCCTCAGAAAAAATCAGAAAATTATTAGGTAAAAAAGTGAACTGACTATGAGCTATGACTACATCACAGTTCACACTTCACAGCGCAGCGGTAGGAGATACACACACAATTCAAATTCACCAAATATGTCGGAGAAAAGCGTGTTATTTTCCAGATACATATACTCAATTACACCACAGCGCAGCGGTAAAAGATACACACAAAACCCACCAAATAACCCGAAGAAAAGCGGGTTATTTTTTTGCATAAGAAAGCGGGCGTTGAAAAGAGAGGACTAAACTCAGATAAACGCAAGTGTACAAAAGAGAAAGGAGACAAATTTGTTCTATCCAGTGAGAGATTTTATAACCCGTCATATTTCGGGTTATTTTAGATTTGGGTTATGCTCAGAGAGTGTGGGCAGTTATAATACTAATAATGAAGGCGAAGAAGGCCCGAAGGGTGTGTGTTTCCGTGTGTATAAAGTTCAATTGAGTTGGTGGGGTCGGGGTATGTAGCTTGCGCAGATGAATAGATACATATTATTAAGTTCATCCCGTGGGTTTTATGTTGCTCGTTTTTATGTAAACATTGTTGTGTAGCTGAAACTGAAACTTTTAAAAGGTAACCCGGTAGGAATCGGGTTATATGGACGCCACGCCACTGATAGCTAGTATGGCCCTATCGTACGCTACGGTTTGATCTGTCTTATATAGACATGGTATTATAGCTGACATGGCATATCAGCTCTCAAAACAGTATTGATAAAATTATATTTGCGGTAAGGAACAATAGAACAGTACCTACTAGGACCCAATATAATTTCATAGAAAACAAATCAGAGAAGTCGTGGGATACTAACTGGACCCTGCATCTTTAGACACATTGCTAAGACTAACAATTCTTCCAAACGTCTAGGTACTGCAGAATTTACAGCGATGTAGAAATACAGGGATCATGACGTAATCTCGAATAACAAAAATCTCGAAGGCTAAAAATCTCGAACAGTTTTTTTATTAATCTCGAAAGCAAAATTCTCGAATGTACAAAAATCTCGAAAGACTATATCTCGACAAAATCTCGAAAATAAAAAGTAAATTCGAAATTTTTTTTTTGCACTCATCCATAGCCAAACAGTAAACCCAAGCAGGGGGGTTGCAGGGGGCATCATGCCCCCCCATACGCACCTCACTTTTAACATCATTTTTAATATTAATTCGAAATATTAAAAATATATAAAACTTTTTTTGAAAAAAGCTGCATTTTAACGACCGAATTTTTGCTTTTTTGTACTGACATTTCACTTCATTTCAAGGGCACGGGCAAATGTTTTGTATTTAAAATTTTTTTTATTGGCTTACCTACCTATCTCATTTTTTTTGTTTTACAAAAAAGAGCTCTAGAGCTTACTGTTTCTGAGTAATTCGCGTGGCCCAATTAGCCGCCCTACCTTACCTTCCGAGGTGCTTCCTTCAGTACGGAGCAATTGATTGACATTCACGGAGAAGATAGGAGTATAGGTATCCTCTGCGGCATGTACCTAGGTCCTCACAATACCTGCATGTGTCCATGTTCGTTAAACCTATTCTCTAAAAAAAACAGTATATTGGAAGAAAAAGCGTTATGCAATTTATGAGCCCAAAAAAAACAGTATAATTCCGCGAAAATAGTATATGAGCGTTGGGTAGGTATGCGATGCCTCAAACCAAGAGCAAAATACAAAATTGCTCTTGTGTTGCTCGTATATGTCCCAACATCAAATAATTAAGGATCATATACACAAATGAAGCATGCACTGTGCACACAATAACCACCACGTGCAAAATCGGTTGACCGTGAAAAAGTAAAAAAAAATTGGCGATATTCATTCATTCATTTTCAAATAATCCGCTTGTCCATTAAGTGGGTCGCGGGTGTAGGTTTCTCAAGTGGACCCAAATCATCAAGGGCAATCCCCATACGGGTAGAGGAGAGATTATGGACTTGATCTAACCATCTCATCGTGGGTTTAACATGACCAAACCACCGAATCATGGACCGCTCCGTCCGGAGAAGTAGGTGCTCGACATTGAGTTCCTCACTTATTCTGATATTTCTAATGCGATCTCTACGAGTCACACCAGCAATACAAGGGATAAATCTCATTTCGGCAGCTTGTTCCGGCGATATTCCTTTTATTATTTTAGTGGTGATAAGACGCAAGATAAACATTAAGGTAAGGTTTTGTCATGAGCTACGTTAATAGATATATTTTAGTATTCAGTATACGAAATTGGACTGTTTTGAATATTTTTGTTTTTGTGACACAATGTTCATCAAACTAGGTGTGGGGCATGGAAAAACTTGCCCCGCTAAATAAATAAATACATGGTGTTGTCTGTATGTCCATTATTATTTGGTCTAAAATGCGTACGTACACTACAAGCTAAAAACTGAGAGAGCTGCCGGGTGAGGGATACAGTGCCATACTTGTCGAAAGTGGGCTCATACAAGTGTTCTCCTGTTATATACGTCATGAAGTATTTTTTTGTTTAGAATTCTATTTATTTGATATGTTTTGAATAAGATACCTACTACATTATAAATTCTGGCTTTTTTGTCCTTTATGATGGAGCTCAATCTTCCACTTTTCATGCCGTGGTCCAACTTACCCCACTCACTGGCGCAACTTGCCCCGTGTGGGTGGTGCAAGGACATTGTTATTTCCTTGTGGATGAATATTTTCAGATTTTCCCAAAAACATTAAGAAGTACGAGCTCCATACTATCTTTTGATACCACTCTTGATGGTATATTAAGAATAATCTGGTTAAAACAGGACTTCAAACGAAAAATTTCCCAACTAGCTCCGCCCTACCCTACTTCTTCTTTAATTTAGAGAAGCTTAGTTTCTTAAACAAAATTCAACCCATTTGTAGGTCCTGTAAGATAATTGCGTGTTGTGTGTGATATTATATGGACAACTAGACTTCTCCGATGAACTCAAAACTCTTTTAATTATTACCTTAGCTTTATTCATTTTTATTTAATCAACAATTACTCGTGGGTTTTCTGAACCCCAAATGCGACAATTTTGACGATAAAAATGAGCCTCATCACTGAAGATGATTTTGTTCGAGAATTGTGGACTGTAGCTGACAAACCTTCGTTGTTCCTTCGTACGTACAGCGTTCTATTTTTACTAACTCCGAACTGTCAACTGCCACATTTGTATCTTGTTTTTCCATTGGCATTACTGTAGTGTAAGCTCTAATTAAAATTTTGATTGAATTATGATGGGACACCCTTTACATACGCATTCCATTGCACCCGCAATTTTGTTTTCAGGCTTAGCCATGAATGTATGTAATGTCTGTATGTCTCCTAATGGAACGAAATTACAACCGAGAACCGACTAACAAATGGCCTCTGGAATTGGAATTAGAAAAAAATGGCAACATTAACGAATGCTGGGAGCAACAAACAAAAAAAAACTGTTCGTGTAATTCTTTGTAAAATGTTTTTGTTTATTAAACACTCGCAAAAATATTAGCTTTAGTTTGAATTGAAATTTGGCACATCCCTCGATCATTGATTAAACTCATTGTTGCTGCACGAATCGACGCATTGGACTCTTGGAACGTTTCCTCTTAACATTGCCATTGTTATTCAATCGAACCTTTCGCAGTTTGTTGGCACCGTTGTTGTACACTGCCGGGTTGACAGCGAAAGCATTAGGGTTGCCTTGGAAGTATCGCATATACTTTGGAGGTACCACAAACTGTAGACCGTGTTGGTTAGCCTTGCCTGATTTCAATTTGAAATAGTTTTGCTGCCTGTTGGCGTTAGCCTTTCCGTTCAGCTGTTGATCTTCCACAATATCCTCCTCTCCAATAAGATAGTCATCGCTTTCGATACCCCCAGCTCTGCTAGCTGGACTCGTTGTAATTGTACCTGTACCGGAAATAGTTCCAGTTGTGGTGGTGGTTGTGGGTGAAGTGGCGGCATTATTTCCAGTACCGGTGATGATTATCGGAATAATGGGCTGAGTGTTTTGCTGCTTACCAAACATACTACCAAGCAAAAGAAATTTCTTTAGAAACAGCCTACCGTTAGACGAGTCGGCTTTGAGGACCTCAGTGGGCACTTGGGTATCAGATGCCGCAGCTTGTCTTAGTTCTCCAGCCACAGGTTCCAAATCCTCATCATCATAGTCGTTTTGAATTCGCAGGTATTGCTCCACATCTTCTGCCCTTACCTTTGCATTCGCGGGTAGATTAAAAACCGACGACCGTCGACCTGAAAAAATTATACACAGTTAGTTATTGTAAATCCGAAAATTGAGCCTATCGCATACCCTTGGTTTTCTCCGCCAAGGAGACGGAGTTAAGGGCCACTGCTACTAGAGCTAACAGAATGAAGAATTTCATAGTGAATAAGATTGCTGGTAATGTTCTGAGCAAGCAGTTGATGTCTAATGCATTGATGTGAATGACCAAACCCCTTTTATACCCAATCCATATTGTATAATTTCACACTTGTTCATGAATCCCTACCTCTAACCTGCACAAGGCAAAAAAAAAAACCAACAAAAAGCAATCACTGTTCTTGTTTGCGTTTTGCCAAAACTTAAGTGTTTCTATGCCTCTTGAGGTGGTATGGTATGAAAATTGTGAAAAGCAATCTGCCCACCTCCCTGCGGGGCATGATGGATGAACGGCAAAAGAGTTTTTTTTCTCGGTTATTCTCTGTCTAATGAGATTGGGATTGAGAATTATTCTTGTAAGCTATACTCTTATGCGGCAAAGATTTGGGTAATTGCTAGATGAAACCTTTGCTTAGCTTTCTCGTCTCCCTTTTGTGGCCAGAGGCGGTGACTACGACGGTGATGATGCGGCGCGGCGCCCATTTCGGTAAGGAGGAGTGTGGGTCAAATATTCTGACGAGTTGACGGCATGTGTCTAGGTTGGTTTGGTAACTATCACGTAAGCAATTCCATTAAGCAAATCTCAGCTGTGGACTTCACTTTAGATGGCTGATCAGTAAATGGAGGCACATTTAATTTGCCCTTATGTTAACATAACGTAAATTAACTTATGATTTGAAATGTTTTAAAATCACACATGTGAAAATTGGCCAACACATTTTCTCTATCCTGGATGATCCTAAATTAGTTCTAAAATTACGATCATGCCTTCTCAATACTTTACCCGTAACAGTCGTACGACGCGACGTAGAATAACGAAAAGCTCTTGAAACTCTCGACGATGAAGATTTCAGAAGTCGATTCCGGCTTATCAAAACGACCGAAAACGCGACTGTAAAAGGAACATTTTATTGGGTGCATGCAATAACGCCCAGTGCACTTTTGGGTGTGCAATAACGCTCATGGGCTTTATTGCACTGGGCGGGGTTGGTGATGATATCTCATTTTCCAAAATCCCTTTTCCAAAATCCCCTGTGCTGGAATCCCTTACTCCAAAAGACCCTGAGAGAAAATCCCCACGGGACAAAATCTTCCTGTTTTATATTGGTGTTATTAATGTCGCACGATAGAGTGAGATACGCATGCTGCCCCCCTGCAACCCCCTGCTTGGGTTTACTGTCAGATATGCGGTATATGTGCGAAATTGGGTATATGCAAAGTTTATTATGCTGTTTGCTTAATTTTACTGCCAAAACTACGCGTTTAAAAAACAGATAGATTCTAAACGAACAGGGGATTTTAACGAGGGATTTAATAAGTATGTCTGTAAATGGGAGATTTTGGCATAGGGGATTTTGACCCGGAAGATTTTGGAAAAAGAGATAAAAAAAAGAGAGATTATGTCCAATAAGGGATTTTGGAAAAGGAGATAACGTAGGGATCCCGCCCAGAGCATATACATACATGTACGGGATGCCTACGTTATCCCATTTTCCAAAATCCCTTATTGGACATCTCATTTTTATACCCTCCACAGGAAGGTATATTCACTTTGACATTCCATTTGTAACGCACATAAGGAGCAGAGCTGCCGTTTCAGATTTTTGTTGGGGAGTATAATTCGATTTCTTTGCGCAGTACCGGGCAGTACTCTAAGAATGAAAGAGTTTTTTTATTTAATTTTTTTTATAATTTGTCTTCAGTTGTTGTGACGGTTCCCATTTGTCGGAATCTTTACCGTCTATTAATTCTTTTGACATAAGAATTGAATTTACGGTAGCCGTCATTAAAGCATTTCTTTTCTTACCTTTTATTAGATTTAGTTCCAAAAACTTCCTTTCAGCAGTCGCGCTGCTATGTGGAAATGATAGGACCGAACCAATAAAATCTTTTATTAATGGACAATTTTTTTCACCCAACTCGTTTTTTAGTTTGAAAACGTGGTTCCAAAATTGCTGTAGCTTTAAGTCTTTTAAAATATTTTCTAAATTAAGCAGTTTTCGCCATTCTTCATCTATAATATGACTCCTCATCGATGCCTACCAGAAAATTAGGAAATTGAGTCATTAGTGGGACAAGACTTGAAGCTAATTGCTTTTGATCAATGCCTTGCAATTGCAATGCAATTAAAACTTTGTCATTGAAGTTGATGCAGAGTTCTTTGTAAATCTCGGCAATTATACTTAATATTTTAAACATAAATTTAGAAACTAACAGACACAAATAAATAAACAACTAACAATGTATTGGTCACTGACATGACAGCACAGTTTCAAAGCTAAGATCGAATGACAATGACAACTGGAAAGTGGGCGCGCTCAGTTCACAAATGCATTTCACTGAAATTGGGGCAGAGACAGAATTTTAATAAAATAAAACTATTACATATTTTAATTCGCATTCTTAGTTTAATTTTTTGCTTTGGGTTGAGCAGTATAATTTGCTTTTCCGAAGTACGCAGTATTGGATGAAAAAATAGCAGTATAATACTGCTATTGCAGTACTTTCGGCAGCCCTGATAAGGAGGCGTTGTAGGTATGACAAACTATATATATTATTGATCGCATCACTTTCTTAGTCGATCTAGCGATGTCCGTCTGTCTGTCTGTCCGTCCGCACGATTATGGCCGTAATTTAAGAGTTATCGACTTGAAATTTGGTACGTAAGCTTTTCTCCACCAAACTGAGGCTAAGTTCGAAGATGAGCAAGATCGGATAAAAACTACTACTACCTCCCATACAAAATATATAGCTATTTGATGTTAAGAATTAAATTTAAATAGCTACAGTAAAGATAGCAAGTTTAAACTTTGTACATATTGTTTTAATAATATTTGAAAATTTTTGAGAAAAAATTAGCTTGCTCGAATAAAAACTACCCATACCTCCCATACAAATATATAATTTTTTAATACTAAAATATTATTTTATATTTACAATAATATAGTACCGGGTATTTGAGCTTCGGCATAGTCGAAGATAAATCTTACTGGTTTTTCTTCTCTTTTTCCAAAATCTCCCGGGACGAAATAACCAATGCTATGACAAAATCTCCCACAAGCTAACTAAAAAACCATAACAAAAAAATGATCTTCCATGTCATTTTGAATGGGCAAATTCTAATTTTTCATCCGATCCATTTCAAACTCGGTTTGTGTACCTACTCTATTAAGAAAATACAAAATTAATATCTCTAATTTTGGAAGCTTTGCTTGTAGCCCGAGTTATTAGCGACGGCAAAGGGGGTTTCAGTTTGTATGGGAACAATTTTTTCCTATCGCGGATAAGAGCTGGAGCTAAAATAATATAAGACAAAAATATTTTTTTCTTTTCAAATAATTTTTATTCTGATCAATTTTTTACATTCGTGTCCATAACGTTCTATTGAATCGTGGCTTTTTTTATACTTGAACACGAATAATCCTTCTGTGTCCCCCACCCCTCCTGTTCAAACGGTTAAATCGCCTGTTGTTGAGATGGCGACGTCGCTTTGCCTTTAGCTTGTGGCGGCGTCTACGCTGTTTACGTTTCATTTCTTCTCTCCACCGACGATATTGTTCCCAACGACGTCGTTGTTGCCTCCTCCGCCGACGTAGAGCCCTCTGTCTATTTAAACGGCGAATGCGATTCCTTCGCCTGCGCCTGATATTGTTCCTTCGTCTAGCATTTCGATTCCGATGGTTTCTATTTCTAGCAGCTCGTCCGCTTTCTTGAACCTTTAATGTGTCTTTTTTACCAACTCGTGATGCGATTTGAACATTGCCTCTACCCCTATTGCCATTTCGACGGGACACTACTAGACCTTTCCTTTTGGTTGAGTACTCTTCAATACCTTGTCTGTCGTCATCTTCATCGTCGTTATAATCATTTGCATCCTGATCGTCATCTATGGAATTTCTTTTCAACACTCCGTCGATTTCGAAGCTATTTTCGTCATTATCATCATCTTCTATTTCTTCATTGTCGTCATCATCAATTTCGTTACCATCGTCATCGTCGTCGTCAAGATCTTCTGCTCTGTAACGATATTTCTGGCGCCTGTTTCGATATCTCAGATCTTCATCTTCATCTCCATCTTCATCTGGTATTGGTACTGGTATTGGTGGATCAATAATTGGGGGTACATCTGGTGTATCTGTTGGTGGTGGTGGTGGTGGATTTGATGGTGTTGGTGGAAGTGGTGGTTCAACGGGTGGTTTATCAGTATCTGGGTCTGATGAGGACGATGATGGAAATGATGATGACGAGGAACTTGTTGGTAAGGAAGACGTTGACGTCGAAGCGCTCGTTGATGGATACCAGGGATATGTTGGCGATGAACTGGATGATGGTGTTGTTTCATCAGATGTAGTGCTTGTTGATGTTGTTGGCACGAGCTCTATAGGCTTAGCGGTTGTTGTAGTAGTCCATTTCGATATGATGGCATCCTTAATCGCTTGGGAGACTCTTCCACTTCCTTGAACATTTCCGTATTTGCCTGCCGATAGGCGCTTCTTATAAAGGCGGTATCGTTGACCGTTACCTTCAAAGTCTCGGATTTCTGTAAAAAGATAAAAAAAAAAATTTAACAAAATAGTAAATTCATTTCGAAATGTTATTCAAAGACAAACCTGCAGCTTCAATAACTGCTGCTGCAACAAGCAGCACCACTAAACAACTGTTGAGTATCTGCATGTTAGTTGCTTCCTTTCATATTATTCCAAGATCAGACACTGGAGCACACTGATTTCCAGAACTATTCAGAGCCTTTTTATATACTAATATCTGTATACGAAGCGAACCCTTTGCATAATTAATCGATCGCCCCAAGACTAAATGTCAAAAAGCATCTACTAGTGAAACATTTTTGATACAATGATATTGCATAAATTTAGTCAAGTCTTGAATACTAATTCGGCGAATTTTCCCGCTGCTAGTTTTTAGTCAATGACCAGCGTTGAACTTTTGAACTACGAATGATTGGTGACAATAGAACTGACTGATGATTTTAATATATAAATATATTAACTGTTCCCGTGCGGCCAATATAAATCTTTATGCTAAAGAACGATAAAACTGTAAAGAGCCAGAGGCAAATATTCGGCCTCTGAACTCTTTGGATGTGGTGTTGTGCAAATCGATATGATTTTATGTTTAAGGTAGCAACTTCAACAATTACACTAAGTTGAAGCTGCATTCGAACTGTTGATTCACTTGACCCAATACGTGTAATTATTGCCCAAGAAGTTCAGAAGCAGAAGCAAATAGAGTCCAGCTAGCAGGTTCTATGTTGGGGTTGTGGGTATTTTTGTTCTCATCATTTTTGGATGTCATTGAAACATCGTTGCACCGTGCCCAATACTATAGAAAAGTAGATTCGTATAATCCTTTAATCTTTAGTGCAAACTGAGAGCAAGAAAGGCAGTGAACTGGAGAGGAACGATGTAGGTACATTTGGTTTTTGTATTGGACTTCATTTGCATTATACTACATATAAGCAGCTGAGAACCAAAACATGCCAAATCTAAAAAAAATCGTTATGGCTAAATAAGAATACCTAAAGCGAAAATTAGATCAGATGTTGATATGAGTGCTTTTGCTGCAAATTTTGAAATTATTCGCATTTTGTACGCGACAATTCAGTAGGTACACCCAACTTAACAAATCAGCACTAAAATAAAATGTTTGAAAAGTAGATATGACGAATTTTGGTTCTCATCTACTTATGAAGTTACAAATTATAGGGAATATTCAAAGTGCTTGTCATTTTGCACTCTTCATTCGAGTAGTTACACTTCCGCCATCACTGCGGGAGTTGACTTTCAGTTGCATAACCCTAATGGTTTCAAACGTCTAGGCTCAGGCATACGCGGATGATGTTGCCATACTTTCTGTCAAGTTTAGATACTGTCTGTGTTAACCCGCAGTTGGCCTTAGACATGGTCGATGAATGATGAACTTTGGGTCCATCCTTTGAAAACTTAGGTTATTCTCTTCACGAGATGGAGGATTATGAAGGGTCTGACTCAGCCAGTGCTAAAAGTCGTCACTACCCCAAGTCTCTAATGAAGCGAAATATCTGGGACGAATCTCAGCTAAGGAATTTCTTTGGCCAAAGCATGTCAAGTCAAAGACACTCAAGTTCTTTGGATGTACACGGCTATGATGAAGCCAACGCTAGCTTATGCGTCGGTTGTTTTGATGAAGATCGCTTTCTTCACTAAACTCCAAAGAACTTTGCGTCTCGGATAGACGGGAGCTTTTCCGAGTACCCACCCTTGCTTGATTTACCTCATCCTGATACTTTTATCATGGGCATGGCCTCTACTATCAAAGCAAGGGGTGGCTTTTGGTATCATCTGCACTATAATTTCGATGACCTTGCGCGACACTTATCCTACTACCCTAGTTCTATGGATATGCCGTCTGATGCAATGACAAGGCCAAGTGAAATAAAGCCAAATTCTAAAAATTTACCATATTTATTTCGCTTTGTGAAAGTGATATTAGGTCAAATGTTGACTTGGCATTATTTCACTATCCACTGTTTTTAATTTTTCTTACGCGAATAAGTCAATTATACCATTCTAAGAAGTTTGAAATTGTTATATTAATACATTAATATCTATATAAACATTTAATTGAAAATTCGTGTACTGTTTCCAACAATTTGTCTACAAAGTACAAATTGGACACCGAATCGGTTTATTATTTTCCATATAGGTACAGTCAGTGGCAAAAATATTTTGTACAAAAGTAAAGTTAATTCTACTCATAAATTTGAACTTACTTCATTTAAATTTTGGCATCAATGGAAAGGTCATTTAAATTCCGTTTGAATGATACAAAACTTTCCTTAACCCATTAAGTTCCCATTGAAAATTTAGAACTTTTGTAAAAGTCTACTTTTTTGACTTTTTTCCTCGGTCCAAGGAAAATGTTTTGATGCAAAAAGTTTCTTCAAACAATTCTAATAGCGACTGCAAACATTTTTTCGAAAATCTCTTCGCTAATATTTTTTATGATTTTTTGAAAATTGCTAAAAATGACTATTTTAGCCACTTTTTTCTCCTTTTCATATAAAATTTTTCTGAGATCATCCCATTCAAAAAATCATAAAAAATATTAGCGAAGAAATTGTAATGATTTTTCTGTCTAATTTTTGCTGCTGCAATTTGTGCCTGCTTGTCCTTTAATCGTTTCTTAGGAGTTTCGAGAATATCAAAAGTTCCATCTATGGACATGATGAACTCTCTCGAGTTAAGTCTATCCTCCTCGACCAAGGAATCCATAAGAACTTAAAAAAGTTTCCTTATAGTAAGTTTTCGGCTTAGCCGACTGTTGTACCCTTCCAGGTCACTTGTTGTTTTCACCTGAAGGAGTTTCCTGTATTAATATTAATTTTTGGAAAATTTGTACTTTATTGCGCATTCGAAAATAATTTTTCTCCACGGTCCGATTGATTTTAGTGCCACAAACACAAATCTGAACAAAAAAAGTTGACGCTCTCTTACCATTTGGGCCTGTCGGGCCCGCAAAGTTTCAAAAATACATACCATGTACCAAGATTGAATGTTATAAAATTATACTTGGAAGGGTACAAAAAGCGTAAATAAATAAATAAATAAATAGTTAGCGCAATAAATAAGTTAGTAGATATTGGCTAGGCACCCTAGGCCTAACTTCTCACTACCATGTGAGTTTTTTAATGTTTGGGACGAATGGGGCCGAATGAGCCGATTTCGAACGGCTGAATTGTAAAGTTTTATCACGACAGTTATACTCTCTAATGTTTGTCAAACGTTTACGAGTGGAAATAAAGCGACTCGATAACGTCATTTTAGAAAAACTGCATTTTTGGATATGGGTTTGGTCATGTTAAATGCAACTCTGGTTTAAAATCTGTGACTGTGCAGTGCATCATAAGGGCCTAGGATGAAATGAGATGGTGGGATCTGGTAACACTATTCTACCAACCAATTCCAACCAATTGCTGGAAGGCTGTGGAAATATGCTTTGAGCGAATAGGGATGGACTTGACACTGATCTATTTATCTATTATTCTTATAGAACATGCAGTTGACGTTAAATTTGGTGGTTTCGACGCAACATCTAGTATCGAACTTGCAGATGCAAAAGAAACTCAGGCCTGCTTCTTTTGCAGATTTACGTCAGAGTTAAAATCTACACGATATGCACTTGACCACCTATTCTATATATACGATGACTTAACTGGAATTTCGGTGGTTGGGTGTGTATGAATCGGGTAGGCGCTGACTGGCATCAACTTGGCGGTGCCCAGCTGTTGTAACTTTTTCATACACATCAATTGTGCTTATTTTACCTCCGCGTGGTAACCACCGGGTATTGGACTCGCCCTTCCGGGCTTGGCTTGCTAAACTTATAAGCGCGAGTGTTGAACACGAAGAAAATAGCAACACTATAATGCTCTGTCGGAAAGACTGACTGAGCGAGTCTCAGAAGTCTTACATGAGCTCCTCAGAAAGAGGACGTACGGCGGATGAATTCACGCGATTGAATCAACGGTGACGTCAACAGTTGGCATGACAGATACCTTAATGGGCTACTTCGACGTATTTGGAGCTGAGGCAATTAAGGATTTTTTTTTTTCAATACTAGTCAGGGTGTTGAAATAGAGATGGTGGCGGAAGAGCCCTTAATGGGTCAACGGCAGCACTCAAATCCCCGAAGCGGGTTACTGACTCCGGAATATCCGACCCCTTTCGTCCAAGGGGTCACAGAAAGGGCCTGGCCCTCCAGGTTGGGGGTTGTGCGTGGGGTTAACTACCCAACCACGGAAAAACAATATGGTTACGAAGCAACCAAGAGCCTCGGATAAGGACGGATTCACTGTTGACGACCCTGCAAAACGAAATATGGACAATGACGTTCGGATCTGCACGTGGAATGTTCGAACCCTGAACAGACCGCGTGCAGCCGAACAACTAGCGGAGGCCCTAAGCTGCTACAAAGCAGATATCACCGCCATCCAGGAGGTGCGGTGGGATGGGCCGGGCAAAAGAAGGATAAAAAACTGTGACATCTACTACGGTGATTGCTACAGAGAACAGAAGCAGCGTCTATTTGGATGCGGATTCGTTGTAAGCGGCAGACTTAGGCAAGAAGTCTTGAGCTTTCGACACGTTAGTGAACGCCTTACAACTATCCGCATCAAGGCTAAATTCGCCAACATCAGCCTGATATGCGCTCACGCCCCTACCGAAGATAAAGACGATGCTACCAAAGAATGTTTCTACGAGCTCCTCGACAAAACATATGAGCAATGTCCTAAGTATGACGTTAAAATCATCTTGGGTGATTTTAACGCCAAAATAGGAAAGGAGGACATCTTTGGTAGTACAATCGGGAAGTACAGCCTACACGACAACACGTCTGGAAACGGACTTAGGCTAATCGACTTTGCTGCGGGACGTAATGTTATCAAACGGTCAATCAAATTGACCATGTTGCGATCGACGCAAGGCACTCCTCCAGTATTCTAGATGTTCGAACCTTCCGAGCGGCCAACATAGACTCGGATCACTACCTTGTTGTAGCCAAGGTACGTATGCGGATATCCCAGACACCACAACAACGAGGAAATACTGTGAGGAGATTCAACGTTGAACGGCTACAAACGCAACAAACCGCCAGAACTTTTGCCGATCGCGTCTCCCTCAACCTCTCGAGAAGTCCTTTGCAGCCTTCATCAAGTGCTGAAGACCAGTGGCATCGATGCCAAAAGCCGTCAGAAAAGCCGCAACTGATGTGCTCGGTTTCACCCGACCACCACCACGAAACCCTTGGTTTGATGAAGAGTGCCGGCAAGCACATGCAGCGAAGCAACTGGCCTACAAAGCGGCGCTGCAGAGAAGGACGAGAGCAGCTCGTGAGCTCTACGAGCAAAAAAGGAGGGAAGAACACCGGCTTCTCCGGAGGAAAAAGAAAGAGCATGAGAAGCGCGCGATCGAGGAAATAGAGAGGTGTTACTCCAGGAACAATGTTCGGAAGTTTTACCAAAAGGTAAAAAGAACGTGTCACGTGAACAAGACCCGAACAGAGACCTGTAGAGACGAACAAGGAAACCTTGTAGTGGAGTCACAGTCGGTGCTGAGGACATGGAAAAACCATTTCTGCAGACTGTTAAACGGCGAAGACGACACATATTCCGCTGTCAGGCAGAATGAACCATTCAACCTGGGCGATGAAAGCCAAGACTTCCGTCCACCTGACCAAAATGAGGTGAGGATAGCGATATCCAAGCTGAAGTCCAACAAAGCTGCAGGACCGGACGGTTTACCGGCCGAGCTTTTTAAGGCAGCGGGAGATGACTTGGTAGAGAGCATACACCAACTCGTTTCTAAAATTTGGTCAGAGGAAAGTATGCCTGATGATTGGAACCTCAGCATCGTTTGCCCGATCTACAAGAAAGGAGACCCTCTAAACTGCGCCAATTATAGAGGCATCAGTCTCCTCAACATCGCCTATAAGATCATATCTGCTGTACTGTGTGAGCGCCTGAAACCATTCGTCAACGAGCTGATTGGTCCCTATCAGTGTGGTTTTAGGCCCGGTAAGTCCACAACCGACCAAATATTCACACTACGGCAGATCCTGGAGAAAACCCAAGAAGTCCAAATCGATACTCACCATCTATTTATCGATTTTAAAGCCGCATATGACAGCATTTATAGAGACGAGCTATACAGGGCCATGTCTAGTTTTGGCATCCCTGACAAACTTGTCAGATTGTGCAGAATGACGATGGAGAACGCTCGCTGCTCCGTAAAGGTCGGAAATAATCTCACCGAGACCTTTGATGTCAAGACACGGTGATGCGCTGTCATGTGACTTTTTCAACATCATTCTTGAGAAAATTGTGCGAAACTCGCAAGCCAACACCAGGGGCACAATTTTCCAAAAGTCTGTGCAACTACTTGCATACGCTGACGACATTGACATAATTGGCAGAACGCAGCGAGCTGTTACTGGTGCGTTTGCAAGTATTAGCACAGAAGCGGCAAAAATGGGTTTAGTGGTGAATGAGGGCAAAACAAAGTACATGCTGTCAACAAGAAGGGACACACAACATCGGCGAATCGGACAGAACGTCACGATAGACAGCTATAACTTTGAGGTGGTTAGGGACTTTATCTACCTCGGCTCCGCTATAAACTCTGATAATGACACCACAGCAGAAATCAAACGAAGAGTTACACTTGCCAACCGCTGATTCTTTGGCCTAAGAAGGCAACTGACTAGTAAGGCCTTGTCAAGAAACACTAAGGAGACTCTATATAAGACCCTCATCATCCCAGTCCTACTCTATGGCGCAGAAGCATGGACGTTAACAAAGGCGGATGAAGATCTTCTTGGTCGTTTCGAACGCAAAATTCTTCGAGTGATTTTCGGTCCCGTTTGCGTTGACGGGCTTTGGAGGAGAAGATTTAACAGCGAACTCTACGAGCTGTACAGCGACATAGACCTGGTCAGAAAAGTGCGTATCAGTCGACTAAGATGGCTAGGACATGTAGAGCGAATGGACACCAACGCTCCGGCCCGAAGAGTCTTCGATTCCAACCCGGAGGGACAACGCAGTAGAGGAAGACCTCGCCTTAGGTGGCGCGCACAAGTGGAAGGGGACCTCAACCAACTTGGAGTGCGCAACTGGAGGCGGTTAGCCAAAGATCGGGCTAACTGGAGAGGCATGTTGGTTGAGGCCCAGGTCCACCCCGGACTGTAGCGCTATCTAAGTAAGTAAGTAACTGGAATTTCAAAGAATAAAATAAAACTCATTCTGAACTCAATTTTTATATGCTGTATCTAAAATGCTAAAGCATCCTTAAGCTTAGTACGATGCTCGAGCTAAATTTTAGCTCCCTTACAAAATTCTCTCCAAAACTTAGCTGAGCTAAATTTAAGCGAATCCATTTAGCCGAGCGGTACGCTGCTTCAGCTAAAAAATCAAATTTTCATTTCAGACTGTACTGCATGTATCTGTCACAATTTTTTCAAGCTAAATTTTGACAGATCTGTTGGTTTTTTTCTGTTGTGACTTTGCGTTTCCGAAAAGGTTGAGTTTTTTCAATGAATACCTCGATGAGGAATCCTTTGAGAGTGATAAATTTGAGATCAAGCAATAGCATACAAGGAAAAAAGAAAGTGCAACGAAAATATAACAGTTTTTCGCGTCGATGCATTTTTGAAGGAAGTTATTTTCAACGAACAGCTGTTTTCTGTGACACTTATATCCACAGCGCACTTTATGTCAAAATTTAGCTAGGGATTTAGATAATGTTTGGAGAGAAAAATTGGAGAGCAGCTAAAATTTAGTTTCGTTCGAGCAGCGTACTCAGCTTTACAAATTATAAATCTTTGAAAAAATATACCTATATGTATATGAACCCGTAAAATGGGTCGTATTCTAATCTGATAATAGATACATCTGTTATCCTACCTAATAGCTGTACCCGCTCGGCTTTGCCCGTGCGCAGGAATTGTATTGTATAGGTCTTAGATAATAATGTTCTTTCGTAAAATGTGAAAAATGAGAATAAATCGATTTCCTGGAATTTTCTTTCTTCGTAAAACTGAAATACAGCAATAAGAACAAAACAAAAAAAGAATCATGAAAATTGGTCCAGCGGTTATCGAGTTATAACGTTTCTCTTTGTCCAAATTTGACAAAATAAATCTTATGGTGCCCATTGTTAAGGCCTACCTTTTCCAAAGAGGTGGAACAAAGAACAAAATCTACAATTTTATTATTTGTACGTATAGATTAGTGGAAAGAGTCAAATTAGCAGCAGGCTTTTAAAATCAATCCAAATTCGAAAAGGAGGCGCCATTATCGGCCATGCCATGCACCACCAGTGTTGCCCCCCCATCTGGTTGAAAATGTAGCGTGGCGGATTTAAAACGTAGTAAAGCAATAGGCGTGTATTACTGGAAATCTTTCCTAGCAAAGTAAAGTAAAGTAGAATCTTCAACACGCAATTACAACAACTACGGCAGTGTCTAGTAGAGTGTAGTTCTTGTAATTGCGTATTGAAGATTCTACGTTACTTTACTTTGCTGAAAAAAACAATTATTCAAGGATAATTAAAACTTTTAATTCAAGAAGATTATTTAAAAAAAATAAATAATTAATAGAATAGTATAGAATACAATATCTTATGAACTAATATTTACATATTAGGTTCGTTCGGGTACTTTTTTGCAGACGTAAAATTATTAAAAATTTGCTAAGAAACTGTGCGAATGCGACCACGTACTGTACTGAGTAAATTGAAAAAAGTTATTGAAATGATTGAAAAATCCATTTCCCCTCTTTTCATTTTTTCGTAATTTTCTACTCGCCGAATTTCGACTTACTGAAAAATGAAAACTGTCATCTAACTGACAGCTCAAAAGTTTGACAAATAAAACTCTATTTTTTCGTCTTCAACGATGTCGGACGAAGAAGTTGTAATTGAATGTTCTCCTTGAACTTATCAGCGCATTCAAAATGTTAGGTTTAATATAGGTATTTTAGCTTATAAAAAATTCAAATCCAACTTATTTTGTGGATTCTGCCGTTAACGTTTATTTTACGAATGTCGATATGACATTTCTTAAACTTTTTGTAAGAAAACCGGTCAGGTACTTCTCTGTAAATTGAGAATTTCTCTCTCGATTTTTGAGATTTGACATTTTTCATTTTTCTATGCTGAAAGTACACTAACGAACCTAATATGTATTTCTATAATGTGTTGCATTATGGTAAAAAAAGTATTAGCGTAGGTTATTAATGATGAAGGTGGGTCAAAAACTCCTTCTACATGCCTTAATAATTCCTTCGATTGCATTATTGCATCCACAGTAGAAATATTAAATATTTCGTAAGTCGTCTTTAATTATATTTTAGTTGGAAAAGCATCGTTCTGCAGTTTCACTACTATGAGGTAAAAATTTACCCCAAATTGCACAATAGCTATCTTCATTATAATATTCCTGTGGAAATAGAATGTTCTGCGTTTGCATGAAAATCAAAAGTGTTTTGCAAGTGCTTAAGGGTCAAACACAATATTCGATATAAGTTTTAATTCTTTTAAATTTTTATTTTCTGAAATTTTGAAATTGTAGTGTTTTGTGAATATTTTACGAATTTTCGTAGCGACTTTTTGAGGGCGAAAAATGTAGTGAAAACGCTACAATTGTAGTAGGGGGGCAACGCTGTGCACCACTCCTTGTACATGGGCAAAAGCACAAAAAATATTTTCAAAAATTATTTCAATTGTTAAAAGGCTTTGTTTATTTTGAATTCTCTTTATGTTATTACATAATTAGTTTTAGTAGTTATATTTATAAGCCTTCTTTCTCTTATTTTTATTCCTACGCATCAATGGCCTTTTAGTCCTCGTCTGTTGCGTCACATTTTGTTTATTTCCACGACGATTTTGAGTTCTCCTGTTCCCATGTACGTTCTTGCGTTTATTCATCCTGTGCCTGTTAGTATTTTTATGTCGACGGGTTTTCTTTAAGTGATCATTCGATGTACGTTTACGGAAGCGCTTGCGTCTTCGAACAGAGCGTTCTTCTTCTACTTCGTCGGATGAGTCATCGTCATCGTCATCGTCCTGAACGTAGTTCCTAAACGAACGCATATTATTGTATTGCTCCTCTTGCGCCATACGAATAGCTTGACGAAGAACATAACTAGGAATGAAACTAATGAGCTGCTTTGATTCGCGGTTCTATGAAAAATAAATTAAATAAATAAATTTGTTTACACTAATTTACCATCGCTTGCATCCACTTACATTAACTGTGGTTTCATTATATGGAATCGCAATAGCATCTGCACTGTCCACTTTGGTAACATTGATCTCATCGCCAGCAGCGGCAGGTATAAGATCTGGGATTTGTGTTGGGTCAATTTCAGGTGACCCCACGGGAATTGGTTCCGCCACCATAACATCGGGACTGTCTACATTTTGGGGTACTTCCACCAATTGAGTTAGAATTTTGTCTGCGAAAGAGAATTGCTGCGTGCTTAGCAATTTTACATAGGTTCAAAACTAACCTGTCTCAGCAACGCCAGCGTACGACAATGAAATTAGTGCGCAGATCAGCACTGCAGCTACAAGATGGAACTTCATTTCGATAGTCACTAGAATAAAATGTCACCGCTTCGCTTCAGTGCCAAGCTTTTATCGCCAAAGTTGTATCAATCTCAAAGAAAGTAGAGAAAACATTTTAACTACATTACGCATAATTTATGCTAATCAAATGGCCTGAAGGTATAGTATTAAAACGTCTTCAAATCAATGCCGCTGACCCTATCCTGATTAATGACTTCTGAATGTTAGCGCTATTTTTTTAATCCCAAAATGTAGAAGAACAAATTTTGGTTTTACAAGTCGAGGAATAGTGATGTAAATTAAATACTTAGAACTTGAACATGGTTAGAGGCTATATTTGTGAATAAATAAATAAAAATAAATACCTATAGTTGCCGTATAACAGTGCATATATGTAGGTTCCTAGCTTCAGGTTCTCGCAACTATAGGTATCTATGCGTGCGTTTTTAATTATTGTGAAAATGGAAGGGCCCTACAATTTTATTCCGAATCCGAACGGCTGTACAAATTGGAAAGTTTTCTCATGGCATTTATAATCACGGATGTTTGCAGAAGTTCGCGGGAAGTGGCACTTTGGCAACAACCTTAAGGTGTAATTTATGCTGCATATCGGACCCCTTGCTCTGTAGTTCAGGACATTAGCCGCTGAAATAAAATAAATAAATAGGTGGCGCAACAGGCTGGTAGACACCCCAGGCCTAGCTTCTCGCACGCAACCATTCGTTTGTGTGAGTTTTTCTATTTTTGGGACGAATGGAAGGGTCCTACAATTTTATGTCGAGTCCGAACGGCTGAATTGAGAAGCTTTTTCAGGACAGTCATACTCTCGGATGTTTGTCAGACATTCGCGAGAGGTGGCGCGGTAGAAAAAACCTTAAGATGTAATTTGTGTTTTTCCGGCGATCGAACCTGGGATCCCTGGCAGAGTAGTCCAACACACTAACCACTGCGCTACTGCGCCCACACGTACTGGACTTCTCCACTTAAATTGTTCTAAATTGTGGTTATGTTAGCTTTTTTACAATCCATTTCTTGTATGCGTTGAATTACTCGTGGTCGAAATTTTACATTTCTGTGATCGATGATTGTACCCCTGTTGTCCAGAGTCCAGAGTAGAAATCTGTGAAATCATGCGAGCGAAAAATGTCAGCATTTTCTTTATGTGCTGTTGCTAGTGATACGTTCGCTTTCATAAAGGTGGGAAGAAGGAGTACGAGCAACTGAAACTAATCACCTCGATTACCGTTGTCGTTTTTTGAAAACGACTTTTGTCGTTTCTTGAGTCGTATCGGTTTTCAATCCTCATTACCTAACACAGACGACCCGCCGAATTTGTAGTAGATTTGTAGACTTGGTAGCACTTGTTTGGAATTGGCAAATAGTCTGTTTTTTTATCCCGAAAATAAATTATTGTGCAAATAAGTTTTTACTTCTCGAAAGATTTCAGTTTTCAAAAGTTTTTTAAGATGAATAGAATTGAAATGTTTTACAGTTCAGATCGTGACGAAGAAGAAAGCACTGAAAGGGCAAAAAGAAAGGAATTAATTTTAACATGATCAAAAATAAGAGATCATTCATTTTGTGCAGGAATATGTCCAGTCTGATGGGACAAAGAAGTGGATGGTGTTGGCGAGTTTGTAATGAGATATATGGCTGACGTTTTAGGGAAATTATCCCATTGTGATGGGATTAGCGTGGAAACTACCTGCGATGTCGACGGATAGTTCGTATTACAATCACGCGATTGTGCCTGAACTATTGAAGTATCTATTTGAAGCCACTATGAACACACCTTTCGGATTTCAGATTTTTTCGAACGAGAGCAAATTCGCAATAGCTTCATCTTGAGACGAAAGTATCGCCTGTTTAAAGTTGCCTCCCCCGGTTGCTCGAGCGAGACTCCTTTTTGCAGTGCACTAGTTTTTGCATACAGAACATTTCACTTTATATTTCAAATCTGCCCAAACCTAAACAAAACAAACTAAAATACACAATTTACTATCAAAATTAGTATACCTTTTGCCAACCCTTGAGGGAGGAGGGCAATAGCTATTTATCGTTGTAGCAATACAATTCCAAGAACTATCAAAATCGATCTTATTTAACCCCTTGCTGAATCCTTTCGCCAAATGAGTATTCTTCTCCATTAATGAAGTAAGAACTTCTGATTACTTTTTATTTGTTATTTTACATTTTTTTTCCATATTTTTTTTATGTTTTCAATTATCCATCGGACATACGCAATCAAACTAAATGTTTTGAAAATGAAAATAAACAGCAAATTTTCCACCAAAAACGAACGCCTGCATGTTTGTGTGTGTTCTTCTATACAAAAGAAATAAATTCTGTTTGAAAAAAAAAACCGAAAACAAACTCGAAAACACAGCCTAACCACCCGATTACCTGGCGGGAGCGAAATTGCAAACGACAAAAAAGGTCGTTTTTTAGGTCATTTCATTAGTCGTGTCGCTTTTTCTTAGGTAATTAAAGTAAAGTCGTGTGACGACTACAAAAATGGCATTTGACATTTTCATCCGACCTTTGTCGTGTAAAAACGACAAGCGTAATACGATATGGAAGAGTCGTGTATTTTTGAGTCGGAAACGACAACGGTAATCGAGGTGAATGCTTATTGCCGTTATCGTAAAATGCTCGCTAAGGCTAGGATAAGGTCGTGAAATAAGTTTGATTGTGACTTTCTCGTTGTAATTATAGTTTTTGCTGATTCTATATAGCTTAGTTGAATCAGTTTCGGAAACCTAAGAAACTAAATTTAGTACAGAATGGAGCGGTTATGAAATTATGTTTGAATTTCCTAAGACAGCTAAGGTTTTGTTTCGTAATTATTTGGCTATAGTGAGGGAAATAGTCGAGTCGTATTTATCAATTTTTCCTTGTTATATTTCCGCACTTATAAATTATTATGACGCTATGTGGTCAGCTTAGTGAATATAATATAATATTTATGTATACATAAAATACTAGCTGTACCTGCCCGAAAATGCATATCAATGATTCCATGAGTATGTTGAGAAATAGCGTTCGCAGTGGAAGATTTTAATGGAAGGAAAGTGTCAAGTGTCTTTCTTCGATCCCGCCCACATTTAACTAAATGCTTTCAACAGGAAATACGATTTTATTTACCAAATATCAATGCTAAAGCTGTTATAAGTGTCAAAGGGTCGTGGCACCTCCCACACAAAAAAACATTCAAAATCTTATATCTCAAAAACCGCCGAACCGATTGAGCTCAAATTTACAGATAATCTTATGTATTGCCCCAGGAATGCTCCTCTGAAGATTGATCAAAATTGGACAATTGGATTGGACGTGGAACCGCTCATAAAAAAAAACATTTTTACAGATAATCTTAGCAAATCCGGGCGGGTATAGCTATATTATATAAAAACGTTGGTGCGTATGTAAGTCGGATAATAGCCGCTGAACCACTGAAGCTCCCGCCTTCACTCCTATTAAAAAAAATAATTGACCAAAAATATCAAAATAAATCTTGAAATATTTAAAATAACTATTTTAGGCAGAACAACGTTAGCCGGGTCAGCTAATATTTTATATTTTAATTATATGAAAATTATATACAGAGAAAACTACATTTTCATAAATATTTATATTAGCGCCAACTATTGGGTTTTTATATAGGTACCTATTAAAATATAAAATGATGTAATAATCTGATCGCTGATTCACGAACTTCTTAAGCTCCTCGTGGTGGCTGCAAATGCTTCATCCATTCGGCATTCATATAGACAACAACAGACTATTTTGTGTTTAATGACACATTTGGCCAAAACGCAACTCGCAAGAAGTAGAATAAAGTAGATATGTACGATTTTCGAAAACGTATACACACTTCAAAAATTGGTCATATATAATTGGCCATACTACCTATCGAAGACTTTTTTTTTATAAAACTTCAATAGTTGGCGCAACAGGCCCTTATAGGACTTTAGGCCTAGCTCTTAACAGCCATTCGATTTTGTAAGTTTTTTAATTTTTTTTTTTGGCACGAATGGAAATACATATTCTAAAAGTGTATAGGTACCTACCTACTGTTAGTCAGTTAACCGTCAATGTTATAAATTTATATAGTTTGACAATTAATTTTGATCAAGAACAACAGGATTCTTGAATTGTCTTAATCTAATTATGTTGACTTCATCAATGTCTCAAGTCAAACGATACTATCATTAGTTCGAAAAGAAATTGGAATGCAAAATTAGTGGGTACTTTGCTTTTGTTATTTATTATCACTGCCAGAATTATATATCTACATTCGAATTACATTAGGTACACGACGTCTACGATTGCCTCCTCTTTTGCCACCCCGACGCACGGGCTTTCTGCGGACTACACGAACAGGCCTCCTCCTCTTGTTTCCTCCACGACGACGACGGCGGTTGCCACCCTTTCGCTTACCCTTTTTGGGACCCCTTCGCCTTCGGGTTACAATAACTTTATTCGACTTGCCCATGCTCTCGGAATCATCGACCAAAGCAACAACACTGCCATCAGGAATTCCTGCTAATGCTTCACGTGGCAGGAAGAGAGCAGTCTCGCCAGTTTCCTCATCGACAATACCCTGTCCTTCTAGCTCAATGTAGCCATCGGGAACCATAATTGAACCAGAATTGCCTCCATTTCTGGTCAGGATCGATCTTAAGTAGTTCCTTGCTCCATTATTAGCTCCACCCAATGGAACTACGCCAATAATATTATTTCTATTGAAACCAAATTCTTGATCGTCGTCATCATCATCGCTATCGTTGTTATTCAGATCGTCATCAAACGAATCATCGTCATCGTCATTGTCATCCAGTATGTCCATTGCATCTTCCTGTTCGTCATCATTTTCATCATCCTCGGCAAAGTCAGCAGCAGAAAAGGGCACTTGAATAGCCTGAACCACATTCGACCTCGCTCGTGGTCCACCCAAGAACCAATAAGGCTGATTGGCAGCAGCAATGTAACCCCTTTGAGCGACGTTCCTGTCTGGAATTGCAAAAGGATTATAATAGTGATATCGCTTTGCTAAATGTGCTATTCATACCTGCGCTTGCAACTGCTACGCAAACCAGCACTACTAGTGCAACAACAGCTTTCATGGTTGATTTAATTTGTTTAAATGATCAGATAAGCAATTATCATAATATAGAAAAAGACCTAATTGCAAGCTCAGTCCCGTAGAACTGTATGCTTTGCCTCGGATCTCCGTCGTTTTTATGCAAAAATTCTAATCCTCAGTTCAGTGACCGAGGCCCAAGTATGATGGTCAATGGCTTCCAATTTAACCAATCCAACAGGTGGGGGGGAGGTATTGAACTATGGGTTCTTATTCTAATTCTGAAATGAGGAGTTGGACATGGTGCTGATGAGAGCTAAGAGTGCTTCTCGATATATTGTTTTGTTATGCTGATGGCAAAGTAATAAAGAAACGTGCGTACAGTGTTAACCCAAAGCGTATTGCGTTGATGGATGAATTCGTGGATGGTTCTATTATTGTGGAGGAAATATTTTGACAGCTAATAAGAGTAGCTTCGTTAACATTACAATAATTAATTTTCATTAATAGGTATCTGGTCTGCGTTTCAAATTTCGGTGTGCTTTTTGATTTCGCTGTTGCATTTTCGATAAAGGAAAATAATTGCCCTTTCCATCAAAAGGGCAACTCTGGAAGTGCTTTCTATGACATTTCTATGTCTTCTAAGTTTCATTGAAGAAAAAAGTGCAATAGCAGGGATAATGCTTATATAAAATTGCCCGAACTCACCAATAGCCAAATGTCGGATTAAAATGTTTGTTGTTTTATACTCATATCAAACAAATTATGCGCTCTATCACAAATACCTAAACCTATAAAATTAAATTAAAATCAAGCGCGCAAATGTGTAGCTTGATTCGAATAGGCGCACATTTATGATTTAGTCAATAAGGAGCTATTCCGACAGTTAATTTGGAAATTAAGGAGTGACAACAACAAATCTATTTACTATAACAATACTAACAGCTGATTTCTTCACATGAGTACTAAGCTGCCTTAGTACCCGGTCTAGCTAGACTAGGTACTAGCTCGGATACTCGGTATCAACGAAAAGTTAGTACTTTTGTATTTCTTCACATGTACTAGTACTGGAGCTAAATTTGTCAACCGTACTAACGACTAATACGTCTAAAACTGGTCTAGTACCCATTTTAGCCTATGAAATGTCATAACGGTGACATTTTTATTTCTCATTGGGTGTCAAACATTTTGCGGGATATTTGCATACGCCAATTTTAGCGTAAATTAGAATTATTCGCAGTGAATGAAGTCGCCAAATAGCCTTTGTTCTTCCAAACTCGGCGGCCTCAAATCGCGTGAGTACATTCGATTGACGGAAAATTGTTTTACCTACTTGAAAAAGTTTTGCTAGATATAAGATGTGGGCAATGGCTGAATGCTTAGGGTACTGGTACTGGACTAATGAGCGAAGAATCTTAGGTTCTATTGCCAGAAAGCACAAATTAAATCTTAAAATCTTAAGATTGTCACTGCGCTACCTTTCGCGAATGACAAGTATCTGAGACAATTCAGCCGTTCGGATTAACCATAGAATTATAGGTCCCTTCCATTCGCCTCGAACAAATTAAATTGTTTGCGAAAAGCAAGGCCTACGGTTCTGCTGCACCAAATGGTTTATATATTATTTATATATTTACCAGATAAGAGGTTCACTTTAAGAACATTTCAATTCCCAAATGATCGTAGCCGATGGAACTCCAATATTTGGATATTCCGAATACTGAGAGAGTGCATTGGCAGCCATGTTCCATTGTCATCTTTACTATAGGCAATTAGCTTAAAAATGTTTCATACATGGTATGCAAGTATAGGCAGTGTTTTCCAGCTATGCTGCCAAAAAAGTCTTCCTCTTCTATTATGGGCGAAAAATCATTGGTGATTGAAACCTCAGCTGTATTTACATTTTTCACAAAAATAGGCAAGAGGTGAAGCAATGAAATCAGCCCAATTCAGGTACTAATGACGTTAGACTGCCGATTTTGAGGGTCCAGCTAATACCGAGTACTAACTAATACTCGGTACCAAATTCAGCTTAGTACTTCGTGAAGAATTGACTTGATACCTATTTGAGTATCAAATTTTGGTCTAATACCGGTAATAGCGCTAGTACTCTGTGAAGAAAAACGATCTCAATTTCATACTAATTGCTCGAGCCTGAAGTGCAAAGACTTACTTTTAACTATGCTCTTTTAGAGGGTTTCGCTTAATTTTTTTTATTTGATAAATTGTTAGTATTTGGCTCCAAAAAGTACGCGAATAGACCTAATAGCTAATATGACAATTTAACAAAACCGAACCTTTAAGAATAGTATACACTTCGATAAGGAGCCAAAGGATTTCTGGACAAACTAATAAAGGCTCCGCCATCTAACGTTTCTTTTTTTAACTAGTGCTTATTTCGCGAATGGTAACACTTAGCTCATGTCTGATTTGACAAATAATTAGTTTTATCCTTTCGCTGAACGAATATGGTTGTGTATACGCTTGAACAACACTGGGAAATATTGCGACATTACTTTGAAAATCATGGTAATGTTGCAGAATGTGTGCGAAAATTGCGTACGGATTTTGGAAGAAGAGAAGCACCGTCAGCTCCGTATGTTCGTTATCTTGTGAAAAAAGTGAATGAAACTGGCATCCTCATCGATAAACCAAAGCGTGAAAAGCCAAAAACAGTGCGTACACCCGAGAAAATTGCTGCTGTGGCAGAAAGTGTGCGTGAAGCGCCATCAACATCAATTCACCGTCGTTCTCAACAATTGAACATTTCGGAGACATCATTGAGACGAATTTTGCATAAAGACCTTGGTATGACGCCATACAAAGTCCAATTGGTTCAGGAGTTGAAGCCAACTGACCATCCAAAGCGTTTTCGCTTCGCTAAGTGGGCCTGCGATCGAAGATCGCATTATCAGCCGCAGAGCTGATGTCGTTTGGCTATCGCGGAGCTGCGATTTGACACCGTTGGACTATTATTTGTGGGGTGCCGTAAAAGATAAGTGTTACGCCGACATGCCAGAGACAATTGACGCTTTAAAGGACAATATTCGTGAAGCCATTGGTGAAATGCAGCTGCACACAATCGATAATGTGCTTAAAAATTGGACCGATCGTGTAGGCTACTGCATAGCCAGCCGAGGCAGTCATTTGAATGAAATTATTTTCCATTATTAACCGGAAGGATTGTACTTTCAAATAAAAAAAGAAGTTTGAGAAAATATTCAGTAGTTTTTTTTTTTATAGTATTTTAAAAAAAAAAAAAGTTATTTGGCGGACCCTTTACATTTACATTCCTTGACACCCAACTATTATTGCAACTTATTTATTCACTTGCACACGAATCTATCGTGCTTTATACTATATATAACTATTGTAAACTCTTTTCTGCGACGATATAATTTAAATATGACTTTACGAGAAAATTCGCAAAAACGTATCTGGTCAGATTATAATACAAACTAAACCCCAATTCTAAGAATCTAAATCAGTTTGCTGCAGCTTTAGCTATTGGAAACAATTCTAAAAATTCTAACTGTTAAATCTAAGATACTAATTGTTAGTTATCGTTCTGTGACTTGTGATTATAATTCCAAATCACGACAGTGAGGTCAACATATTGCCTGCAGGCTATTCGCACACACAGTTTCGATGAATATTCTGTAATTTCGTAGAGCCACGAAATTTCCAAAATTATGATTTTTTTTCTTCATTTCTTTTTGGTTTCTTGTGAATTTTTCTGGATTTCTTTATGTTTTCTTTTCTGTAAATGAGTTTGGATAGAGAAGAGGTCTCCGATGCCCTCGATATGTTAATGATGGTGTAATCGTAAGTCTGCAAAAAAAAAAAAGAAAAGACATCGATCGCGATATCTTAACTGATCATTCACCCTAGCTGTTCACGCTTTTGGCCATTTATCTGTGTACGCTTGAGGGCAATACGATGGGCATTGCTTCTTACTCTTTGACGGCTGTTCTATCAGTGTGAGGTGTGACCCCGGTGGATGTTAGAACATCGTGTCGGACATTTTCTAATTACATTTACCAAATCGTTGAATGAATTAATAAATTGAAGAGTGGACGATTAACAACCGTTGATCATTACTGCCGTAGGGCTAATTTGATGTGACATACATGAGCTGTTGTCTGTTTTCTTACTGAAAACAGCTTGATTGCTATCATAATATTTAATCTGTGTACGCTCTAAAAAGGTCATATCATTATATCTTATTTATATAGGTAGGTTCTTTTTCTAATTATAAATTATTATTTTCAACTCGTAATTGGGTAGTACCCAATTTTGAACCAAGATTTATGTTCATTTGTGTTGCCTGTTCATGTTTACAGTTACATATCAAAGGGCACGGTAGTGCCCCAAGCTAAGTTCTCTAGTAAAGGCACTTACCCTTTTTACAGAAACAAACTCAGGCTGTTTTCGACCGCCCTCTAAATTTGGAACCAATTAAGCCAAATACTTTAAACTTGAATGATTTACCAAGCTCATTAAAAACGTCCACTTAACTAAATTTCTCTATAGTATTAGTTGCTCTCAATATACAGGACAAAAATCGCAAAAAACCGTAACTGACTCACTCACTCACTCACTCACTTAGATAATGATCATCACAATTATGAAGCACTTCTGGCCATCCTAGAATATTGAAATTTGGCAGAATGCTAAATCCTGTGGTGCATACACTGGAAAAAGTCCAAAACTTGAGATTTCCCATTCAGGGGCATGGTATACGCCCACTTTTGAAAATTGGTTGTTATTTATTTGGGCCACTTCTCATTGCCGTATAATGTTGAAATTAGGTAGAGCGGTAGGACTTGCAGTGTATAGAAAGAAAAAAATTAAAAATTTATATTCTCCAATCAGGAGGCGTGGTATCCGCCCACTTTTGAAAATCAGTTATTATTTATTTGGGCCACTTCTCGTTCTCATTGCTGTCGAATGTTGAAATTAGTAGAGCGGTACGATAGGAGAAATATGAAAAATTAAAAATTTTCTACTTAAGGGGCGTGGAATCTGCCCACTTAAAATATGAATAGAAGTTAGTCTACCTGCTGAATATGATTTTAATGAATAGCTTATTAGAAAGAAAGCCAAAGTGAAAAGCGAAGACGTTTCAACGTTGTTTATGAAATCTAATAAATGACTTGATTACATTATTCGTTTATAACTTGATTATATTTTACAATAGATTAGAACTTGAAAACTTGACCAGTGAACCTACCAATTTTTTTTTAACATTTAACCATTTTAAACTAAGAACTTGGCATACATTTAGATCTCCTTACTTTTCGTGGCTGACTAGTATCTAAGATTTTTTTTTGTATAACAGAACTTGGCTGCTTTTTTTTACATTTATGTTTTTAGTATGATATTTTTAACAAAATATTGAAATGTGTAGATGACAAAATGAAAGTTAAACAATGAAAAAACACCAAACTCAGACTTTTCGTAGTAATAGTTTGTGGAAAACACAATATGCTGAATTGTAAGCACAATTACTGCGCTGAAAAGTGCATGTGTTGTGAATGCGTTCGGACAACAGGGATGTATTCGGTTAAGCTGAAATCGACCTCTGCTATGAAGTGAAAAGTGAACGGTGATCAAAAGTTTTCAAGTTTTCCTGAACAATCAAATCTCAAAATTACACTATGTATTACCCAATTTCACAGTGGCAGCATAATCCTGGGCTTGGCTAAGTGTAGGATTAAACATAAACTTAGCTTAAATAGTTTTCGTCTTCACAGTCCATATTTAAACTTGGTTTAGTTAAACCACTAATTGAGTGTCATTGTGGACCATTTATCTTGAATATACAAACCTGGTGACTGTATGCGAATGTGTGTGCCATATAAAACAACGAGTGTGCGTGGAAGCGAAACATGTCGATGTTGTTGCATGTTCAATGTTAGAGAGTAGCTATTTCCACCAATAACTAAGAGATAATATGACATTTATCTCGAACATCATTGCCAAACACAATCGGCCCTAGCGAGGTATCCGTCGGAACGGAAAATTCTCCGATTTTATACGAATCGGAGGATTTTTGCAGCGAGGTATACGTCGGAACAGCTTTTCGGAACTTCGTTCCGACAAATATGTAACGCACACTGGCGTTTTGCGTTTCAGTGCGATGAGGTGCGTTTTTACTGATATTTTTGACAGCTTCATACGAATTTTCTTCCGATATGCTCCGACATGAATTGGTTGCGGAATTTGTCTACGATTTGCAGTGAAGTATTGATAAATGAAAGCAATAAAGAAAAAACATTTTAGCAAAGTAATTGGTTGTATTTGTTGCTTAAATGTGTGCTCCCAGGGAAACCCCGATGTAGCACGAAACAACATCATATCAAATGAATGCGTTGTCTTGTCGCATTTTAATTATTCTTTCCGAAAGCGGATACCTCGAATGTAATTTGAGTCTCCGACGGAGTATGCGTTGCGGAGAATTTTCCGTTCTGACGGATACCTCGCTAGGGCCGAATAATTATATTGTTTCTTGTTTAGGATTTCTCAGAGTATTGTGGGATACAGCCACGGAAGTCGGTGGCTTAACTTAAGGCACTATTTAAGTGCAGTTTATCGCCTTGCACTGTGGAAACCAAATTTGTGTTAGTTCTGAGTTTATCCTAGGATAGACAGTGTGAAATTGGGTATATATCTTGACATTTATGGCAGCTTGAAATTTTTGTTTTGTTGAATGGCTTAGCAAAAAAGAAAATTTGGACAACCCCCAACGAAAAGTCAAACAAATTTCCATTTCTTTCAACTTTTGAGAAAATCGATTTCAATGAAGGTTGGAAGGTTGATTGGGATTAATAATCGCTTATGAAGAGTTACAAACAAATCTATAATATGTAGGATACTCTGGTTCCCTATTTAGTTCCATATTCGAATTTTTCGCTTGTTTTGTGGTGTTAAAACTTATGCAATTCTTTCTTTTTAGTTGTTTCCTTAAGATACCCTATTCTTGTCAAAGTTTCTTATTAAGTGTATACTTTGAGCAATTTTATGACCCATTTCATGATATGAAAACGCTCTCCGTGAGGTAAGCTTTAACTTTTGCCTTTTCTCCAAATTCAACACTTTTTACTGAATTTTATTTATTTATTTATTTATTTATTTATTTGTCACCAAAATACTTAGATTTTCATAGACATTAGTTTATAACAATACTTAGTTTACAAAGATATAACTAAGATATAGAAAATAAATAGAGCAAACGATTATGACTGAATACCATCTAGTAGTTTTCTTTTTATTGAAGCAATCGATGAGTTAAAATCTATTAAATCAATGTTATCATTGTAGCTTATCAATAAGCCGTTGATAGATGATGACCTGCCGTAATTTGTACGAGAATGTGCGATATTAAAAAAACGGTTAATACGTAAATTTGGACGAGGGATATTTAAATTAAAAAGTCTTAAGATCTCCGGAGAGTCAATTTCTCCAATAAGAATCCTATGTACAAAAATAATTCTTGCCACTATTCTCCTATTTTTAAGCGATTCTAGGCTAATCAATTGTAGCCTTGATTGATAGGAGGGTAAGTTACTAACGTCAGCCCAAGGAAGCCCTCTTAAGGCGAATCTGAGAAATCTTTTTTGGATAGATTCAAGTCTTAAAATATGAACATTATAAAATGGACACCAAACAATGGACGCATATTCTAAAACAGATCTAACAAACGAAAGATATAGAACTTTGATAACATATGGGTCAGAAAAATCACCTGCATAGCGCCTTAGTAGTCCCCATGCTCTATTTGCCCTATTTGTGACATAATCAATGTGATGTATGAAAGATAGTTTAGTATCTAAAAGCACACCCAAATCTTTTATTAAGGATACACGCGGAATAGCAATGCCATTAAAAAAGTAAGTATACATGATGGGCGATTTTCGACGTGAATATGTAATAACTGAACATTTACTTACATTCAGGGACAGATAGTTTTTTGAGCACCACAAATAGAATCGTTGAAGACAATTATTAAGATGTTGGAAACAATCATCGTGTTTACCTGACATATACAACTTAAAGTCGTCTGCATACAAAAGCATACGACACTCAGGAACAAAGTTAACAATATCATTTACAAATAAGACAAATAAAAGAGGACCTATGTGGCTTCCTTGAGGAACACCAGACGTCACACAAATTTGTTTGGAAAAATGATTACGAAACTTGACAAATTGATATCTATCGCAAAGAAATGATGAGAGCCATTTTAAGAAAGAGTGTGGAAAACCTAATTTATCAAGCTTATATAGCAATACTTTATGGTCCACGCGGTCAAATGCTTTACTAAAATCTGTATAAATTGCATCCACTTGGTTTCCCTTACCGATTTCAGAAATTACAAAATTTGTAAACGAGAGAAGGTTTGTAACCGTCGATCGATTCTTCACAAAACCATGTTGTTCTTTGCAGATTAAAGATTTGCAAAGAAAATTCAATTTGTCGGTAACCAACAAATCAAATAATTTTGGAATAGAGGACTGTTTACAAATGCCTCTGTAGTTCTCTATTTTATTTTTTCTTCCCGATTTAAAAATAGGGATAATAAAAGAGTTCTTCCAGATAGATGGAAAGGTACTAGCTCTTAAAGATGAATTAAATATATGGCATACTATTTTATGTAGAGGAACAGCACATTTTTTGAGAAAAATGGAAGGCAGTCCATCGGGGCCAGGAGTAAAGCTAGGTTTAATAGCAAATAAATTTGCTAACACGTCTTCTTCAGAGAATTCAACATTATTAAAAATAGGAGTGGGAGATTCGCCAAGGTAGCAAAAGAATTCTTTATCAATAATTGAATCAATATCTGTATAAACAGATTGGAAAAATGATCCAAAATTTTCACAGATAGCAGGCGAGGAATCCAATGACTGTTCGTTGAAACAGAATGTAGTGGGATAACCATCACTCTTATTTTTGGAGTTTACGAAATTCCAAAACTTATTAGGCGTGGATTTGATGCTATTTTGTATATCATTAACGTAAAGGAGATATGCATGGTAAAGAGAGGTTTTGAATTCAGATTTTAATCGCCTATACAGCAAAAAGTCCTCATTCAACAAACTACTCCGCCATTTCCTATAAGCTCTATTTTTTTTCTGTTTTTAGGCCACGAGTGACTTCATTATCCCAGGGACAAGAATCCGTCATGGTATCATTTATCCGAATTACGGGAACAAATTTAAAAATTACCTTATTAATAACCCGATAGAATGTAAGACATAAATCATTAATTTCAAGTGAAAGATGGGGGCACTAGTCATAATTGATAAGCTCTTCACAAATATCATTATAATTAGCATTTTTAAAATCGAATCTAAAAGACTCATAACTATACACATTATTAACATCAAGAGTACAAAATAACTGTAAAGAGGGATGATAAGCATCTTCCGGGACCAGAGGTGTGAGGCATCTAGATACAAAACTTTCAGCACTATTGTTGGAAAAGATGAGGTCCAAAGTACGATTTTGGTAGTTTTTTACACAGTTCATCTGGAGTAAATAAAGTGATTGGAGGGAATCGACAATCTTAGTTCCAATTAAAGTTAGAGGGTTTATTGCATTTAGGAAGGTACAATCAGGATCCCCAGAGGTCCAGCTAATTTTGGGTTGATTAAAGTCACCAAAAACATACATTTTATCCGAGGTAGACATGAGACCTTCGATATAGCGGATGGCGTCCAAATACCTAGTTACTATGTGTAGATGTGACCGAGGAGGAATGTAAACACATACGATATATATTTTATATATTTTACTCGATGATGTCATGTCAATTCTGCTGCAGCAAATTTCAATGTCAGAGAAGTCATTGATATCAACATCTTTAGCCTTGTAATCCTTTTTTACGGCTATAAGCACACCACCAAGTCGCTCGTAGACACTGTTTTCTTCAGTTCGATCACAACGGTTGACATAGAAGTTAGAAGGAAATAGTTCGGCATCATTAAAGTTTTCATCTAATCCAGTTTCAGAAAGAACAATGACGTCTGATGTACAGCTATACATACTAAGCAAGAATTTGGTACACTTTGTCCTTAGCCCTCTTACATTTTGATAGAAGAAGGCTAATTCTTTAAGTTTTTTGAAATAGTTGTTCTAGAGCGAGGCCTGTTTGTAAATTCCTTGACTAGCATGTTACTCGGCCAAAAATTTGGGTTAACCAAGATCTTTCCAATATTTAGAGGAGCAAGAACTTTAAAAGATGCTGACATACGATCCGGAAGATTATCCGCTGTTAAGCTTATGCATCTAATGTCATTAGTTGCAATGCCCTTATCTTCAATATATTTTAAAATATCGGATGGCTTTGTACCATACTCCAGACGAGATAAAAACACTGCAAAAGGTGGAGATACAACTCTAAGAGTGCAAACGTTAGGTGGATGAGTGATTGATGGCGAGGGAGGTAATCCAGCAACCGGGGATTTCTCGCATGTAATATTGGTAATATCGATTGTTGGCGGCTCTACATTTGTAGTTGAATTTGAACGAAGAACTCTTTTTTGTTGGGGTTGATGTATTTGATCCAATAGAAGTGAATTTCCACTGCATGAGGTGATTTCAAGCAACCGTGGTTCTTCACTATGTGAGTTTTGATGACGTTCATTATCATTATGTTCGGCTACAGGATGGGGCAAAAGTTGACTAAGTTGATTACGAGGTTTTTTCTTCTGTTTTTTATGCAACTGATTTTGTTGTTGCTGCGGCATGTTAAAGATCGGTTGATCAATAACTTGCTGTGATTGTGGTTGATGATCAATGAGTAATTGTTGTTGTAGCTGTTCTTGTTGTTGTTGAACAATTACAGTGTTGCATTGCTGAATTTTAATAAAATCTGTATAAGATATTATTTGTCTCACTTTCAAATTAACTTTTCACTGCTCTTTGTCCGAGCACTTGTTGCTAACTAACCAATTTAACCGTTGCGTCTATTCAAATGAACCGAAAAAATGCATACTAACGTTTTTGCATGGTATAGGAGAAAAATTATTAAGACTACCATTATGGGATTCTTAATTTTTGAAATTATGTTTTTTTTATAGTGTACCTTTCAATGTACCTTTCTGGCAAATATTTTTTTTGCTCTTTGTTCCACATAATAAATAAATAAATAGTTGGAGCAACAGGCGTGTAGCCTGTAGACACCCTACACTCAGAGAAAAATCCTGTGTAATATTGCCTTAACCGCATTAGGTAAAGTTTTTTGTATGGATATTATTAGTCAAGCATATTTCTCCTTAAAAATAAGCACATTTATGTACGACCTAACTAATGAAAAATAGGCTGAATTGCCTTAAAATGCTTAGTTGCTTTAACCAAGAAATATTATGTTTTTTTTTATTATCTTTGCTTTTTATTGTCAGGTAAACTAAGTAATTTTGCCTTAGACTTAGGTAACTTATCTTAATCATTTCGGGAGCTGTTTAACTTCACCTTAGGCCTAAAGGCGTTTTGCCTTAGATCTAAGCAGACATTTTTAATTGTCTTAAACTATGTAACGTTACCTTAAGCCTAATGTAATTTTGCCTTACGCCTGGGGTAACTTTCGGAAGTTGAATTCGCGTCCAAAAATTAATCATTCTATTTGCAAAACCGGTAAAAAGAAGTATTCCGTAAGGCAACATTTTTTTTGTGTGGTTACATTTTTAAGCAAAACAGCGGTAATACTTGATTACAAAATTACAAAATTAAAACTGCGTGCTGGCTTCTATTACAATATGAAGGTGAGTTTTATAAATAGTTTCAATAGTTTCCATTATGGACTATAACTGCTGATAAAAAACAACATCCTCCGTTCATTATCAACAACTTTTTATTTCTAGGAAAAATGTCCAAAATGTCCCCAAATATGGACATTCAAGTCCTAGAAAAAATTAAGCTGAACACAAATGTTGTCGAGGAATGTAATGAAGAAGGTAAGTTTTGTTTAATAAAATCGAGGACAAAGAAATTTATGTTTAAAAAAATTTTTTTTTTTTATTATAGATTCTTATGATGAAATGGTGACTACTGATGGGATATTTCAATAAAACAGTTGATGGAAGCCATTCGAATAAGCAGAAATATGAACAACAAAAATAATGATGCAAGCCTTAAAAAACAAAAAAAAAAGTGAAACTGTCCGGTATATAAATAAAATATAATAAAATAAATAATTTGACTTTCAATTAGGATTATGGCTAAAAGCCATCTATAATTTAACCCACTTTAGGCTAGCAAATAAACAAACTTGCAAAAATTAGGCAATTTCTAAGGCAAAAACATTTTGTTATTACCCTAGTAGTTAAGGCAATTCAACACAGTTATTGGCTAAAAAAATTGGCAAAAATCACCTTAGTCTTAGGAAATATTGCCTTAGGCAAACATGGATAATTCAAACTATATCTAAGGTAATTCTACACTGATAATGTGACAGCGTATTTGCCTAAGCAATTTAACGCAACTTGCATTAAAACTAAGTAAGCTCAAAACGGCCTTAGGACTTATGCAACTTAGCACTCGATTTAGGTAAATTTTACACATGTTTTTCGTTGAGTGTAGGCCTATGTAGCTTCTCACAACCATTCGTTTGTATGAGTTTTTATTTTTGGGACGTATGGAAGGGACCTACAATTTTATGCCAAGTCCGTACGGCTGAATTGAAAAGCTTTTTCAGGACAGTTATATTCTCGGATGTTTGTCAGACATTCGCGAGAGGTGGCGCAGTAAAAAAAATCTTAAGATGTAATTTGTGTTTTTCCGGGAATCGCACTGTAGTCCAGAACATGCAGCGCCCACATAATAGGGGAAAAAAAAAAAACAAGATCTAAAACGTAACTCTGGTGCATAAACCGTCCTTCCCTCAGTAGCCCTGCACCTTAAGCACTGATCCAATGCGCCCATATGATAAACATTAGAGTAGGCTCAAATTATGACAGCGTATACAATTTTCATATCATAAAACGTCACTGACTCATCTACATGCTTATGGCATGCATCATAGTCATTGTCATATTGGCATCTGGCATGTCCAATAGCAAATAATAACTTCCGTTCGTGCATGAGCCCATGCATAATTATTTTCTCCAAACTTACTAACCTACTGGAATGGCCTAGATAAAAAAAAATTATAAATATTAAACCCTAATCTTTATTTGATGGAATTCCTATGTACAAACTTTCTTAGTCTCTAACGGTCTAGGATGGACGTATAGGTTACTATCGTGACAATGGATTACCAGTAGTCGAAATATCGTCGGTTGATATTGTTGGTGGTGCATTCGCCTTTGTCTCGGATAAGCTCTCTGTGGTGATATGCTCTGTGTGCTGTGAATTTACTGATATAATCTCACTGTCTGGTCTCTCATCTAAGTCCATTCGCAGTAGCCTTCCCGATTTGAAATAGATTTTACCATTATTCAGTACATCGGCATATGGCTTCATACCGCCAAAGTGGAGAAACCTTTTGGGCATCGCATGTCTGGGCAAGGGTTCGTCTTCGGTGTCATCGTCACCGACCACAATATAGGGCTCTTGTTGGGAATGATTTTCATCTTCATCGTCTTCTGCCTCGGCCTCTGGTTGAGGGCTCGTTGCCGGCTTATTCGTTGTAGCGTTATCTGATTGCGCAACAGGACGCTGTGGAGTTCGTGATGGGGGAATCTCCGGGACTCTAAATATATCTCTTACATTCTGGTCTGACAAAAGGGAAATCACTTGTCCATTATTAAGTGGAAGTCGTTTTCTTTGGGGGGTCGCCTGGGACGGCTTTTGTGCGGGACGCTTGCGACGATTTGAGTTTTGTTGCAGGGCATACTGCGGAATATTTACGATGATTGGTGCTGCTTGCTGGCTATCTTTTTCGGGATTAGATATACCGAGCTGGGACCACGGAATAGTGATAAACTGACTCGGTCTCTTTTGGTTGTTTTGTGATGATTGTGGAATGGGAATGATGAATTGATTGGCCTGATCAGGCCGGTTGATATTCTTCCTTTTTTGCTTCTGCCCCCCATTCGCTGCCTGATTGTTTTGGATTGGTATAAGCTGAAAGGATGTGTCACTGTTTTGCACTGGACGTCTGCGACGATTTACTTGTTTTTGGTTAGAAGGTCTGTCTTCTATTAATTGTAGTACCTGTCCGTTTTGAACTATCCTCACTGGCCTGTAGCCAGGAATCTGTGACTGAATGTCGCCATTCGGTTGCTTATTGCCGGAGGAGTATGGAATTTTTGCTAGTTGTCTGAAGCGAGTAAACAAACTCTGCTGTTGCTGTTGGCGTCCTATATTCTGATTGGCCAAATCGTATTCGTAGTCATCATCATCATCGTATTCTCCGTCTTCCTCTTCTTCGTATTCATAGCCCCGCCGACTATTGCTTGGACGCCGCCGTCGAGTTTGTTTTCTTGTATTGCCTCTTCGTTTCTTTACCGGTCTTACCTCCTCCTCCTCTTCTTCATCTTCTTCTCCTTCGTCTTCGTAAACATTCGCGATGTTATCTTCTTCTTCGTCAACCTCGCCGACTTGTTCTTCTTCGGCGTCATCGTACTCGTCCTCGTCATCGCTATCCTCTTCGTCATCGTCGAGATCATCGTCATCTGTGTCAAATGCCTCTGGACCAATACGGTTGGCTTGAGTTTTCCTCCTATTACCATCTGCAGACTCAATAGATATCAGTGGTTTTTTCTTAGCATTTTGCTTTTGAACACGAACAATCAGTTCCGGTGGCTTAGTGGTTGTGGTGGTTGTTTGTGGAATTAATCGGTTATTGAGCCAACCAGTCAATGAATTTGCCGCAGACCCCAAGCTCTGTCCAGCGTTAAACCAAAGATTCGAAAACGGCGGAGTAGGTGAAGCATCCGTGTTGTTCTCTGCCTTTCCCAGTGGCAGACCTAACAGTTCTGCCTCGTCTCCTTTAGTTAGCTGAGAGCTTGGTGGCAATTGCACCTTAAACGCTGCGAGTGGAACACTGTACAAGTCAGTGACGGCCTCTCTCGGGGGAGGAGTATCTGTGGTCATCTGTTCTACTGGCAATTGTTAAGGAAAGATTTTGTATAAATACACAGATGAAGGTAATAGGAAAATATTAGCATACCACTGGCCATTCCGTTGAGTTCGATAGCGGAATCTTCGCACGCACCCAGAACCACCATCCCAGCTAGTATCGTTAACCACACCATTCCGGTCGGTAGTGTACTTCTCGGCTGCCGATATTTCATATCAATTTGGCTCACGCGTACAATTGGTTCTTCTATTGATGATGTGACTTCTGACATTCGAAACTGCTCACCAACTGGTTGGTTAGTTTCGGCATCAAGAGCTTTTTATCACACAGAGAACGGAATTGAGTAGGGTCAACGGATGTTTAATTATGTTGCTTTTGCTCTTCAGGGCACAAAGAATAGAACTACCACAAGAGAGATGTAAAAGGTGACGAACTGCCATTTTCGTTTGAATTATCTCGATTAATTGTAGTTGTATGTGATTGGATTAGGAGTCGGATTGATTGGAAGGGAGGGATGTAAGCTTCTCGTAGGTTATATACATATATGAAGGTGTTGATGATTGTTGCAAAATGTTGCTGTTGGCTGCTGGAAGCCAAAAAAAAAAAAATACAATAAATTGGAAAGAATTTCACCGGAAGGGTGACACAGTTTCGCAAAATAAATCATGCTTAAGTGCACGCCCGAAGGTTTATTATAAATCAAAAGCAGCTTGAATCTCGATGTCTTTCAAGTTAATTTTGCAATGATGTTCTTTGAAAGTGGGTCAAGAAGATTATCCTGCTTTTGTGATGGCATATTGCATTCCAATCGATCGATCGGTCTAATGTTTATTTTCTGTAAACATTGTTATCAGTTATCACACTGCAGACTCTTAAATGAAAGACAGATAATAGAGATCCATTTATTTCCAAATTTATTTCCTGACCAAGCTTTGGCAAAAGTTATTTTGGAAGTAAGTACATTCTGATCCACATAAGTATAATATGCACATTGCACATGTTATAAATGGGGGTGTCTTTAGAGTCTGTTTTGCGGTTCAAACGTGAATTCGTATTACGAATTTATTCATTTTAACATAATGAGAAAGCAGTTAAGCTACTTTAAGGTTATATCAACAATAGGTATATGCAAAGATATATACTAAGCACACGAAAAGTAACAAAACAAAGATTGATTAATTTATGTTATCTTTTTGTGTTTGTTCTTTGTATCATTGCTTCTATTTAGTTCCTAGCGGAAATATGAGCCATACCCATGCGTCATGAACAGTTTGACATTCTACGGCTCCCCATATACATTCAGTTTTTATACCCACCACAGGAAGGTATATTTACTTTGCCATTACATTTGTAACGCCAAGAAGGAGTCAGCGGAGACTCTATAATGTATATAGGTATATATTCTAAATCAGGAACACATTCTGAATCGATTTAGCCATGTCCGTCTGTCTGTTGAAAACACTATAGCGTTCAAACGAATCGACCTAGGCGAAATAAGTTTTGTGAGAGGACTTATTTGCATCGTCGTCAGGTTGGTATTGACAATGGGCTATGTCAGTCAAGTAGTTCTGGTACCTCCCATACAAAACTAATATTTGACCCATGCGTGTACCTACTGTACCTACTACCTATACAGTGCATACTAACTCGCATGGCAAACATTTAGCATGACATGACTTTTATGCTTTGGCGCTATCAAAGCTTCGCGCACCGGCCAGGCCGATGATAACACTTTTACTTGTTGTCTGTAATTTATTGCTTAGATATAGTTTTTATTTTTGTCAAATTACAATTTCATAAATTCTTCGAAAAAAATTATTCCCATTAAAAATTGCAGATATTATAATTATTTAATTCAATATTGATACTACGTATGCCTACTTTCAAAACGAAAACATTTAGTTGTTCTGGAGACGACAATTACTTCAGATTCGTTCACGTTTACTTTCATCTCAGCTTCCACACAAACGGCTACAAACGGATAGAGTGCGCGTTGAAGTTCAGTCTGAGAGGACCCAAGGATTATCAAGTCATCAGCGAAGAGCAAATGACTTATCCTCAGATCTCCGAATTCGAAACGTTATTCGCCAAGACCGCGCTGTAACATGCAGTCCATTATGTAAGTAATGAAAAGGAGAGCGAGACAAACGTCCAACGCCCACGATGATGCGAAGGAAAATAGACACATGAGAGCGTTTGCGTTTGATTTACAGCAGTGTCTACCAACTCCGTTTCTCAGGAACTCTGTAAGTTTTTACAAAAGACAGCTGTGGACATTTAATCTAACAATTCATGATCTTGAAACAAAGTCATCTGGTTGTTTCATGTGGCACGAATGTATTGCGCGGAGAGGTGGCAATGAAATTGCATCATGCGTTTATAAGCATCTCAAATCGTTGCCTTCAACAGTAAGTCAAATAACATTCTACAGTGACTCATGCTCGGGTCAAAATAAGAATTCTTATGTAGCTGCAATGTTTCTGCTTTTCCTAATAAGCAATCCATCTGTCGAATACATTGACCATAAGTTTTTGGAGCCCGGACATACTCATATGGAATGCGACACCGATCATGCACTTATCGAAAGAAAAAATAAAAGGTCAAACGTTGAAATATGTGTGCCTAGAGACTGGTATCAATTCATCGACGGAATAAATTCGAAAATAAAAGTCTTCGAAATGAAACCGACTGATTTTTTCAACTTTTGTGAGCTATCGAAAAACAACATGAATTGGAAACGATGCAACTTAGAAGGCGAAAAATTTACATGGAACGCCGGCCGTAAGATGGATTCGTTATGGGAGTAATTTTACACAAATTTTATATAAAACTTCATTGAACCCTGAAGAACCGTTTAAGATATTACCATTGACCAAAAGAGGAGCTTCGACGTTCTCAACTGATGATCTCAAGATTATCGAAGATTTACCAAATATATCCGTTGAAAAAAAGAAAGATATAATGGACCTAATGCAGTATATAAATCCTGATTTCCACGGATTCTATAAGCGCCTTCGTACAGCCCCAAACGAACCAAATACACCAAATACATTTAGAAAGCGAAAATGATGAAATTTAATATGTATTGCTTTGTTTCATTCTTATTTGCATGTCTGCTAGAGATCCTTAACTAATATTTATTATTATTACTATTATTATTATTTTGTTTTGTAAAAATTAATGAATTTTTTAAATAACATACATATAATATTTTAACTTTGTTTCAGTCTTTTTGCAACACTCTTTAAAAGTTGAAGTTAACTTCTTTTGTATTGTTACTTTAAAATAATTTTTCTACAATAAAACTTAACCGCTTTTTTTAATGTATTTTTAATTATGGTATTAACCTTTTAACTGAATAATATTTGCCTGTTTTTAGTTTTTATTATAATACAATTATTAATATTAATACTAATATAATTAATGTAATAAAACTATTTATTTTTCCCTTTCCGTCGCAAGGGTATTAAAAAATGCACAAGCTAATTTTATATTACTGTTTTTTATTTTTTTCATTCTTCTTATCTTTTCTTTTTACCATGAAAATGTCTAAAATCATTATGTTCTTATTGAATGCGTCCAATTGAATTTTGGAATAACAGCTTAAGTCAAGATAAGTATAAAAAATGTCCCCTAAAGCCCAAGGAATATCAGCTAAAGTCAACTTTGTCCAATAAAATTGCGATTCTTCAACGAGCAATAAGAGCTAAACTCGATTTAAGATTTTTTTATCTTAAAGTCGTGTTAGGCCATAACAGCTAAAGTGTTTATTTTGTTTACCACGGTCGAAATAGGAATGATAAATTGATTATGAAACATATAACTTTCATTAAGATCAGACTATCCGCGGATTAACCAGAGCGATTTGTAATTTCAAACTTTTCGTCGAATCTTAAAAGTGCCCTCCTGAAAAGTTATCAAAATCGACTTTAGCGGTTTTTCCTTGTTGCCACAGATATGTAAGTAATGAAAAGGAGAGGGAGACAAACGTCCAACGCCCACGATGAAAGGTATTCACTAAGCATAGATAAAATTAAACAAAATAGTGAAAATTCAGAAATCTTCATTGTCGAGGGTTTCTCAAAAAAATTTGAAATACTCTGTTCCTGCGGGGCCGTGTAATATTGTTGTAATGTAATATTCATCAAATTCGTTGTCTAAGAATTCAAATAAATCCACGATAGGACACTTAGGTTAGATAGGACATCACCTAATCAACTCTAAAATTGATATCATCTTAAAATTGTTTCACCATATCTTCTGTTTGTCATTTTTTTCTCTTTTCTTCTTGCTTAATGTGTAATTACCTCTATTTTTTCATTAAATATAATATGTCACTAACTATTCTCTCAATTTATGTTTGTATAAATTTAAATTTGTAATAATAACATCCACTATTCTATACTGAATTTTGAGAATAAAGAAATTATATAAAAAAAAAGAAAAACTTCTGACTGGCTGTCTACGCCCGTCAATTTTTTCCAGCCACTTCAAATAAATATGTATTTGGTTCATCTTCCGGATAGAGGCTTTAACAGCCACTTGAACCGGCTGATAGACTATTCGACACTATCTGTCAGATATCACTATCTGAAACCGAAAGCCATTCTACCAATCTACAGCCATTATCCATGAATGACACTTGCATCACCGGAACCGAAAGACTTTCCCTTCTCGGTATGTGCGTTCATGACAACCTTTGTTGGAATGACCATGTACACGAAGTCGCCAAGAATGCAGCGAAATGTCTATAGGTATTTTCAAACGGTGCAAGAAATATTTTACCCCTTCTGATCTGGCTACAATATATAAAAGGCGTTCATTCGCCACAAACTTGAGTACAATTCCCATATCTGGTCTGGGGCGCCGAAAACCATATTGCACCTACGGGATAAGATCCAAACAGTTCTCATCAAATGAAATTGCCAGCTGCATTCCGCCCCTTCAACAATTCAACCACAATCCACAACCACCCATCAGTTTACCATCCAGCCTATCTTCGGCCGTACAACACGAATGTGGAATGCTTTGCCCAGCTCTGTCTTTCCTCCTCAGTATAATTTACAGACATTTAAAGCCAATGTGCATCGGAATCTTCTATCTTCTCTATCCCACCATAAGAGTAGGTCTAGGTAGTCATAAACTCTTTAGCGCGTGTCAATTATAAGAAAAAAAATATTAACATTTGGTATACGACTTTTCTGATTTCAAAACAAAAACACACATACACATCATTTGATGGTAAGAATAGATAATGCTTTCTGTCAGCAATTTCACCCTCTTTTAATACACCTATTATTCTAAAGCTATTTATTTTATCTAATTTAATTCATTTAATTTGAAATTATTTAAATTTTGCACAGTTTCTTAAATTAAGTGCAATAAATCGCAAGCAATATTTCTGCTGTTACAAACTTAGACAGGTTGATTTTATTATTATTTAAGTAAAATTTGTAGGTATATAGCCCAAATATAGATCATATTCTGCTGTCACCTGCAAATTTTATATCTGCTTCACTATAGTTTGTGTAATTGTTCTGTACAATTTTAGGTTTATGAAGAAACCATTATTCGTTTAAATATTGTCTCGGACAGTTCTAAAAAAGGGAATGACAATGAATTAACTAAAAATTTAACAACGAAGTTTTGTCTCCCTCGAATATCAACTTAAAAAATAAATAAATAGGCGGCGCGACAGGCGGTAGACACCCAAGGCCTAGCTTCTCGCAACCATTCGTTTTGTGTGAGTTTCTATTTTTGGAACGAATGGAATATCAACTTACGAATTTACTTTTCTTACGCCGAAGTTAGCAGCCATACTATTCACTTCGGGTGTAAATGAAGTTTAGATGAATTTTACACCCGATCATTTCATCCGCATTTTTTATGCCAGACTATTTCAAACTACAGTGAGCGTCAAAAGTGAGTTAACACCAATATCCTTTTAAGTTTTCTTTGGGATCTTGAAACAGGTCTAAAAAACCAGCAGCCAGCAACATTTTTGATGACGAAATCTATATAATAAAACTGTAGGAATTTTCTTTGTCATTTAAAAACTCGAAAACTACTGGACAGATTTCGATGCACCTTTTTTTTAAATGGTTCTTAAGACTGTGAGACTGCTATAGGCTTTGTCGTTTATAGCCACGTCCTTAGGAAAAGTTTTTAGCCAAAATGTATTTTTTTAAGTGAAAATATATACATACACATATTATACCTTGCTACAAATGGATGTTTATACTTTTACGATCGTGCGACACGCAAACAAAAAACAAAACCACATTAGCATACGTATAGCTACCTCGTATTCGAAAAGGGTTGATTTGTTTTTGCAGTGAGTGCTATGGTCAGTTGTATGTATATGTATGTACATTATGATCGCATGCCCTGCCCGGTGCCGGATGGGGATGGGATGCGTGCTGCAGTATGGCATTGGGTACCTATATTAATAATCTTCATAAGAGAAGAGACGTATAATACAAAACAGGTTTCATTTCAGAATTTCATTCGATATGTGGTATTGTAACAGTGTAGGGTTGTTTGGATTCCATATAGGAAGAGGGAAAAAAGGGAAAGGAAATGCAGTATTATAAACAAGTAGCAAGATCAAGGAGAGGGAGGGCAATGTAGAGGGTGCGCATTAAATCGATATCTATACTTGTAATAAAACTGTAGGAATTTTCTTTGTCTCCTAAAAGCGCGAAACCTACTGGACAGATTTCAATGAAACACTCAAAGTGTAATCTTAAATGGACCAAATATAAGTTTGTTTGTTTGAGAGCACGGGTCAGCTTCAGCTAGTAATAATAATAAAACGTATTTCATTTTTACATCATAAAATACTTTATAAGTATTTAAACAAAATTGTTTTTAAACTCCAAAAGCAAATGACGCTCACTGCATATATACATAAATCATAATACATATTCACTCAAAAATATGCATTAATCCCGCTGGATTTAAAATAGTTTAAACTGATTTTAACCCGTTTTAAACCTAGGTACGTAATGTCAAATTTGTTTGTCACGGAAATTGAAATCAATTTCTCCGTACACTATCGTCCGTCTACGACAAAGCAGAAGATGAAGACGACGATCGAAGCGAATGAATGATATGTATTTTTATTTTTTATTTTTTCTTATAAAAAATGAAATAAAATTACATAATTTAAAGTTCTACTCTTCTACATAGATATAATTTTCATCCATATTCTATCGTTGTTGCGTTTCTTGATGTTGTTCTTCACAATCATGTTCTCGCCGCTCTGTTGTCTTCGTTGAACGCATTCGCATAACCACTATCGGCAACAACGAACATAATCGCAATACACCCCATTTTCCAATTCTTGGTGGACATTTGACTGTCTGAAAAGGGTTTGATCATAATCAGAACTAGGCCACGGGGTGACACGTTCAATGAAAAATATTCATGACGAAATAAAAATCGCTCTGTGAATGGCACCAAAATCAAGCAAAGAAAATAATAACCTACGATTGCAAATCTCGGGGAAAAATCATGCGAATATGGCTTATTGCTACTTCTTCTTATAATTTATTTCACATTCACATTTTTTTGGTTCCTATACGAGCGAAGAAATGTCAAAAATATTTGAGTCAATATTATGAAATTGAGTTTTAACCCGAGTTAAAGTACTTAAACTGGTCTTCGCTCCGGAGTTCAGTTCAAATTCAATCGGAAAAAAACGCCAGACAAGGTTAAACAAACGAGTTTATTATCGGGTTTAATAACTGAATATGATGGACTTTTTTTTTAATATTTGGGTTACTCTCTTAAATCCGTCTGTAAACTGTAACCGGATATTATAATTATTATTTATATAGATATGTTTTGTAGTGGTGTGCAATTTGATTACTTTTGAGTAACGAATGAGTACTGATTACTTCAAATTCAGTATTCGGTATTTGGTATTCGATACCTAGTACTTTGTCTCGCAGTCAAACGTATATAGGCTATAGGTATACATGTAGGGCTATATACCTACTTTTACAAATATCACACTTAGCTTTCCCTTCTCCTTCCACCGTAAAATGCAACCAGGTGCTACTTCTTTTTCTTTTATACACATTCGCATCTATCAGCGATTGTTAAACCTTTTAATTGTTTGTATCTACATATTCACAAATGAAATGTACTCAAATCTACTCACCTCCAAATAAGTAAACTCAGTAATCATTAATAAATAAATTCGTTGAATCTTGTTTCTTAAAAGTAGGTATTCAAGATCAGTTAATATACAGAATTACTTGTATAAAGAACACAACGAGTCCTGGTATTCGATGCAGACTCAGTAATCAATACTCTGCTTAGGTACTTTGATTACTTTGATAACTTGACTACTGATTCCTGTGATAATGTGGTTTAAAATATGTGTGGAGAAAAGTAATCAAATTGGAACTGTATGAGTATGTTGCTTTGTATTTGCAAACTCTAACTAACTCTTACCAAACAATCAACATTAAAATACACATGCATAATGTTGCCTGATGCAAATACAAAGCAACATACACAAGACACCCAGCAAACCTCGTCTCCCTCGTTCATTATGTCTCGCAGTGACATACTCACATGATCTTCCATTCTCTTTCAATGTACATGATACTCATACAGTTCCAATTTGATTACTTTTCTCCACACATATTTTAAACCACATTATCACAGGAATCAGTAGTCAAGTAATCAAAGTAATCAAAGTACCTAAGCAGAGCATTGATTACTGAGTCTGCATCGAATCGAGTACCAGAATATGTGTGGAGAAAAGTAATCAAATTGGAACTGTATGAGTATCAATATGAAGTACATTGGAAGAGAATGGAAGATCGTGTGAGTATCTGACTGCGAGCCATAATAAATGAGGGGGGCGAGGTTTGCTGGGTGTGTTGTGTATGTTTCTTTGTATTTGCATCAGGCAACATTATGCATGTGTATTTTAAATACTGATGTTGATTGTTTGGATAGAGTTAGTGCTGCATGTTAGTAGTGAGCAAATGAGTATCAGTATCGAATACTTATTTTGAGTAGTATTCGGTATCGATACTCATTTCAAGTATCGAATACTAAATACCGAATAATTACTTTTTGCACATTACTAATGTTTTGTAATCTGTGCCATCAATTAGGCACATTAGGGTCAATATGAGATTTATATATCCAATTCGAAAGTTCTTGATGATTTAGAGACGACCGACCGACGACGCGACGGTGGCAGAAGCCATCTTAATACCTAAACCCGCGATCCTTTATATGGATAAACGGGATACTGATTCAATGAATGAATGAAACTCAAAGAATTCAGTTGCGGCATTCAGTTCGCTTTCCTCCAGCATACTATTCACAATAGTACTTCGCTACCCTTCCGAACTTCAGGTGCGATTCTGTAGCTTTAGCTTGAGGCTTATCCATTGCATATACACACTCAGCACTTGTGGTATATCTGTTCACCCAAACCAGATGCAAATCTGACTGCCAGAACCACAGACTGTGCGGCTGTGTGAACATGACTCTACAATTCCAAAATATTCTAGATATATGCACTCTAAATTAGACCGCCTATGTTCATCTTTAATATGTGGTATTTGTTCTGCAAGGAGGAACAAGGGAACATCATAGTAGAATCGCACTCGATGCTGAGGATATGGAAGAACTACTTATTCTGCAGACTGTTTAACGGCAATGACGAACTAAATTCCGAACCATTCAACCTGGACGATGAAGACCAACAATTCCGTCCACCCGACTTGGACGAAGTAAAGATTGCCATATTTAAGCTTAAGTCCAACAAAGCCGCTGGAGCAGATGGCCTAACCGCCGAGCTATTCAAAGCGGCAGGCGATGACTTGGTTAGGAGCATGCACCAACTCATCTGTAAAATATGGTCGGAGGAAAGTATGCCCGATGAATGGAACCTCAGCAATGTTTGCCCGTTCCTCAAGAAAGGAGACCCTCTGAACTGAGCCAACTACAGAGGTATTAGTCTTCTTAACATCGCCTACAAGATCTTATCTGCCGTGTTGTGTGAACGCCTGAAGCCTTTCGCCAACAATCTGATTGGTCGCTATCAGTGTGGCATCAGGCCAGGAAAGTCTACCATCGACCAAATATTCACACTGCGGCAGATATTGGAGAAATCCCAGGAAGTCCAAATCGATACCCACCATCTTTTCATCGATTTTAATGCCGTCTATGACAGCATTTATAGAGACGAGCTATACAGAGCAATGTCTAGTTTTGGCATCCCTGCCAAACTCGTCCGTTTGTGAAGGATGACAATGGAGAATGCACGCTGCTCCATCAAGGTCGGTAAAGAACTCACTGAGACCGATGCGATGCGATGCGCTGTCATGTGACTTCTTCAACATTGTTCTTGAAGGAATAGTGCAAAACTCAAACGCTAACACCACAGGCACTACCTTTCAAAAGACCATCCACCTACTCGCCTACGCCGACGACATCGACATAATCAGCAGAACGCAGCGTGATGTCACATTGGCATGGATGTGGGCATTGAGACAGAAGCGATGAAGGGCTTCATCCCAGTTCTACTTTATGGTGCAGAGGCATGGACTCTATCAAAAGCGGATGAGCTACTCTTGGTTGCTTCGAGAGGAAAATTCGAAAACGGGAGCAATTTTCGGTCCCGTCTGCATAGACGGTGAATGGAGGAGGAGATACAACGACGAACTGTACAGCGACATCGACCTAGCCAGAAGAGTGATGGTCCAACGACTGCGGTGGCTGGGTCATGTAGTCCGCCCCGGAAGATCTTCGAATTCACACCTGATGGACGGCGCAGTAGAGGAAGACCGCGACTCAGGTGGCGCACGCAAGTGGAAGGGGACCTTAACCAACTTAGCGTGCGAAACTGGAGACAGCTGTCCCCGAACTGTAGCGCCACCTTAAGTAAAAAAATTTGTTCTTTTTACAAAAATGTTTTTTTTTTTGTACAGAGTGCTTACCTATCAGCGAATCATTGGTCGCGTACAATAGTTGTTAAATTATTTCTTCCAATTATGGCGCAATCTGCACAAGAGCGCTCACATCATATTATATAGGTAAATGTTACCATTTTTCTTATTCTTGCTTTTATGCACCTGGTGAAATTACCTTGACAACGATATTATTTACGCGCATACCGTCGCGTGCGTCGTGTCAACTGGTGTCTGTATATACATGTACATATTTTCAAATGCGACGTTTTGTTAAATTGCAAAATACACGCCGCAGCCAGCGGAAAGGAATTCCAGATTATGTACATCTGCGAAACATCTGTAATATTTGACAAATTTTCCGACTTCTATCCACCATCCGTAAATTTGTTATTTCGTCTAACAGGGAAACCTCCAACTCATTCCTGTGAATCTTTGTCTTCTGTGTTTATGTCATTGGGATGAAAAGTTCTAAATTTAATTAGGAAATTCTTTCGGGCGAAAGAATTTATACTTTTGTACAGTTCCTAAGTTGAACGGTGGTAAATGTTGAAGTTGTATATCAAATTAGAGTGGGTGAGCTCAGTATCAAGGTACTGGTATTTTCGGAATTTGCTCTTTTGTTTGAAACATTGCGGTGTAGTGGGATGGGCACGTGCGATGTTTTTATGAGTTTCATTAGTTCTTGCTAAGGAAAATGCATATTTAGTCCTTGCGTAACGCATTACTTTTAGAATTAATTCTTAATCGATGTATCTTTTAACCAATTCGTTTCACTGTATCATGGGTAAAATTTTAATATCTCGTAGAGTAGGTATATTATTTACGAATTACGACCGATAAAAAGAGAATTGGCCAATATATTATTGAGAGAGCCGACATTCTTGCCAAGCTAAGTTATCGGTCTTAAATTCGTGAATGTTTGTTCCAATTCCAACTGTTTCTTAGGCTTCAATTATAGCTACGGTGACCATCCGTCCCGTATTTCCCGGGACAGTCCCGTATTTCAATCAGCTGTCCCGATTTTTTTTAAAGATATACGGGACGTACAAATGCCCCGTATTTAATTTTAAGTCCCGCATTAGTCCCGTATTTCCATTATAAACTTTTTAAATTATTATTCAAACATTTTATTAATTTAAAAACATGCATTTCCGTATAACTAAGGCCTATCGGTCACTCTTCAACATGAAATGCACAATGGCGCATTTTCAATGACAGTTCGCACACGACACAATAAATGTTTGCAGCATGTCTACGACATGTTCCCGCAATAGTTCAAATTACGTTTTTACTAAAGAAATATTGGAAACATTTCCTGGACAATTCGAAAATTCGAGAAAAGCGGAAAGTGTTTTTATTTTTATTCATTTTTGTTTAAACTCGCAACTTCACGGTAGATTTGCGTTCACAAAACGATCATAAATAAATTCGTTGAAATTTTGACAGGGCAACTATCGAGTCAGCTAGTAAAGATTAATAATTATCAAAAATGTGCCTGTATCCTGTTACCCTTGAGATGTAAAAATTAAGCTAAAATGAGGGTAAATTTAGATGGGGGCTTAATTTTGTTGCGGACAGCGTATCTACCAGACCTAAAAGATTGTAGGGCCTTTTACTGGGGGTTATTCCCAAATGCGCAGAGGATAACTTAAGTATATACATATTGGGGTCGCAGATCGCATAGTTTCTGTTTTCATATAATCTGAACAATATACTGAAAGTGTATTTGAAGTCTTCTTTTTTCTGTAAATATTTACAATTTAACATCAGCGGATCCAATATAGTTCATTCATTCAACACGCACTTCGGTGTCATTATGATCAGACATGTCCAGCAAGACATGGTTAGATCCAAAGTGTTAACGCACATTAAAGGTGTTCATTATCGTGACATGATAACCCAGATTTTAGTGCCTAAATTACAAGATATGGATGTGGCCAACATGTGGTTTCAACAAGACGGTGCCACGTGCCATACAGCCAGAGAAACAATTCAATTACTGCATGGGTCATTTCCTAATCGTGTAATCGGCCGTTTTTGCGATCAGAATTGGCCATCCAGATCTTGCGATTTAACGAAAATATTTTTTTTTCTTTGGGGTTTTTTGAAGTCAAATGTCTGTGCAAACAAGCCCACGACCACCAACGCCTTGAAAGAGAAAATCGGGAGGTGCATTAATGAAATTCAGCCACATTTATGCGTAACGGCCATAGAAAATTTCAATAAAACAGTACGTATACTTGCCAGCAAAGCCGTTGCGGCCATTTATCCGATGTGCTATTCCATACATAGCCCCAATCTGTATACTTTATGGATTAATATAAAATCAAAATTAAATTTTCCGTGACCTATGGGACACCCTTTAGTTGTCTTTTAAGGCAACTGTAGAAGCGTTCAAGTTTCAATGACGATTGGCTGTATAGATTTATGGAAGTGCATTGAATTGGAATTTTTGCACTGTACGAAACCTATTGAGATTGAAGGTTTCTGTATAGGTTTATAAAGTGTCCCTCATAGTTCTACACAGAAATAGCAAAACTGTATATTGAACACAAAACTATTTATATACCTACACGCAATGATATGACAAATATATTTAACTCGTGGGTACATTTTAAAATATTCTATTTCCTATCAAGTTATCGTCTGCAGCCTTAAACAGCTCATCAGCACTGATGTCAATTTGTCATAATTTCGGTCAAATTTGACCGAACTCTGAGTGATTTAACCGAAGCAGGAGGTCGAAGCGAAATCCAAATCCATATTATAGCCACATTGCATTCGATGCTAAAGCGCATTTGTGTTTCCCGCGCATTATCCAGCCAGACTTGCTCTTTAAAAATAATAAATAAATCTAAAGGGATCAAATTTTCTCAATATTTTTTATTGAATGAAAAATAAAGCATAGGTAATTAATTATAAATAAATAGTTGGCGCAACAGGCTTGTAGTCATCCTAGGCCTAGCTTCTCACAACCATTCCTTTGTGTGCGTATTCATTTTTGGGACGAATGGAAGGGCCTACAATTGTATGCCGAGTCTGAATTGCTGAATTGAGAAGCTCTTTCAGGGCAGTTATACAATTAGATAGTCGGATATTTGTCAGACGTTCGCGAGAGGTAGCGCAGTGGAAAAAAAACTTGAGATGTAATTTGTGTTTACCGGCAATTCGAGACAACCGGTTCGGTTCCGTGAACGGAATGGTCCAGGAGCTTAAAGTTAATGAACATAGACAACGCTGTTTGTTTGCTGACTGGGCTTCGGAGCGTTTGGAAGAGAACCCCAATTTTGGGGTTTGAATATTGAATACAACCAATTCGCAGTTTTTAGGCGTCGCTTATATCAGTATATCAGTATGTCAGTAAAATGCAACCGAAAAAATTCGGTTGCTTTTTTTGAGCACTTAAACTTAATGACTGAACTCAAACTTGGTCTTAAAATTGCTTATGAAGTAGTATATAAAGTTAGTTAAAAAAAATTAAGCAATTAATTTCGTGAAACAAGAGCACATTGTTTCTTATAAGGCAACACACACCAAAGCAAATAACAGTTGGATTTTTCGAAAGGTTATTTTATTTAGAATGTTGTTAACTACTTTCCATTGGTTTTTTAAATTTCCCTTTGCAGAGCTGAATTGAGCACGATAAAAATTATCGCGGCAAATAGGAATCTCATTTTTAAGTTCTGTGCACAATTTCTTATATTTCCTTTTTAAACCCAAATTATTAGGATACTTTTTGCATTTTAATCTAAGTTTATTTTTACCTAAGCTAGAAGCTAGATATCCAAGGTTTCAGTCTTTTTACACACTTTTTGGGGGGCAGAGATGAGGAACAACTTAGAATGTGATTCTTAAGAGAGACAATAAATAATGTATAAGCAGTAGATGAATCACTACAATCATATACCTCTTCCCAGAACTCATAGAACAGATTGCGTTTAAGCTTACAAAAATCAATTTTCATTCTTCTTTGGGATAAATCTGGATTTTTACAAACACTGCCATCAGAAACGTTTGTTATGAGTCCTGTCATAGAGTGATCAGTAATCATCATATCGAAAATACATTTTTCGCACTTATTAAACCCAACATTTTTGAATCGGCCATAGCTTCCCGCAACAGGCCTAGTGGGCTCATTGATAAAACATGTTAGACCATGTGATGCTAGTAGGGCCAGGTAGCTTGAAACGTTTTAACTATCATCCAAAATATTAATATTAAAATCGCCGACAAAAATTAAGTATTTCGATTTTTCCTTAGCCAAGAGATCAGAAAATTCTTTTACAAACATCGAAACATTGAACATATGCAGTCTATAGACACATAACAAAACAAAAACTTCATTGTTAATTTCAATGGAGACTCTCAAGACGTCAGCACTAACAAAATAAACACTCAAGACATCAAGAATCTTGCAGTTCTCTTTTACGAAACACCCAACTCCACCTGCAGCATAATTTTCATTCGTGAATTGGCCATAAAGATGATAAATGTGATTTTTCAGATGAAGATGAATCTGAATAAGTTCTCATTGGCAATTCTTCTAAAATAATGAAGTTTGACATATTGTTAAGCTTAATAAAAAATAATAAGTTGTTCCGTTTTGTTTTTTGAAATAATACTGCAAGGTTCCACATTTCACTTTCACGCGAAATGAAATCGGAAATGAATTTTCGTGTTTTACATTTCACTGTATTCGATTTCGATTTCACAATTTTCGGTATTGAGATAAAATGAAATTTCGAAAAAATGTTGGAGTTTCCGAATCGCTCGAAATGCAGAACACTGAAAACAAATTCACTCGATTTGCAATTTCGATTTCACTCGATTTCTGGAACCTAGCTGATAATGTACATAATATATGTATTGATGTGATTTTTTATTAAACATCATAAACTTACTTTGTTTTGTTTTTAAATAAATACAATATTAAATTAAAAGTTTAAATATAAAACTTGCTTCTGTTTTATTGATTTATTAGGAAATTTTTAACAGGAAAAATTAAGAAAAACTTTTTCTAATAATTATCTACATTGTCTACGTTGTTAACATGGACATATCGACAATCGTGTAGTCTACATTGTTGGAGAGTCGTAGACTCGTAGTACGAAAAAGATTTGGAACCTCTGGGCTAACTTAATGCATTTGTGGAGATTTTTTTATTAGTCTATTAGTTTTTTCAATTATATTACATGGTTTAGATTTTTGACAAATTTTAACAAAATAAATTTAGGTCAAATGTCAGAATTTGACCGAAAATCTATTTTTCAAATGCTGCTTATCAGCTAGACCAGACTATTTAGAGCTGTTGCTGCCTATAGTATTTCTTGAGATCTTTAGGGAAACTTGATAAGCGAAGTCATTTCATTATCAATCAAACTTGTTTATTAATAATGTATAGGTAGGTATTTTAATTTAGTAGATTAATTTTACGCAGTCCAGCTTTTAGTCTATATAAATTTTCATGTGGCCATTGCAACTCAACCACAGCAGTATCATGCATAGGGGCAGGTTTTGAAGGAAAAGTTTTGTCATCCTAATCGTACAGGATATCCGATAATGCGATATTATATACACTATACAGTATAGTGAATTTACAATAGATAGTCATATTGTATTTTTTTGTAATTTTAAGCAACAATAATTTTCTCTACTGGTAACAATATGTATTTCAATTTAAACTCGTTCGACTTATGCCACAGTTTTTATTTATGGGTACGCAAGACAAGAGGAAGCAATACAATGTAACCCACCAGGAGTTATGTAATTGTTAGAAATTCATTTGTGGTGAATTGGAGTTATGGTTGCCGCATTGTTATAATCGTAGAACCGCAAACAATTTGCCCAAATACGGCCACTGCAGGTGCCCTTCCTTATTTGGATAGGTATATCTTCTGTATATAGGTATACCCTGTTTTCTATCACGTATAGAGCGAAAGCAATAAGAGAAAACAATTAAAAGTTTTCCTCTTATCTACCTGATTTGGAATCATTTGATAATTCCTGTGCAGAGCAGAGCACACGGTACAGCACATCGCAACCCAAGAAATCACCTCAAAGATACCAATCTGATTATATGCGGCTAAGAGGGTATTTCTTTACAATCAGGACTAGATTTATTCAAAATGTGTAGTGTGGTCCTTATTTCGAAATCCACCTGCGTAGCACACAACGGCCATGGGGCCCACTAGTGGTATCCTTGCTGGCATTAATGTCTGAGAGTTTGTTTTCATTGTGATTGTGATTGTGACAGTTTACATAAGGATAACGTCGGTGATAACTTGAACAGTTTTTCTATATAGACCGGGACGTGGGAAGCACAATCTTGCCTCACTTTTCCTCTAATACGTCGATGGAGGTATAACACTTAAACCCTGTGGAAAGCAATTCGCATCCGTTTATGGAATGAATTGCCATCATCTGTATAAAAACTTAATTAAAAGCTGACGTCGAGTTACGCATTGCTATATAAAAGAAAACGAGATGAAGGCGCGAATTACGAGTTTATAGTAGTAAAACACAATGTTAAATAATAATATTTATTTATTTGAAAATTAAAATCACTTTGACTTAAACACTAATTTCCACACATGTGGTTATTGAGGAATACAAATTATAACTAACTAGTTTAGTTTTACGTTCGTCTATTTATAGTTGGTAGTAAACAAAGTTGGTACCGTTGATGCGCCCATAAGTAGGTCATTCTTGATGACGTGTGCAAAAGTTGGTCCGTTCTTTGCACTTGATGATGTTGTTGATGCTGCTGCTCTTTGTTCGTAAGTAGGTCATTTGCCAGATCTTGTTTACGTGGCAAATGTTGGTCCGTTCTTTGCACTTGGTGTTGTTAATGCTGTAGGTCTTTGTTTGCAAAGTAGGTCATTTGCCAGATCTTGGTTGCGTGTGCAAATGTTGGTCCGTTCTTTGCACTTGAGGATGTCGTTGGTGCTGCAGGTTTTTACTGGTAAGTGGGTCATTTGCCAGATCTTGTTTATGTGGCAAATGTTGGTCCGTTATGTTATGTAACTCTTCCCCTCAAAGAGTGAACTTAATGAGATTATCGAGTTAAGGATCATATAGTGAAGTTATAGTAGAGTTTTTGTGCTTTTGTGCGTGTGTTGAGACCACAGGTATTGCTAATGCTGAAACCAACGCCGATATTTCTAACAAGATTTATTCAAACCTCTGATACCTCCATAACAGTTGATTTTAGGATAGTTTCTCAATTATACGTTTTTTATTACTTAAAATTCTTTTTTTTACTAACTCGGCTAACTTTTCATACTCCTTTAAATGGTTTCTTAAATAGTCCTGCTCCGTTTGGAAATTTTTCTGATTAGGGAATGGTTTTGTCTTATTTATGTGTCCGGTTAGTAGTTCAAAAGGAGTCAGGTTTGTAGTGGAATGAATTGAGTTATTGTAAGTGAGTACAGCTTCATCCATTGCTTCTCCTATAGGTTTACTTTTATGCTGATATTTTATGATGCGAATAAGTTCGGTGAGAGTTGAATGAAACCGCTCGACCGGTGAGTTTCCAGTCGAACTTTTTGCACAAATGTTATGCAGCTGTATACTATAAAGTTCTAAAAATTCCTTAAATAAGCTTGATACGAACTCACTGCCATTATCTGTGATAACTTTTTGGGGAATTCCGTGATGGGAAAAAAAGTGCTTCAAGGATTTGATTATATTTATACTATTTCTGGCAACGAGTAGATATACGCTTGAAAATTTGCTAAACTTATCAACAATTGTCAAAAAATTTTCTTTACCAATGGAATATATATCCATGTGAACGATTTGAAAAGGTTTAGATGGAGTTTCAGTTATTTCGTATTTTAACTTTTCCTGATTACGTTCGTATTTGTTTATATTGCATATGTCACAATTATTTATAATTTTTTGTATTGTATTTTTCATATTTGGAAAATACGAGTGCCTTTTGATGTGAAGATAGCTTTCCGTTATACCTCTGTGGTTGGACATTGAATGATATTGTCGCACTATTTCCTCTTGCCTATCTCTATCTGTTATGTCTTCTAAAATTGTATTAGATCTTAACAATTTAAGACAACCATTATTAAAATACTTAGAAAAAACCGATTGCACTGTTTTAAATATTTCATCGTCCGCTAGGATTGCAGTAACACGCTTAGAATTAAAGTATTCTTTGAAGACTACAATCATAACGTTTTCATTACCGATGTCGGTATGCTCAATGGTGTATCTTTTTTTTCTTTTGAAAAATATTTCAGTTTTTACTGATAGAGACGATTTGCAAACGTTTTTCCTTAGGATAATTTGGTTAGAAAATTCATTGATGGCACGTTCAGTAATCGGTATACCATCATTCGAATTTTCCAGTGCAGAGTGTATAGTTGAAAGATTATCTGAAACACTTGTATTATCCGAAATGTCGTAATTATTTTCCATGGACTCGAAATCAAAATCATTTACGTCTTGTGTAGCTTCAAAAATTTCATTTGCATGAATTTCGATTCGAGACAAGGCGTCAGCGTTAAGGTTAGTTTTTCCTTTCTTGTAGGTCACATAGTAATCGTACTCCTCTAATCTAAGCCTCCACCGCACAAGCATTGAATTTGGTTCTTTTAAAGAGAAAAGCCACGTCAAGGGTTTGTGATCGGTGATTATTTGAAATCGTCGTCCAAATAAATAGGGACGAAAATATTTTACGGACCATATGATTGCTAGCAATTCCTTTTCGATTGTACTATAATTTTGCTCTGATTTTGACAAGGTCCGACTTGCAAAACAAATTGGTTTGTCCGATCCTATAGAGCCTTGTGATAGTACAGCACCTATTGCAACGTTACTAGCATCGGTAGTAAGGTTGAAAGGCTTAGTGAAATCGGGATACTGAAGTAAAGGTTCGTTAGATAGAATGGACTTACAAGTTTCAAAACATTCTTCATACTTTGAATCTATTTTTATGGCATTTCCTTTTCTAAGACATTCGGTCATTGGCTTTGTGAGGTGTGCAAAGTCCTTAATGAACTTCCTATAATACCCTAGAAGGCCCAAGAATGACTTAATTTGTTTAGCTGTTTTTGGTATCGGAAAGTGTTTTATAGCACTTATTTTGTTTGGATTGGGTTTAATACCTTCGGGTGTTATAATATGCCCAAGAAAAGATACTTCTTTCTTAAGGAATTCTGACTTTTCAATTTGTATTTTAAGGTTCGCTTCTCTAAATTTGTTGAATACCGCAGTAAGGTTTTGTATATGTTCTTGTCGTGATGTGGAAAAAACTATAACATCATCCATGTATACCAAACATACTTTGCCTTGGAGATCTCTAAGAATGTTATCCATAACACGTTGAAATGTTGATGGAGCATTTTTGAGTCCAAATGGCATCCGAAGGAACTCATAGTGGCCATTGTCCACTGAAAATGCGGTTTTATGGACATCATCGGCTTTTACCTCAATTTGGTGGAATCCGGAAGCAAGATCTAAGGTGCTAAAATACATGGATTTGCCCAGTTTGTCAAGAATTTCTGTTATATTGGGAATTGGATACCTATCGTCTACCGTTTTCTCGTTGAGTTTGCGATAATCTATGACTAATCGCCATTTCTCTTTTCCACTTAAGTCCCTTTTTTTAGGTACAATCCAAATCGGAGCTGACCACGGGGAGAAACTTGGACGTATTATACCCTGATTCAGCATATCAGCGATCTGCTTTCGAATTTCATCTTTATGAATGTAAGGATATCTATAGGACTTGCAATATATGGGTAAATCGTCTTTAGTTGTAATCGTGTGTTTTACCATGTTTGTGAACGTTAAGTTATGTCCATCCTTAAAAAAAATATCCTCATATTGTTTGCAAAGATCCCTGATATCCTTTTCCTCTTCGTTGTTAAGGTGATCAGTTTTTATAAATTCGCAGATGCTCCTATCTCCTAAGTTTTCTTTATTATTAATACTAAAACTATGGATTTCAAAATGAGAATTCGAATCGAACACACTTGCTTTAATTGGTTGTTCAGCTCTAAAGAGTTGAGGACTGTTTGAAGTATTAACAACTTCCACAAGCGAATACCAATCGATAGCTTTGTATATCCCTTCAGATATCATTAGATTACTCATAATAGATGTTGGTTTAATGAATATACTTCCTGATTCGACATCAACGGGGAGACAACAAATTATCTTACTGAGTCCAGGAACTGTGTATAATTTAGACATGAGATTGGGTTTAAATTTCAATGGGGTTTTGAAATTGTTAATTTCTAAAAATGAATTTTCTAAATCGATTTTAATACCTAGTTCTTTCATTATATCGGTGCCGATGAGTCCCTCAAAATAATTATGAAACTTAAATATTAGAAAAGATAAAGGTTTATCAGTACCAAGTTCCGGTAACCCTTTTATAATTGTTTTTTTATTCACTATTTGTTTATCGAATAGGGTTTTTATTTCTACTGGTTCGATATAAACATATTTCAGATTGTTTGCTATATCTGGACTAATAAACGATTTATTACTACCCGTGTCAATTAAAAATTTGTATTTGTTGTTGTCGTGTATGCTATTAACAGTTATATAGGGCAATAGGTTAGTGTTACAGTTGTTAATGTCTATGAACCCGATTGGTTTTGTGAGGCTTGTGCACAAAAATTTGTCTCATCTATTTCTGGTTCAATGTTCAAATTAGCGAAAGTTGCAGTATCTAAATTTTGGTAATATGTGTTTGGTTCAGGGTCTATTTGAGGAATGTTATTACAATTGTGGCAATAACCTTCAACGTTATAAAACTGTCCTTGTCCCTGAATTTGTGGATTCTGTCTACGAGAGATGGTATTACCGGTAGAAACATCCATAGCCTCAGGTGGTGGAAATCGTGTGCCAGAATTATTAGCATTTTGGGGGATGTAATTTTGTCTATAGTAATTTTGAGAATTTGATGGTGTTTGTCTAAAAGAGGTATGTTGATATTGGTTGCTACTGCTAGGCCTAAACATTTGTTCATGGGGTGTCTGATTAAAAGATCGCTGAGGCCTAATAGATGGCTTATATGGCTGCTGTGAGTAGTTATTGACTCTAGGTTGGTTTATTTTATTATATGGTTCTTGTAACAAATTTTGATTTCTAAAATAATGAGAATTTTGCTCCTCAAGACAAAAATTGAATGCATCAATAATTCCACCTGGTCTCATCGCCCTAATGGTTGATCCCAGTGGTTCCTTTAGTCCTGACAAAAATGTATTCAAACACATTTCATTATATAGTGTTTGTTTTGCATTTATAACATTTGGATCTTTTTCGTGAACCCTTATGTAATTCATCATCGTTGAGAATATCTCTATAATTTTTGAATAAAATTTTTCAACGGTATCCTGGTTTTGCCTGAGTTGATGTAAGTCTCGAATTAAACTGGTTTCGTTGCGCTTATCAGAATAGTGAATAATTAAATTATTCTTAATATCCTGCCAATCTAAAAGAGTCCCGTACATATTAAGAATTTCATTTGCCTGTCCTATGATTTTATTACGTATAGCTCTCATAATAATTTTCTCGTAATTCAAACCCTTAATATTTGGCATTACACTTAATACTTCTTCCACGTTACTTAAGAAATCGTAAAGCAACCGAGGATTTCCGTCAAATGTTGGTACGTCTTTAACGGCATCCGGAATTCTAAGCGCATTAAATGCATTTGTGGCAATATCAGCATTATTCATAACGAAATCGTTGTTTGGATTAGTTAATAAATTATTATTATCCGAACTATCTTTCTGTGTCGTAACACTAATATATGCTTTCGAAACAGAGCTGGTCGCTAAATCTACGAAATCACTTTTATTTAAATTCAAATACTGACGTCCCGAAATTTTAACACTTTTGCGGATTGGGCTACTAAAGCTGCTAACCTCAATAATTTTGTGCTCACCAGTAGAATAAATTTTCTTGGGGGTTGGGGCCATGGAACAAACCGTTATAAAGGAAACAGAAGAATGAACTCACCCTGAAAAATTTGCAGCAAAAGTTGTCAGCAGTTTCGCTTGATCCTGTATCGTTGATGTCCTTGAAACGTCACACAAACACACTTAGCACACAATGTCTATACTCTATGTCCTTATTTTCACTGTTTGATTTTCACTCTTTAGATTTTTCTTTTTATTATTTCACTGATAGTTTTTTTTTTTTTTTTTTTTTGTTGTTCGATCTATTCGTTAAAGGATTAAGATCCACCACTCCGATAATCCTTCGAAGTGTACGAAAGTGTCTCTTCCAGCAACGATATTTAAGCTACTTATGTATATTCACTTTTTTGTTAGATGCTGTACTTAACACATCCTACCGACGACTGCGCCAATTACGAGTTTATAGTAGTAAAACACAATGTTAAATAATAATATTTATTTATTTGAAAATTAAAATCACTTTGACTTAAACACTAATTTCCACACATGTGGTTATTGAGGAATACAAATTATAACTAACTAGTTTAGTTTTACGTTCGTCTATTTATAGTTGGTAGTAAACAAAGTTGGTACCGTTGATGCGCCCATAAGTAGGTCATTCTTGATGACGTGTGCAAAAGTTGGTCCGTTCTTTGCACTTGATGATGTTGTTGATGCTGCTGCTCTTTGTTCGTAAGTAGGTCATTTGCCAGATCTTGTTTACGTGGCAAATGTTGGTCCGTTCTTTGCACTTGGTGTTGTTAATGCTGTAGGTCTTTGTTTGCAAAGTAGGTCATTTGCCAGATCTTGGTTGCGTGTGCAAATGTTGGTCCGTTCTTTGCACTTGAGGATGTCGTTGGTGCTGCAGGTTTTTACTGGTAAGTGGGTCATTTGCCAGATCTTGTTTATGTGGCAAATGTTGGTCCGTTATGTTATGTAACTCGCGCACGTACAAGTTATTTTGCATTGTGCGGTTGTGGGCAGGATAGGGCAGCAAATACAGTATTTCTTGTCTCTTGTCCGGCAAATTGAGTGCTTTTTGAAGAAAATAAATAGTATTATTCTAATAATATATGCCTTTGGTAGTTCTCACACTTAACCAATCTTATCAAATGAAGTGTCAAAAGAAAGCGAATTTTATGAAGAAATTAATAGAATTTCAACTTAAGTTTAATTTTTACAACTTTTAATCTCGGCTGACGAGAGCCAACCTAGGGTAGGGCGTAGGGGTTACAATATCCGAGAGTTCTCGCACGGGTAAATGAGATTAGTTTTAGTTTAGGATTTAGGATTGAATTCTTAAGTGTTTTGGGAGAGTTAGTCAATTGTTTATTAATTGCTGCATTCTATGTATGTTTTTTACTACCGACTGCGCACTCCTAAGGGGTTACTGTTATGGGGTGAAGAACAGTATTTTTGACACAATGTACAATTGTACATAAACTGCCGACATAATTTATAACTGAATTTATATAGCAGAGCCAACGTCAAAGTTATAACTGGTAATCGTAACGTTCTATACGACCCAGTTGATCCCTACACGTGTTTCAGCCGCTTTTGTTTCTATACTACTGCGCACCAGTGACATCTCGCTGTGTCAATATCATCGGCGTATGCAACTATTGAATAGACTTTTCAAAGATCGTTCCACTGAGATTCGCAAAATTCTTTCAAGTATGATGTTAAGTCGCTTGATAGAAGTCAATTTTTTTTGTTGAGTGTTTATTATTTGAAATTTTATTCATGAACTTTTTGCTTTTCAATTTTTTATTTATTGTTTAGTGGTTACTATTTGAACTTTTGAGGAATCGCATCGCAGTGCCACCTACCGGGTCCAATTGTGAATATAAACCATCCTAAGACCCATTCAAACACACACACAAAGTTTCATTAAAATCGGTCCAGCCGTTTAGGAGGAGTACGGTAACAAACACGGACAGAAGAATCTATGTATAATATAAAAATGAATTGCTGTTCGTTTGTCTCGCTAAAACTCGAGAACGGCTGGACCGATTTGGCTAATTTCGGTTTCGAATTGTTTGTGGAAGTCCAGAGAAGGTTTCAAAGGTAAACAATTTGACAAAGGGGCGTGGCACCTCCCATACAAAAAAAACATTCAAAATCTTATATATCGAAAACTACTGAATCGATTGAGTTCAAATTTACATACAATCTTAGGTATCGGCCCAAGAGTATTCCTGTGAAGATTGATCAAAATTGGACAAAAGGCCGTGGCACCGCCCATACAAAAAATAAAACATTAAAAGTCTAATATTTCCAAAACCAACAAATCGATCGAGTTCAAATTTACATACAATCTTAGATATTGGCCCAGGAGTGTTGTTGTGAAGATTGGTCAAAATTGGACAAAGGGCGTGGCACAGAAAGGGCGCCCATACAGAAAACACATTCAAAATATTATATCTCGAAAACCACCGAATCAATTTAGTTCGAATTTGCAGACAATCAAAGGTATTGGCCCAGGAGTTGGAGGTATTGGCCAAAATTGGACAAAGGGGCATGGCGCGACCAAATTGGATACTTTCTTCTACGGGTTTGTTCGAAATTGCTACCCGAAGGTTTAGGAAAAAAAACCTAAAAGTAATCGATTTACTTTGTTTCTCAAATTGATTTCCAATTTTCAATTGTATCTTTTTCGTTCGTTAACTTTCTTCACTGGCTATTTCAAATGTAAATTATTGATAGTGAAAAATTTATGTGGGATTTATACAAATGTGCGATATACAAATTTTGTGAGAGGACATCGTCGTCATGTTGGTGCCTATTCCGTTCATTGAAATGTCAGTACCTACTATTTTCTATATTATTTTTACTACATAGATACAGATATACCTAGGTCCATTATCTTACATACTAAAATCGTGTGGTAACAGTAACAGTAAAATTGATGTCGTCTGCAAAAATGCACTACAATTAATTAATAGCGATGCTGATTTCGACGAACATGTTTGATTCCTTTGTCCTCTGGGTACGGATATAGGTAGAGCGAGCTCTCCTTGAAAGGACTGATTTTTAACGCACTGGCAGCGATCGATGATCTTAGGACTGATGGTGTGATGGCGTCAGCTAGAATTTGATGCGCATCATTCTCGTTAACATCAATCGGTTGATCTTCTTCATCTGTTATTTTTACATTTTTTGATTTCTGAGACGCTGTTACTACTTGCAATGTTTGTGCAAAGATATTCTTGTTAGCTAGTTCCGTTGGGATTGCAATAGCTTGCACATCTTCATGTCCACTGATACCTTCAGGTGTACTGATGAGCTCAAGTTCCGATGGATTTAAGGAGCTTTCGTAAATAGGAACCAATTCAATTTCTTCTCCATTTTTCGACTTTAAGAGCAGCAACTTCATCGGAGCCAAAGTTTTAAATTTCAGCAATAAAAGTTTCTTTGCAACAACAGCTCCGGGAAATACACGTCCTTGCTGGTTTCTCTGAGATATGTCCTTAGACGCTTCAGCCACTAAATCAACATCCGAATTGCGTTCGACGAATCCTAATCGCTCCAATTGAATACTGCGACAATAAGCTGTAAAATTAGTTGAAAGGGTTAACTGCGACCACGGCAGGTATTAATAGATACGATTACCTTGTGATGCCAGAGCAAGCAAGCAACAGAATGAAAGAAAATTCTTTAACGTCATATCGATTCAACTGATCACATGTGAGCTTATACTTCGATTGTCGTTTCCAAACCGGACAGAGGCTCTTTATATCTGCAATTTCGGATTGCATGAAAATATTGCCTCAAGCGACGAAATTCATAGAACCTAGAACCTTTCACGAATCATCGAAATATGCTAATACGCTGACGGTATTGACATCACGAACAATCCGACGCGACGGCTCAGTTATGTTAATTGGGGTTGATGCCTGAATTAATACCTATTAATGGAAACATAACTTCTTCATGATTAGGGAATAATTATAACGAATCATGAACTTAATTTCTATTAGAAACCATATACACCCTTTTTGTAAGCGCTCCTATCACGACTTCGGATAAATCAAATATATACCTACTATGATTAGTCTTAGGAAAGTTTCGCAAAACAAAAAGAGAAAAGACACTCCCCTCCAATTCTATAATACAACTGACTATATCTACTGCCAACAAAATCGAGCGACAAGAAAGAAGCGCAATTGTTAGCGCTGGTCACCTTGACATCTGCCAAAACCTTAAAGCATCCCTCCACCTCAATGCAACATCACTCACATTGAAAAGTCCATAATTTATTATGACACTCTTAGCCGGAACTGGTAGGGTATGCGCTGCTGGTGCTCGATGGTGAAAGGGATCACCAAATTCCAAATAGAGTGATGGAGGATGCAACCTCACCGGGTTCCATCCAACCGGAAACTCAAGCATTCATTCAAAATCTATAAGGATGAACCGATAGCTCGTTTACGCTACAGCTACAGTCATTCTCCTGCTGAAGAGGAAGCTGTATTTCTCGTTTTATCGCGCCATCCATCCACTTGCCCGGTCCCACACACTCCCTGTGTCAAGTAATACATTATTACACATCACGTGATGTCGTATTAAACCCACAATGTGATGTTATACGTTGTTGCCACCGTTGTTCCTTATGCAACATGTAGCGGGTATGCCAAAAAGGATGTTTTTTGTTCGCCACTTTGCTTGATACTGTTATCCCAGCTGTATGAGGATAGAAATGTCACAGGAAAACTGCTAATGTATGGAATATCCGTTTTAATGCGTTTAGGGACTTGCCAGCTTTAGCTTTGAATGCATGATGAATAAATAGTATGGGCCGAAGGTTGCTGATTTTTTGATACGGATTAAGCGTTTAATATTTGAGAGTGGTGCGATTGTATGTATATGATTGTTGTTGATGAGCTTTACATAATTAGAATAGGACCTTTTTGGCATATATTTTTCAGGCAACACTCTTTTAAAAAATTCTAAAGTCGTAAGTCTTTAAAAAAGTCTGCACAAGTCTTTAGGGCTGCAACTAGCTACTGTACAATTAAGGTACCCCTCATCGTTAGCAGCGCTAAGACTGGAGAGGAAACCGAACACGCTAAAAAATCCCTAGTGGTAAGAGGACTGTCGGCTTCAGCCCAATATAATGCACTGGCTTTGTACCGCGGTTACCGTCGTTGTGTGGTGGCCGGCCTTACAAAAGTTCCAATCTAAAGGTCCTAAAGTAGATTCAGCGCTTGTCATGCTTGTGCATTATCACGGGCGCACTGAGAACATCTCCAACTTACTTTTTCTATAAACAGGGTCAGTAAAGAAAATGCCACAAGCGTGGCAATTAGATTAAGGCAAGGAGCAAGTCACAGATGGAAACATCTATAGGATACAGCGATACTGTTACTGTTAATCTTACCTGGCCAGCTCTGGATACAAAAAGATCCAATAAGCTCCTGCTTGTATCCTAGTATCTCGAAGGCCGTTAATTTCATCTCAGGGCACAGCATGTATAGGCAGGTATGCGGAAAGGCTTGGTTCTCCATACAATGACTTCTGTAGAAGCTGCGGAGATGAAGAGGAGGATACGTCCATCCCTCACTTTCTTTGCAGTTGCCTTGCCCTAGCCAATTTAAGAAAAGCCTACTTATAGCAAACTATTTTCTCAAGGATCTCAATGATCTAGGTAATATAGTCAGCAAATAGTTTGCATGAGTAGCCAGTAGAGGAATCACTCCACAGATCCTAGTGGTAGTACGTACAATGAGCCGACTACCGGCAACCTAGAGGCACTTTAAACAAACAATACACCAATCTCAAATACACATAAATAACCATCTGACTTCTACGACGAACTAACACCAATTTGCTGCAGTCTTTCATTCAAAAAATGTATATTAATTACGTGCACAGGTTCTCTACTCGTATATTTCCATTTCCATTAAAAAATAACAGTATAACAACATCTCCGGGAATGTTTTGCCTTTAGCTTGAATAATGCTGCAACAACTGATGAAGTATGGTAACACAAGGGCGAAAGGTAAAGCAATATAATACGTGGAGGATGCCACCTCAAACAGATAACATTGTATCCTGGTTCCTGCAAAACTTTTTGCCTGAAAACTTTGAAAATATTTCTTCTTGGCTGCCTGTTCTTCCGGTAGTATGCACCGCTCACTGATAAAGAAACTTGTTACTCTATATTTTGCCAGACTAGTTCCTGCTGGGCTGGCTGTAGAATAAGAGAAGAATAAGCCCGACTCTGGGATGCATAGGCTGAAATATGATATGGATGACAAAAAAGAGTCCACAACGGAAATAATAATGTGGCGTTAATCGGAGTATAAATTTCGTGTCCTTATCACAAGGTCGGGGCGGGCTGTGCGCTTAATGGTAATTGGGCTGCTTTAGATGTTTTTTTTGGTGGTTTTTGCAGGATGTGGGCGGAATCATATTGTTGCATGTCAGCCGCCGAAGTGATAGTAGTATGGTGGCGGAAATGGCTGGCCTATACCACGACCACAGGGAATTGCACCAATTTGCGGTGCACATGTTGGACAGCATGGACTGGGTGGCCGTTGATAGTACCAGGGGTACTGCACTATCGGCGGCAATGGCGGAGGAAGTGGTATTGGCCGCGGTGGAAGTGGCGGAGGCGGTTGGGGCCATGGCTGTGGTAAAGGCTGAGGGAAAAAATTACAGCATTGCTTGCAACAATTCGCTGACAAAATATTGCATTGATTGCAATTCGAAGTATCTCCACTAAACAGCGACTGAAAGAGGCCGTAAATAGTGTCAAATGTACGGCCTTGCATGTTTACCTCCAAAGGCTCTCTTCTCCTACGCGAACCTGTAAATAAATGAGAATTGACTACTTTAGTTGCGACATGACTTTATGACGAAATTATGGCCAAGGTGCAGTTTTGTGCAAGAAATCAAAACTCAGTGTAACATGTGAAAGGAGTGATTTTATTCTTCCTCTTGTGCAAAAATAAAATTTTATTTAAAATTCTAACCACGAGTGCCGGCTTTGCCGTTGGCAAACGATTGCTGGCCGCGTATTCCTCCACTAACGCCGCTTTGACTAAGTGCATTACTACCACCGCCTTGGGTATTTGCCAAGCCCTGGGCATTGGTGAAGGCGCCATTGGGTCCGGTGCCTGAATTTGATGATGCAGAGGCCGATGCCGGACCACCGTTGTTTGAAAAGCTCGATGCCTGGCTGGAAGCTGAGTTGGTGACCGAGCCGTTTGGCCCTTTGACTGTCTGGCTGTTTGTACCAGTAGTGGCACCACTGACGCCACCATTTGCCCCTTGGAAAGTCGACTGGCTGTTTGCATTGCTCTGCGAGCCTTTAATACCACCTTCATTGAAAGTCGCTGTGTTGGTTTGTGCGGTATTGGTGGCAGTTCCGAACTTGGTTTGCTGGTTGCTGGTAGCTCCGCTATTGGATTCGATTCTCTCCGAGTCGGCAGTTTTGGTGTGCGAAGTGTCAGCGTTCGATGAAGCCGCTTGTGTCGAATCCTTGTCAAAGTTCAATGATTGACTCTGGGCGGCGTTCTTGCTTCCGGATCCTTGGGCAGTTTGGTAGCTCTGTTGAGCTGTGTTGGCTGCACTCAATTGACCGGAGGAACCATCATTGGCAAGATTGGATGCGATACTTGAACCGGTGTTGTCTTGGAATTGACCTAATTTGTTGACTGTATTTTGCGAGTTGGTATTAGCACCGGCTTGTTGCTGAGAGAAAGGGTTCTGATTGTTGGCGATTCCCTGAGCATTTGCATTATTGAACTGATTATTGAACTGTGGCTGTATAAACTGATTTTGTTTCTGAGATTGGCGTTGGGGTTGTCGACCAGGCCGCTGGTGATTAAGTCCAGAAAGCTGATTGAATCCAGGATTTCCAAATCCACCTGCATACGGATTATAATTGAACTGAGCAGGGTAGAATAGTCCAGCCTGACGTCTTCGGCGCAGGCCACCTGTAGCTGCATACGAGGGTGCACCACCAGCGAAACCACCGGCCTGACCGCTTGTAAATCCTTTCAGTACAGACCCTACAGCATTCGATTTTGAGTAAGTTTGAGTGCTGGTGAGTTTTCCAATTTGTTTAGTTGCACTGTCTGTGTTGCTTAAAGAATTCGCATTTGCTCCTATGCCTACGGCTTGTACTTCTGCTTGTGTACCAGTTTGACCAGCTGTTGGACTTTGCTTATTTTTAGATAGATCGATATTGAGTAATCCTAGTTTCAGATCTAGTCCACCGTCTGCGTTGCGTTGAATTCCAAGTCCATTTTTTAGGTTGTCCTTTGAGAGACTGCTGTCGATGCCAATCTTGCCTATATTCAGGTTTTGTGCTAAGCCTCCTGATACTATACCATTCTCTACGGTTTTAGATCCGGTCAATGTACTCGACACATCGAGTTTACCGACCTGAAGACCTTTCGAAACTGAGGTAGTTTTCGCCCCATTTATTGCTCCATTTTCATTCTGAGTCAGGGATTCGGATCTAGTTATACCGCCATTTAGGTTGACTTTATCTCCCAGTTGAATATTGCGGTTGTAAGCTTCACTATCAGCAGTTGAAACTGAACCTTGGATTGGTGGTTGTGGTACGTATTGCGATTGTCGTTGACCCAAAAGTCTGCTCAACAACTGTGCGTCACCTAAAAAGACCATATACATTAAGATGAGTCGTTAAAATTCCTGGAGAAAAAAATATTAAAGAGCAGGATATACAAAATTATTTTTATTTTTCAAGGATTCCTTATAATAGCAGCGCTACCATGAAGTCAGCAGAAAAAGACGAAAAAGCCTGTGGATCTATATCGACTGAAGGCGAACACATATCCCGCTGTGCTACAAACAAGATCCGGTCGAGTCGAGAGGCAACTTCTGCAGAATGTTAACTGACAGGGACTTATCTAATGCCACATTTATAGTTGGGACATTCAACCTCGAGAATAAGAATTCCGTCAAACTGACTGAAATGAAGTAAGAGCGGCGGGAGCTGACTGGCCGTTTATCTTTTCAAAAATGGATCACTGGCTAGTGTGTTGGACTACTGTGCGAGGGGTCTTATGTTCGATCCCCGGAAAAATAAAAATTACATCTTAAGGTTTTCCCACTGCGCTACCTCTCGCGAACGTCTGACAAATATTCCAGTGTATAACTGTCCTGAAAAAGCGTCTCAATTCAGTCTTTCGGACTTTTCATAAACAAATTTTAGGTCCCTTCCATTCGTCCCAAAAGCGAATGGTTGTGAAAAGCTAGGCCTAGGATCTGTTGCGCCAACTATTTATTTATTTAAAAGGGAAAAAATCTCAAACACCTTCAAATAATAAGCCTCTTCAGTTAACTCGGTCTTTGGCTAACTGCATCCTTTCCTTAGGCGAATCGAAAATCAATATGATGGGACCCTAGGCCTATCTTCTTATCATGACCATTCGTTTGTGTAATTTTTTTTTCTTAGGATGAATGAAATGCTAAATCCCCACAATGTCATGTCAAATCCGAGCGGCTGAATTGAGAAGCTTTCTCAGGACAGTTATATCCTCGAAAAAACCCTAGTTTTTCGGAGCGTAGAACCAGAGACTCCTCCTCCTCCTCCACTGACCCACTGCGATGACACACTAAAGAAGTGTGTCTGCATTTCAGTAGTGGCATCAGGTTCTAACTATTGTGACGGAACTAATTAAACTAGAAACCTTGTCACTTGACTCAAGGCCCTAAATAAACATACCTTGCTACTACACGGTCCATCTAAATTCAGAAGCATAATACAGTTTTAATTAAAAACTTTTGTTTTGATTTAAACACATAACCTAAAACCTGTTCTATTCGATTTTAAAATGCAAACAATAAAAATCGTATAAAAAATTTATTATCAGTAAAGCTGGTTGCAGGAAACTGGTTCTTAATTCGAAGATCCCCTATATCTATGTGTGATGTTTACCATATTGTTCTTAATTATTTTTTTTTTAGCAAAACCTGTCCTCAGATTTGAATAATTTATGAAATTAGGAATATTCGGGGGATCACTATTTTGTGGAATTTTTTTTTTAATCTTGTTTCCGAAAAATAAACGAAAACTTATCGTGTGCGTTGCGTATATATATTTTCTAAGTACCTACAAACTAGTTTTTGGTTAGCTTGCTTATGCCCAAAATTTGAATTTAATATGCAGTTTCGATCGGTGCATCAAAGCGGCATGTCATAAACAAAATATACATCTAAAAATGTTAGTTATTATCTACCTACTATTATATATTTTTTTTTTTTGTATAGATAGTATTATGCAATTTTGTTACTTTTTACCGAGGGTTATAGTTTTTGTGCTATTATGAGCCCCAAAGTTCAGGCAATCCGATTAATGCTTTAGAAGCAGATTTCAAAAAAGATGCTAAAGCCATAGTTGCACACAAATTTCACAAGCCACTTTTAAGGGAGGGCATAGTAACTTCAATTCACTCGATTTTACAGTTTGTTTTATAGGCCTCTAGATCTATCTTTTAATAACCATTTTAGTCAATAGAACCAAGAATCTGTATCAGGTGGTTGGCAATAACGGATAATTGCCAGATGTTTTGAAACTATCTAGCAGTGGAATACAGCTTTAGCTGCTATATGTATTTTTCGGGGTTGGTTGAAGCTGAATTCCCTTTGACAGTAACACACTCTGATAATATGTCCACTACAGATCTCCAGAAAGGACAAGGTTACCATCACTCATTTATGTTGAAAGGCAAAATATTTAGAACTACTTTTAGACATTGAATCCAAAATTCTTTCTCAAATGATGGGCTATGAGTGTGAACTATAAAAAATTCAAGAGTATGACATAAATAAAAAGCTAATTGTAAATGTTAAGTATACGCCCCCATATCAACTTATTTTAAATTTAGAACAAGTAGTCACATAATTATGTATTTTGCAAATTGATTCAACGAAAGTTGTATTTACCTCCAGAAAATGATCCACTTATCACTAGAAACACACAAATAAATCCAGCTACGGAAGCTTGCATCGTGGATAGAAGTTAGTCTCTCACTGTTTCAACTTGCTTTCAGCGTTATAATTATTTAGTCGCGAGATTTATCAATAACTTAAAATGTCTGGCCGATTAGTTCCACGTTTAGATATCTTCTAGCCGTATGTTTAACGTGTAGTGTTGGTTTTTAACGAAACCGACAGAGAATTGCCCGTAATCACTGATCAAACGAGTTTTTTATTCAACTTTTCGGTGATCGTCATCGACAGAGCATTTACAAACAGAGATGATACAACATTAGTTTTAGCGTATTGATCTTTCTGTACAGTGATTATTATCTGGTGGGTACATAGACACTAGGTAGATGTAGATACATTTCCATACAATTTTAGGTCTTGTTTGGCCATGACTTTCGTTGGGGGTCTTTGCTCGGTTTGTAAAATGTATTTGTGGCTGGTACACTTGGAGAAAATAGTATGCAGTTACTTAAATTTGGTTATTTTTAATTTTTAGTTCAAAATTAATTATGAATTTAACATGTTTCCGAAGAGGAGGAGGATGTTTCTTTTTTCCATTTTATTTTGCTACTTGACAAAATGTTGATAAGGAATTTTAAATTTCGTATACACAAATATATAGAAATTTGTGGTTGTTCGCAAAAAATATATTCAACGATGTCTAGATATATTTACACAGTCCCGCTCTATAGTTGAGTTTGCCGTCGCCTTTATAATAACTGATGCGAAAAATACGTTTTAGTATTAGGTCACCCACTACTTGACATCATCACAAGTTTTTAAAATGTTTCAAGGGACTGGTTCTATAAAGAAATAATTTATTTTAAACTGCGAATCACCATAAATTATGTTTTAATTATTTATTGTATTGAATGGTGGCCTATTCCTTGTAACTTGTAAGTGTATGAACTTATTTTATATTTAGGCAAAAGTAATGGTAGTATAGTTAACCATTTACCCTTCATGGAATCACCATTGCAACAAAAAAAAAATTATAAATTTTAGGGGTTGCTTGCTTTGGTAAAACATTGTTTTCGCTTTTGTTTAATACAAAATTAAATTAAAAGAAGTAAAATTGTTATCATCGGCCTGCCCGATGCTTTGATACCCTCCACTGCATAAAAGCCATGCCATGAGGTACCAGAACTACATGACCGACATAGCCCATTTTCAATACCAAGAGGTATTGAGAAGTCCTCTCACAAAATTTCATTCACCTAGGTTGATACGTTTGGACGCTATCGTGTTTGCAACAGACAGACAGACGGACATTCAGACGCACATGGCTAAATCGATTCAGAATGTGATCCTGATTCAGAATATATATACTTTATAGGGTCTCCGGTGAATCCTTCTTGGCGTTACAAATGTAATGACAAAGTGAATATACCTACCTTCCTGTGGAGGGTATAAAAAAATGTGCGCGACTTGGTCGCACGACACTTTCTCGTTTATTGCGAATCTCGCAGAACACAAACCAGTAAGAATAGACCGCCGACTTCCCGTGCACCTACCCGATTTTCCCCGGAAAAAATTACCCTATCTGTGAATACGTGTAAATGTCAAAATTAATGGCGGCAATGATTTTACATGCTATACCATGGGCCTAGGATTTTTCAAGTATGCGTGCGTTAATGGCGCTCCTTTGATTTTGTACAGCACTAATACACGAAAAATCCTGGGCCCGCTGGCAGCTTGTAGGCAAAGTCCGTTATGTGGGAGGAGTCGACGGTCTATTCTTACTGGTTTGTGTCGCAGAATCTCATAATCATTTCAGCAAATTTTACGTTTAAAATCATACCCACTCAAGATGTATCTACTCAGGTTTAGCAACTGAAGCCCTGTAATACATACTACATAAACATATTACATATATACGTATTATAGCTACAACACTTTATTACTTACATTCAAATTTCAACCCGAACTGTCACTTAAAGGAGGCAAGTATGTAGACGATGAATTTCGAATTATTAAGTTTTGGGCTTTGCAAAAATATGCCGGGAGTGAATACATCGGGATTTGGGTAATCATTTTTGAGAAATATACATAAAACGGCTATATTCGAGTTTTCATAGTACGTGATCATGTTTAGAACGCTTATGTTATCTTAAATATGTATTTTGATCAGAATCGTTGGAGCGGTTTTTTTTTTAAATTATGCTGACAAATGTTACAAATGTTCATGGTTCAAAAAACACTGTTTTGCAACTGTTTAGGTCAAAACTGAGCAAATGGTATTACTATGGATTTAAGCATTACCTGACAGTTACATTTTTATCATAATCGAAATTTGTATTTTTGAGATATAAACAGTTTTTTCAAGTATCTACTATTATTAGGGATTTGGGTGGATATCAAAGGCCGCAGTCTTTTTAGAGAAAAACTGAGTTGGTATCAAGTTAATGACGATAGTATGTTAAAAATATGGTTTTGTTAAAATCGTTTGTACCGTTTTCGAGAAAAAGCCAATTTTCAAAAGTGTTGTTGCTGGACTTTTTAGCGAAAAACTGGGTATGCAGTCATGTTATAAGTATATCTACATTAACTCAACTATCAATTTTGTTTTAAATCGTTAGAGCCGTTTTTGACAAATCCGTCAAAGCCTTTAGATTTCCCAGTTATGGCACAGGCAGACATACGGACGGGCAGAATTGCGAGACCCATTTTCTTGAGTTCCCATATCATCGTAATATCAGAATTGATCAAAATCTCAAGTTAGAAATTTTGTACGAAAACAATATCTTTCTCTTACTATGTATACGAGAAAGTTAAAAATATGGTCACTCCGGCACTAAGGGCCACCAAAACGGTCATCTACTCCCATGGTCATTGTCTCTATGTGGACGACAAAAATAACAGGGAGTATTAGATAGATAGATAATTTTATTTCGCATACAAATTTACAATAGGTTTTGTTACCACACATTTTACAATACAGAGATATGATAAATTATATCTTTCTTCTGAAACATTATATATTAGGCTAATTTTAAGAATTGCATTGAACAAAAAAATATTAAATTAATTCTGAAGGAAAATACGAAAAAACCTTCAATTGAAATAGATAAAAAAAAAAAAAATAATAATAATAATAATAATAATACATTATGTAATACACATATGAATAATAAAAAATAATTACTAGACAGTAAAGAAGAAAAATCAGGTACAAATAATAATTTGACAATGAAATCACGTCAATAGGTCAAGTAAATAAATAAATAAGTAAATAATTAAATAAATAAATAAATAAATAAATAAATAAATAAATAAATAAATAAATAAATAAATAAATAAATAAATAAATAAATAAATAAATAAATAAGTAAATAAATAAATAAATAAATAAATAAATAAATAAATAAATAAATAAATAAATAAATAAATAAATAAATAAATAAATAAATAAATAAATAAATAAATAAATAAATAAATAAATAAATAAATAAATAAATAAATAAATAAATAAATAAATAAATAAATAAATAAGTAAATAAATAAATAAATAAATAAATAAATAAATAAATAAATAAATAAATAAATAAATAAATAAATAAATAAATAAATAAATAAATAAATAAATAAATAAATAAATAAATAAATAAATAAATAAATAAATAAATAAATAAATAAATAAATAAATAAATAAATAAATAAATAAATAAATAAATAAATAAATAAATAAATAAATAAATAAATAAATAAATAAATAAATAAATAAATAAATAAATAAATAAATAAATAAATAAATAAATAAATAAATAAATAAATAAATAAATAAATAAATAAATAAATAAATAAATAAATAAATAAATAAATAAATAAATAAATAAATAAATAAATAAATAAATAAATAAATAAATAAATGGATATATATATAATAAACGAATAAATAAATAAACAAACGATATATAAACGAATAATAAATAAACAAATAAATATGTATATATAAGGGTAAATAAACAATAAGTAACAAAAATAAATACAAAAAAGAAAAGGTTATATCAAGCTTACTATTGATTCGTATATTAATTCGTATTTAAAGTATTTACAAGGGGATTATCAGCAAAATCACACCTTTCCAGAAAACGTTGCTTCAGTTTTTGAATTCTTTGATGGATCAATTCAACATTCGCTTTTTCGTGAGTATCCAGAGTCGAGTGATGCCACGGTAGGTTAAGCATCATTTTTAATAATTTATTTTGAGAAACCTGTAATTTCTTAATATGACACATTGCACAATTTCCCCATACTTGACACCCATATAACAGAATTGCTTGAAAAATTACTTTATGGATAATTATTTTGTTTTCATTAGAGAGCTGCGACTTTCGATTAATGAAAGGATACAACATCCTAATGGCAATTGCAATTTTTTTAAGGGTATTTGCAATGTGGGTTCCAAAAGTCAACTTGGTGTCCAAATATATGCCTAGATATTTGACGCAAGGTTCCCAACTTATATTTGCACCATTTACCTGTAACTGTCCACTGGGTAGATAACAAGCTTTTCTTTTTCTGGTGAAAAAGATGGCTTGTATCTTTTCTTGATTCACTTTAATTTTCCATTTGTTATAATATTCTTTTAATATCGTCAACGCATTTTTAAGATTCCTCTCAATGTTGAGAGCGAGTTCATGAGATGACAAAATCGCAGTATCGTCGGCAAAGATAGCTGTTTCGCAAGTATTAGTATTATCTATCAACTACTATTTACTCATAGCAACGCGTAAGCTTCTCTTGTTTACATTTTTAAGACAATTAGCATACAAAAATTACAATCGAAATTACAGTTCAAGCTTCAGAGTATATTTTGTAAGTCGTAGACTGAAAAAATAATAGCTTTGTCTCAGAGTCACCATACTTATGTAATAAAGCATTTACAGTAAATACTTGTAGAGATTACGTATCTGGGAAGATGCATTAATTATACATGCTTCAGTTGTGTCTAGAATTGCAAATTTTGTTCCGGATGTCTCGGGAAAAATTCACATCGCATCTACACATTCCTACAGAAAACAAAGATTTCCCAACACTGGGTAAATTGGAAAAACCTATTTTAAAAATAAATAATTTAACATCTGGACACTTTTCTGTGCGCAATTGTTTTTACGATAATAGAGAAACAAATCATATACCGAATGCGACTCACTTACATTATAACAAATCCATTTGGGCACGTGGGTGGTTAAATAAAATATCTTTCGGTGTATAAAAACTCCCCTCATTGGTGTTAATCACTTGTGTGATCACTAATCATTATGTTTGATTTTCCAGTTATATGTTGGTTTCGTTTTATTTGCTGGTGTTTTGCCCCTGAGTGTGGTAAATCCCCCATCAAATAGGTAACTCAGTTTTGGAATACATTCCGTGGTAATTGCTGGAACTATCAGGTCATAGCGCTGTTCATCTCGATTCAAAAGTGGGTCATTCGTTCGTAGCCGATTGAAATTTACATTCGCTGAACAGCCTTGGTATCTTCTTTCCAAATATGTGTTCGACGTTATCATGGTTTTAATGTTTTAGTAAGTAATTTTAAGGAGACGAATGCTGGATAGCGAATGTTATGCAAATTTAAGCAAACAACCTCCAATACTGTTTTGACAAAATTTCTTCTATTAGATCGTCAGTGCCACACACACTTCCGCATGGGGTGTACGAAGTAGTCGTTCAAGTAGTCGTTCAAGATGATGTAGTCTGTAGTGCGTACAAGGCAGGCCTGAAATCTGCCTCACGTATTACCATCATTTCTGCCTAAAACACGCTGCAGTGGTCAGGGAGACTTAAAGACAATGTTAAGCTCATATGATTATGAACACCTCAGGGGCACATACCATCCGTCATTTTAGATCCATCTCTGTACATTTCAAGTGCGAAGTCAATACATAAATTGGGAACTTCTCCAATCCGGATCGATTTGTGATAAGGAATGATCATACAGGGTGTCCCAGTTAAGACCATTTCTGTCTGACAAAAAATGGCTTTTACTATTACTTCTGTTGATCGTACGTAAAAACGTTGCTAAACATAATTTTTAGGAAATTTCTCAAGGATACAAATTTAATAAAAAAAAATGAAAATTTATAAGGTAAACATTTTGAGAAAAAGGCATTTTAAGTAAAAAAATATAACAACTAATTTTCAAAATTTTGAGTTTAAGGAGCCATAACTTTTTTGTAGCTGCCCAGATGTAACCGAAGTGCTTTAGACTTTTATGCACTACTTTATTGTCTTTTCAAATGCCGAAAACCTATAACAGTTTATAACAGTTTAGAAGTTATAGCGTTTTAAGTGGTAACACCTCCAAATTAGAGGTCACCTACTTTGTTGGGCTATAACAGGAAATACGATGAAAATAGACCCCCCCCTGCCATACAATTTTTTGTTCGGCATAACTTCAGGAATCTTCCCATAAAGGATTGTCCTTCTTAACTGGGACATCCTGTATATGATAACGACTGTTGACAATTGTATGCGAGGAGACCACCGACATCGAGGCGCTCAGACATGTAATCGGGAAGAACGTACTCGGCGATCACAATGATGGATGCTCCACAGATTTCCCATGAATGTAAACGGACAGGCAATCAACTATCAACCAAATTGATCATTTGGTTCCATGCCTACATTTTAAAAGTTGTCTTTTGGACATCGACAATAGAAGAGAAGCTGGTATTGGGATGGCCCTAGAATAGATCACCATCTGAGACTAGTTCCTGCCCAATTGCAGTTTTTGTACTGCATCAAATCGAAAATTCCAAAGTTTTAAAAGAAGTGTATAACATCGACCGGATAAAAATCGTCTCGGCCGGCGCCCCACAAGCAATCAGAATCATATCCGTCTGACAATAAAGTGAGCATTGGAGAGGGCCCTACGAATTAAGTCCCAGAAAATTTGGGATTTAGTGCATATGAACTAACTCCAATGATTTGTAGGAACTAAGACCCAACTAGGAATGAACAAAGTCCCAATATAAGAATGAATAAAAGCCCAATGGTGGGACTTTTTTCTTTATGAATGAATGAGCTTACTTCCAACCTCCAAATCCAACAGTGACTCCAAGCAGGGGGACTCACCATTGCCCATTAGGCAAATTGGAATATGTATGGGGGGCATGTTGCCCCCCCTGCAACCCCCCTGCCTGTGCGATGTTGGGTGTATGTAAGAAATTTTGTTTCGTCGAAACAAGGTAAATGAACTAACTCCCACTTTTCTCCAATTGGGACTTAATTCATTGGGACTTAATTCATTGGGAGTTTGCTCATAATGAACTACGAACTATCTCCCAAACATATGAACTAAATCCCACTGCATATTTGGTGGGACTTAGTTCATTTGGCTAGTGGGAGTTAGTTCCAGTTGGGACTTAGTTCGTAGGGCCATTGAAGAGGTGTGAAAATTTATTTTAGAATCGGAACGGATAGTGTTGTTGATAAATAGACGACAGACGACAATAACGGCTACATAAAATTTTGCCCCAATGAAAAATGGCCCCAAACTAAGAGTGAAAAATCACCCCAAAATTGGGGCTGTTTTTCATAATGAAATAATACCCCAATTTCAAATATGAAATAAGGCCCCACTGCGATGAAATAAGGCCCCCAATCTGATAGTAAACCCAAGCAGGGGGGTTGCAGGGGGGCAGCAAGCGCCCATACGTTTTCGTTCTTTTGGGATCTTATTTCATAATGAAATTTTACCCCAAACTGAAAAATGAAAAAAGGCTCCAAAATATGAATTGTCACCCCAATTCGCAGAATTTTACGCAATTTGTTGTTGTTGTTGCTTTTCATGTAAATTTTTGGGGTGATTTTTCATTTTCAGTTTGGGGCCATTTTTCATTGGGGCCAAATTTCATGTAGCCGACAATAACATCAATAAATGTTAGGTTATGTTAAAGAGGGTATGAGAACGCTAATATACAATACTAGGCATACCCTTTGCAAAAAACTGTAACTCCTATTAGGTTAGGTATTTATTCCCTTATACGATCATAGCTACCTAAATTAATGGGCAACACAAGCAACTTGACGCTTGTTTCGAATCACCGGCCGCAATATATTAGCATAGCAGTGTAAACTTGTCACCTTAAAAATCAATACTGACTCCGCATAATATCTCCCCACGCCAGGCCCATTGATCGTCATTTTCAGGTTGTTCTCCGGTGCAATATTTGCATCGTCCGAAAAGGGTTGGCCCTATTGAAGAGTTTGTTGTCTGGAATAGATGCGTGTTACGTTAGTTACTGGAAAAATAATCGCATCGTCATGTTCATCTCAATTCAAAAACTAGGTCATTTGCTTGCGGCTTATACCAATTACAAATTCTATTCGCTCGCTTTGACTCTGCTCCAATATGCAATAGTTTGCACCTCGTTCCCTCGGATAGAAAGGATGGGCCTCAATCTCGCCCTGGGGAAAATTGAGTTACACACAAAATAATATGCAGTGAACTCGCGTATGAACTATGCGTATCTCTCTGTGGGAGCCAATTAATATTTTCTACTCGCTTGGCCTCAATCGAAAGCGAAGGTAATTGCCACAGCTGACAAGAATGCATAAATACGCTTTCATGTCGTACGTCGGTCGTACGACTAGTTTGTTTTCAGTCGTTGTTGTTTAGTTTCCATTAGATCGCTATGTGCGGAAACTTAGGTATATATCCGCCTGACAAACATCGATTTTCCCAGTGGCGACGCCTGAGCTTGCTTCCTTCCGATGAATCGTTCTGAGAAGTGAGGAATAAATAATTGAGGAGCATAATACGTATTTGTTTTTATTTGGCTTGTTTTCTGTTTGTTATGCAATTAGCAATTAACAATTTGAATAAACTCATTCTCCCGGTCTCCTTCTTCTTCTTCACTCTGCAAGTAGTTGTAGGGCTTAGCTTATTATTTCTGTTATTGAATTATGGCTGGATGACATATCTACAATTTGATTGGAATCTGTTTGTATTTTCTTTAAAAATTATAGGCCTTAGGTTGCTTAGGCTTACTTACGTACGGCCCAATAGACTAGGCCATTGTTGGATCCTTGTTTTAATGGCTTTAACTTTAAGACATCTTAAGCTACCGAACTCAACCATTCAATTGAAACTTCAGAAATTCTATACAAAATGATTAATAATGATTTTTGTTTAAGTGTTGATTGTCTTATGATAGAAAAATTATTATCCTCCGGTTCGAATTAATAGGCGATTGTAACTTGTTAAAGAAATAATCAAACCCAATTTATTTTACTTTGTATAAGCTTACTTACTTTACTTTAGATGGCGCTCACAGTCTGGGGTGAACCACGCATTAACCAACCCTCCAGCCAACTCGGTCTCAAGATAAATGTCTACAGTTACGCAAACTAAGTTGGTTGAGGTCGCTTTCCAATCGTGCGCTCCACCTCAGGTGGGGTCTTCTTGTTGGTGCGTTGCTGTCCATACGCTCCACGTGACCCAGGACCCAGCCATCGCTTAATGCACCCATGACTGCCGCCAAAAAATCAACCGGAAAAATTGCTTTCGATTTAATGAGTCACATTTAGTAACGTCAGCTTGTCAAAAATTGACACGATTTTTTGTAATAGGAGATTTAGAGCAAGAAACACAAAACGAATCTATTGTGTCACGGGCTGAATCACTTTTTTTTTGTATTCAATTCAATTCAATTTTTATTCAATTTTCTCAAGCTTACAATATTCATAATACAAATTTGTTTTAACATAGATTATTTGTAGATGAAAAAAGAGAATAGTTAGAGATATTTATATTTCATACTAGCGGACCCGGCAAACGTTGTTTTGCCTGCTCTTACATTTTCATTTCATTTTTATTTAACCGATGTGTCCAGACTGATTCTGTATTCCGTGTGCTTTGACCGATATTTCCTCAGACTTGTGCCCACGAATTGTATTGTCTAGACAAATTTTTTTCCATGACTGTCGAAGAATAACGTTTGAAAAGTATTTTTTTGTTATGAGAGGTGCCACGCCCTTCTGTCCAGTCCCGACAGGTTTTGTAAAATGCTTCAATCAGGCAATAATGTTCAGATATCGTGATTTAAATAACTTTGTTGTAAGGGTGGTGCCATGGCCCGTTTTCCAATCCCACCCACTCTAGCTCCCATGGGTGTCCAGAAATAGGATTTAAAATGTATATGTTTTTATACGGTAGGTACCACGCTCCTTTATCCAATTTTGATAAAACTTTCAAGGAAACACCTTCTTCTTCTTCTTCTTTTTCTTCTATCTTCTTAGATAATAATGTTCTTTCGTAAAATGCGAAAAATTGGAAAAATCGATTTTCTGGAATTGTCTTTCTGCGTAAACCTGAAATACAGCAATACGAACAAAACAAAAAAAAAGAATCATGAAAATCGGCTCAGCAGTTATCGATTTATAACGTCATCAAGTTTCACAAAATAGAAGATGTTTTTTGTATGAGCGGTGCCACGTCCTTTTGTCCAATTTTGATCAATCTTGACTGAAATACTCCTGGGCCGATACCTAAGATTGTATGTAAATTTGAACTCAATCGATTCAGTGGTTTTCGAGATATAAGATTTTGAATGTTTTTTTTGTATGGGAGGTGCCACGCTCCTTTGTCCAATTTTGACCAATCTTCAGAGGAATACTCCTGGGGCGATACCCAAGATTTTATGTAAATTTGAATGTTTTTTTTTGTATGGGAGGTGCCACGCCCCTTTGTCCAATTTTGACCAATCTTCAGGGGAATACACCTGGGCCGACACCCAAGATTGTATGTAAATTTGAACTCAATCGATTCAGTTGAGATATAACATATTGAATGTTATGGGAGGTGCCACGCCCCATTATCCAATTTCTCACCTTTTAAACCTTCCCTGGACTTCCACAAATAATTCAAGACCAAAATTAGCCAAATCGGTCCAGCCGTTCTCGAGTTTTAGTGAGACTAACGAACAGCAATTCATTTTTATATATATAATAGAAGATAGAAGATAGAAGATAGAAGATAGAAGATAGAAGATAGAAGATAGAAGATAGAAGATAGAAGATAGAAGATAGAAGATAGAAGATAGAAGATAGAAGATAGAAGATAGAAGATAGAAGATAGAAGATAGAAGATAGAAGATAGAAGATAGAAGATAGAAGATAGAAGATAGAAGATAGAAGATAGAAGATAGAAGATAGAAGATAGAAGATGAAACAGAGATTCTGTCACTTCAAAATAGAATAAAGTGTGGGCGTGGGGTGAACATTTTTTTTTTTTTTGAGAAAACAGAAAAGGAAGTGAAAGAGATGGCAAGCAATTATAGTATTTATTCGTATATTGGCAGGGAGCTTGTTAAACAATTTTCGGGAAACAATGGAGTAAGAGTTTCTATAATTAGTGGTGCGAAAGGGTAGGAATGACAACATTGCCTTGTGAACTATTGCGTAGGACATACGTGTCGGAGATTGGGCTCTGCATATAATCACCTCTCATGAAGAAAATTTTAAGTACTTTGTAGTAAAATAAATGTCTAACTGGATACTGGAAGGATGCTCGTAATTCGAAAAAGCTCCATATAATGAGCTCGGCGAGGATAGTTACAAATTTTTCTAATCGCACACTTTTGGAGTACAACCAACTGCTGAACCTTATTCCGGTAAGCGCCTCCCCAACAGCTTATACCATACTGTAGTTTTGAATGAAAAATTCCGTAATAAATTGTTTGTAGAGTTCTATTAGAACAATACCTTCTCAGATGGTAAAAAATACGAATGGTTGAAAGCAGATATTGCTTAAGATTTAAAATTTGCTCAGCCCAGTTTAAGTTACTATCGATAGTTACACCTAGGTATTTGAAGTGGTTTACAATTTCAATTTTAAAGCAACTGGCGTTACACGGAACATCAACCTTAAAAGAGTCATTAGAGTCTCGAATAGAACACTTACTTTGAAGTACTTTTAACTTTGTGCAACTTGATGCATGGAAAACGATATCGACATCACGACATAAAACGGTGCTGAGACTAAAGAACATTAATTTGGTTTTACTACTGACTACCAGTTTATGTTTAGCAAACCAAATTCTTAATAAGTCAACATCATGATTTATATCAGCTACTAGATTTAGGAGGCTAACTGAGGCATTATATGCAATACCTAAATCAACAAAAGTCTTTAATTTACCCAGCAAAGGTTGTGAAAATAAGGAGTTTATGTATATCAGAAATAAAATTGGCACAAGAAGAGACCCTTGGGGAACGTCAAGGTTGATTACCTTGGTATTGCTTAGACTAGCCCCAAATTTTACTTTTTGTTATCTGTTCTTCAAGTAGGAAGCAAACCAATCATAAAGAAATCCACGGAAACCTGCATTATACAATTTTTTTAAGAGAATATTGTGATCAACCATGTCAAAAGCTTTGGTGATATCTACAAAGAGTCCAGCAGAATATTTTTTATCATCCAATCCTTTCTGTATATGTGAACAAAAGTCCAGGAGAGCATCTTCAGTAGATAACCCAACCCTGAATCCAAAGTGCATCTCACTGAAAAACTTAATTTTATTGAGATATATCTTAGGACTCTACTTTTAACAACCTTTTCAAATATTTTTGAAACCGACGGTAAAAGCGAAATTGGTCGATAATTATTTTTATCCTTTTTGTTTCCTTTTTTATAAAGAGGTAACACAATCGCACATTTGAGCTCTTCAGGAAAACTACCAGAGATTACACTCAGATTAAAAATATGTGCCAAGACATAAACTATATTAAGAACAATTTTTTTAAGAACAATGTTAGAAATTCCGTCGGAACCACATGAGGTGGAATTATTCAAAGAATTTATATTTTTTAATACTTCGAGCCCAGAAAATGGTTCAAAGTAAAAATTACATTACATCTACAGCATCCCATTGACACTCATGACAACAACTAAAGATATTTATAGACTCTCTCGCAAAATCCTCATATCCAACAGAAGCAAAGTGCTCATTAGGCATGTTTGCAACTTCAGAAGGATTAGAAATAATAAAATTACCGATTTCTATTTCTATAGATTTCTTTTGATTACTACTACATATTATTACGATTGACAATGCTGTTGACTACCTCCCATTCCTTTTTATGATTTCCTTGTGCCAGTCTCATTTGGGTTTGGTAATAGTTGTCCTTACAGTACGGATTTCATTATTTATCTTTTTGCACATTCTATTTTAACGCTTTTTTAAACTAGAATTTAATGGATGATGCTTGCATTTCTTACCCAGTTTATGCTTTAGGTTGATTTGTTTAAGTGCCTTAAATGCCACCGAAGTGGAATTTTAAAATCAATTTTTAACCCACAACATAATAAAGACATTTTTTGTGTCCTGCCATGTAATTAGAGGCACGTGGTATCGTCCTTATCCTAAATAATGGTATCCTATTATGTATTGGATACATTTTCTTTCAAATAGCCGAACAAATAGATGGCGATCTATTGCTGTTACAGTTTACATTACAGTACACATCTTGCTAGCGTGTGTAGTATATTGACAGGATTTCCGTATATACAGTTATACACCCATCCTTCGATCCAATTTTGAGAATTCAAAATGTGTGTGCTTTCTGGTCAATTTGAGTTAATTGAAAAGAAAAGAAATCTTTTTCCTGTTACTAATCTCATTTTAGAGGGACGCCCATGCAGCTCACACTCGAGTGGATAATTATTCAATGAAGTGAGATACAAATCATCCTGCGTCCCAGAATTCTTGACTTGGTTTTGGTTGCATGCGGAACGGAAAAAACATGAATTTACCAAACATTTCGCTGAAATTATTGGTTGCAAATCTATGTACCTACTTTCACGTGGACGAACATGAGTCCTGCTTGTGTATTAGATACTAATTAAATTCTCTCCCGTCATTGAGTTCTCTCTACTGGCTTGGATTCGCATTTGAGCACGTTGTTATTAAACAGCAAAGTGCTATTATACCCATGATACCAACATACATATACAATTCCAGAAGCTAAGTTTGGTGATAAAACTGAACCGTAGTGAAAGATCTTGTTTATTTTTTGGCGGAGTGGAATGAGGACAACAGTGAGTGGTTTTTTGTTACAAACAACAGGGTGTTAGTTATGAATAAACAGGAGTTATGGGCTCCGCGCGTACCACCAAAATGAAGAAGCATCTCATTAATGGGTCGTAAACGCGTCGTACTATGTGCGGGTACTATCGTAGCTACGCGACAATGGACTACTCAAAAGTATATGGTAATTGCGATAAAAGAACACGAGATTTCCATTACGTGTCCAGAGTAAATCCCTAATCCCGAGGAATGCTTTTTAAATCCTTTTGTAAGCAACAATGGTTGTTGTACGTATATGTATGTGAATATCTAGGGCAGGTATGCTAACGCTTCAATTGTTCCATCACAGTTGGATACGGAAGCTCTGCAGCATGCTTATTGGCTCATTACCTCCGATTTCGATGGCAATTCGGAGTGAATCCACCGCCAAATGGCATAAACTGTACGTACTACAGTACCTACAACTGAGCACGGGTAATTGAAGCGAGTTATCCTGCAATTAGCAATGTTCGATGATCAGGAGTGCGAGTCGAATCGAAAAAAAAATTAAATTCAATGGGAAAAAGTTCAAGTGATCCGGCACCCTCTTCACATCACACAGGCAATTGCAACGATCCCATATATAGCCAGAATTGCTTGTATGACGACGATCATAAATGTCATGTCGATATTAAAATTTATTAGTGTGGTATTAGTAATTTAATGCGACATGCAACAATTATGGTAACATAGGGTCGACACGCAACCCTTGTGTCATGGGGGTGGTGGTTCGTATTCGTTCATGACGTTGGCCAAAACAACGATGTTAGCCCCAAACCAATGACCAAGAGCAGAGCCATAACAGTGCAAGGATGTGTTTTCGTGTGGGTCTGCGCTGCATGTTCCAATTTGAATGTCGTTCGTCGTCGCATGGCAGTACCCGACGTTCGTATGTACTTATATTATCAATTATAGCTCGGGTGTTGGCATACTACGGCAATGAGGACGCCTGTATGCCATTCAAATGTTCCATGCCCGACATTGAATTTTCACCAAAGACTGAGGCAAAGTGTTGGTGGTGCTCGTGGTGGTATACTGGTAATAGTGATGGTGATTGTAGCATTGGCGGTGGCCTTTGCTGAAGGTGATGAGGCAGACAGGAACCAGAGCCTGCGACGTAGGTCTCCTGTCTGTATGGTATGGTACTGTGGGGTGCACCCTCTTTCGGTGCAAAAAAAGGATCAACAAAAACATATCGCGTATACCTATATATCCACGTATATCTGTGTATAGAATAATTAGTTGTGTTCCTTCTGGTTGATATATGTAAATGTAAGTGCTGTTGTTATGGATTGCTTTCACGTCTAATGCCCGTTAGGGCCTGAAACAAATTTCCTATGCAGTGCTACTGCTTTGCTCGTTTTACATACTATGGGGTTTGTATACGTGGCAGCACAATTCTTGGTAATTGTTGATGCGGGATTAGCGGCAAGACTACTTTCGTGCCACCCACCTGAGCGAATTCAATCCCCAGAAAGGAACTTGATGCTTTATTTAGCTTATGTTCGAAAACAAAGCCACAATGCATGCAATCAAATCACTGGTGTAAGTGAATCATGTTAGACGCGGATCCTCGTATACTGAACTCATTTTAAAATGCTGAATATATGTAGAGTACAGGAAAATATTTGTTGGGAAGACTGTTACATGTTGTAAATGGGTTATAGCAGGGGACTCGTCGGATACCTTTCCGTATGCATCCATGTGGGATTCTCTAGTTAGCAGAGACCTACTTCTTGTATTCCACGTGAGCAGAGATCTGTGTCGGTGCACAATTTTCCCGTAGGTAGAAATACGTCAATGTGCGAGCTGGGCTTTATCGTGCAATATAAATGGCGCAAAATTCATTGCGCAGCAGGCTTTGAATGTTCTTATGTAGTGATACACATCTAGAATCTGCACCCTCATTACCGTGAACAGATACACTTCCAAGTATGGAAGCAGCTATTCCTACTTGGCTGGCATCCGTCTGGAGAGTAAACGGCACCGCGAAGTCTGGACACATAAGTATGGGTGCCTCCATTAATTTCCCTTTTAGGTGTTCGAAAGTCATTCAAGAGCCCTCCCTCTGTATATTTAGGGTAACCATGTGATCGGGGGAGACTTCCTTACCTCGCTAGGATTTTGTCCTTCCTGAGACGAGCCTTGTTCTTCGGTGGTATTAGCGTACTCACGTGCCTCCACCTTTTCCTTCCATTCCTGAGATAAGTTTTGGGTTGATTTCTGGGTTCTGGCACCTTCTAGGAGTCACAGTCAATTCAGGAATCACTTGGCAGGCTCACATATCCTATATCGCAAGATCGTCGTCCGCTGAGTTGAGCTACCTATTTAGAGCAAAACTTTAACCCCAAGCAACTTCTCCTTCTCTACAAAATACAGGTTAGACCAGGTCTGCAATATATGGAGCTCAGCCCCAAAACATTCACTTAACCTCTACTTGACAGCATACAGAGACGAGCAGTTCGACTTATTGGAAATCCTACACTCACATCAAATCTTCAACCGTTGGTGCACAGAAGACAAGTCGCTGAACTATGCTTGATCTATAGGTACTTCCATGGTAGATGTTCCGAGGAACTCAAAGACATTATCCCTCGAAATGCAACTTTTGGGCGCCCCACAAGACAGGCTGCTAATGCTCATGAGTCATGAGCATGACCATACAGTACACTTGACAACCGTGAGGACATCAATTTTTCAAAACTCCTTCCGTTACAGGACAAGCAAACTTTGGAACTCGCTTCCTGGGGATATTTTCCCAAAAGACTACAATTTGGAGCAATTTAAGTGCAGAACTAACATACATCTGCAAGCATCTCGGGGGGCTTTATAGGTTCGCCTTTCCCGGGAGAAGTATAAATATAAAAAAATGCCATATTTAGTTTTTTGTTGCGAATATAGATAATAATATGTGTGATGAAGGTACTTAGTCCCTCGCCTTAAAGAATATACTTAACTTTTCCCCAGAATGAAAATGTTAGCCGCTGAGCTTTCATAGTCAGAATTGAAGTTCAAAAATATTTAAATAAGTAATATGCAAAGCGATCTGAGTACACATCCTTTCGAAGGACTTATATGATTTCTATTAAATTTTACCACTTCGTCATAATGTATAAGCGCGCATTAAAATGACAGAAACCCTTCATTTGCACACGAAATGTTTTGAGAAGCTAATAGATATAAGAGCGTTAAGCCATCGCATTGAGCCATAATTACGTTCGTTAAAACTTCTCGAAGTAGCTTAAATGTAAATTGACACTTTTCTGCAGATACGCTATACACACATTCATCGGTGGTATCTATTACCCTATTCTCTGAGAAAGATATTGTAAAGAGTTCTTTACGTTATAGGTTAACCTACATAAGTTGATTTGGTTGGCACAAAAGTTTTCCGCAAAGCTAATAATGCAGCAACATTCTGTTCTCTGCTGTGGATCAACCTTAACAAAGAAAATCTAAAATTCGCCCAAGGCCAAAATCTAATAAAGAAACGCAATTACCATAAAACTCGATTTATTGCAATACACAACACAACAATAATAGGAAGACAATAGCTGGCGTTTGCATAAGAAACTACTGTGGATAGTAGGTAAGGTATATCCAAACCTCCTCGCGTTGATGCATCTCCATCTATTCATCACAAAGATACTCGTACATTTATCGCAGACAATCTCGTACGAAAACAATTTTGTTTCACTCACTTAAAGCGATATATGAATGTTGAGCCCGATGCAAAGTTAAAAACCCCCAGGAAATCACGTAATGAGGTCAAGTTATATTGTCAGAGCTTTTCAAACCTTTCGGTAGAGCTATGCCTATGCTCCTGCTGTCGTACGTAGACAAGCCAAGTAGACTTGATTCGCAATGTCTTCAGTGTTTAGCACTCAGTGTGCTGTCATTGTTTGTTTGAGCAAAAGGCGAACTTCTGTATCGAGGGTTTTGCACAGCATTCATATACGCAGCCCCAGGAGTGGGAATTTCGTTTTGCGAATAATCACGAAACATAATTATCCGCGAATGAGTGGACCGCTATAATTTAACAAACACCAAAGTGTCGGTGAGGATGATGATGCACATCTGTGTATTCACTTATGGGGCTTAATTTTATTAAATTAATGAGGCACATGTAGGGGAGCGATCTTATGTATATCTGAAGTCGTATTCATACGAGTAGTGCGATGGAAGGTTCCTTCCTTCCTTCCTTCAACTACCACCAGCGCTGACGCCGGTAACAACAAGGATAAATATACATAACTAATTCCTCTTTCCTCTGCTCATTCAGAATAGGTAGGTATATACTCTTGTAGGGGAAAGCTCGTTTCTGTGAAAATGTACTACCTGGAAGGCAAACATGGTCCTAATTACTTTATAAGGCTTTTACCTTTTATAAGTAGGTATGCTACGTTACAATTGTACCAGGTTTAATAAGATTTGTTTTTCTTCGTGTAGCCATCTCGTTTGCTCCACCGAGATTTTTGTTTATTGTAACCCTAGTTTAAGAGGTTGTTTGGCTGTGTGTGTGTGCATGCGGTTTTGCGGCCTAGAAAAAGTTCGTGTATCACGGATCTTTCATGGCGTATCTGTGTTCCATGCGAGACAAAGATGGTGATTTTAAGACGTAAAATATATTTTGCTCCTAATTGCCTGGGAAAAAAAGCAGATACAGGTTAAAGATAGGTAAGTTATCTTCTCTAAAGTTTCTTCCTATAACATTATACAAAACACAACTTTGCTCAAATTGGCCGCAGGAGAAGCTTTAACATTCGATGTTCATACTATGGTTGTAAGGGGGATGTGAATGTGTTGTCTGCGTTTCTTTGAAGTTTTCTTTCGTTTTTCTCTTGCATGTTTGCTGGCCTTTGTGGTACCTACTTTCCAAGTGATATAAAGGTAGGTATAGGATTTTCTTTCCTTAATTCTTTTCGTCTTTGTAGAATACCAAAATCAATATAAGAAAAGGCCGGATGTGGTTTTCTTTATGGTTGAACTTAATTGATGGAGGATACCTATAAGTTAGGTTCAGTAACGTGATTTGGACAAAAGTGCGGTCAAATTTGAAGAAATGAGCAATTAAAGAAATTGCAAAAAAAAAAACAAAAAAACAGCACGAAAATGAGCCTAGCTTTTTAGGAACAATATAAAGGTACGTATTCATAACACCTCGAGAGCGCGACCCCAGATTTATGGAGAAGAAATAAATTTGAGGAAAATATATTTCTTTGGGGTGCTATCTTCTTCCATTAGATGAAATGTTGCAGTAGTAAGTAAGGTGGGTGTAATAAGAATCACACCAAAAACATAAATGTAAAAAAAAAAGCCAAGTTCTCTTATATATAAAACAACAAAAATTAGGTGCTTAACTAGACAGCCACGAAAAGTAATGAGATCTAAATGTACGCCAAGTTCTTAGTTAAAGAAGGTTAAATGTTTAAAAATATTTGGTAGGTTCACTAGTCAAGTTTTCAAATTCTAATATATTGTATAATATAATGAAGTTATAAACGAAAAACTTGCCAAGTAAACCTAATAATTTTTTTTAAAAAAACAGAGACTGCTATTGTCGAAACGATGTCGAACGAACTGTTTTTTGCATAGATATGATAGAGACAGCATGTGGGAAAACGGGGAGTCGGACAGAATCCCGAAAAATGTAATCCCGAAAGCCCAAAATCCCGAAAATCCAAAATCCCGAAAGCTCAAAATCCCGAAAATCCAAAATCCCGAAAACCCACAATCCCGAAAAACCAAAATCCCGAAAAGCCACAATCCCGAAAATCCATACAATCCGGAAAATCCAAAATTCCGAAAGGCCAAAATCCCGAAAGTGAAACTAAAAATTTTATTGTAGCAACAAAAATATAAGTCAAATTTATTTAACAAAATAAACAAAATAACAAAATTCAAATAAATAAAACATAACAAAAACAGTAGTCTTATTTACAAAAACATATAAAAAACGATCCATGACAAAACAATATCTAATACAAGTTCATATTGTACGCAATTCCTGTTCGAAAACTTATTTCAGAACGCTCGTTACGTTCCACGTAAAATTTTGTAATTTTTTTCCTTCGTCACGTAACGTTTTCTTAGTTGTTGCATCTCACCGGCATTTATTTTAGCCAAACATGTTTTCGCACGGATTTGCTCTTCATCTTCACATAAATTAGCAATCAGTGAATCAATATACACCAATGTGTGAATGTCCTGCGAGAACTTTCAGCCGGCGGCGGAGCCACGCCTTTACGTTGGTCTGTGTCCGCGGCAGATTTTGTTTCAAAAGGTTACAAACCGACCAAAAATTAGGGGAGTATGCAGGACTACCTGCAAGTCCGTAACGTTTTCTTTTTCTACTCACTTTGTATTACGATGTTCACTGGCTAAAACCTAGTCGGTCAGTTATGACACTATATGAGATCAGCACAACTGAATGAACATTGCGAATTGCAGCGCAACATTACAAAACATTATTACGGTAAATGGAATGGACAAACACTTGTCTATTTTACATTCAAAACAAAATAAAGAATCTCGAAAACGAGATCCCGAAAAATTATATAAAATGAAAAATTTGTGCAAATTTTTTCTGGTTCGTGTCCCCAATCCGGGAAAACGATATCGTTGAATCGTTTTTATCTTACGTGTTCTAACCCCTGTTAATTTTAGGGCTAGCATAAAAAAAGCGGCTCCTAGCGGGAAGCCCATAACTCTAAATACGAAGTTTGAAACAGACATACCACTTTTTTGAGTTATAACGATGATAGGTAATATCAGAATTGATCAAAATCTCGAATTCGAAATTTTGTACGAAAACAATATCTTTCTCTTAGGCACTACGTAGGTATACGAAAAAGTTAAAAATACAAATTTTCCTCTGTCAACAAATTATCCTGTTAAAGAGTGGAATAACTGAATTCAAAAGCCTGAAATTTGAGAAATCTCTGTTTTTAGATTGAAGTTTGAAGAACTTCTCTTTTCTACGCTAAATTGTATAGATACTCGTTATATCTTTCCTCTGTTCGGACCAGATCCATCGCCACCTGTATCGCGCCGAGCCATTGAGTTTTCGCATACTTAACGCGATTTCCTTAACGTTTTTTTAAAACAATAAATCGAATCGAATAGTGCCCTTGAGGCGAATGAACAAAATATTCACAACAAATGCTCACCAGCTTACACACACCCACCATAATCTTCTTTTCCGCTGGAATGGGAACTGAAGCTCAGTATAGGTCTTAAAAATAAAGTTAAGTGTAACTTTGGGTACAAAGATATAAATAAGGATCGATAATAACGAAAAGGCGGACAATTTTCTTCAATTGATGGGGGAATGGTAATACAGAGAAATGGATCACGCCAGAACACTTGAGAAGAACAATGTAGACAGTGTAAGGTGGCACTAAAGAAATAAAAGATCTAAGCATGAGTTTGGGGAACTTTATTTACAGGACATAGTAATTTCAGGTATCATTTAAAGAAGATGAGCTTTATAAAGGATGATAGGTACTTGAGATACCTGGCGATTTGCTGCTACATGAATTGTTGCCCTTAAACTCAGTGATTCTTCTGGGTGCACATTATGTTTCAGAAAGAAAACCTATGCTCTGCAGTTCTATGGAACTGGTCAATAGATCTTGAGGACATTGAGTAAGTTAAAGGTTCAGGTTCGGGAACTGAATTGCCACCCCATTGAACAGATGCTGCAACATAACTTGAAATGGTATATTTCTTCCTGCACGCATCATGCACAGTGACTGGATATAAAGGTCGTAAAAACTGCTGATTCTCCTTAAGGCCATTATTCACACTCACTTCAATAAGTGATAAGACACCAAGTTTTTTCACCAATGTTTTTTGACCTTCTTCAAGTTTGCAGGGCGACTAATGCAACTGAACAAGCCTTATATTTTATGATATGTCGTATGTACAATGAACATACCTACTATGGTTGTAATATGTGTTTGTGGAATTTCGCGTCTATTTTAATGTGTAATACGCCCGGTTTCACAATGCAGACTTAAGTAGAGACGATAAATGTCACTTATATTTCGGGTTTCACAGTCGATTCACAATAACAATACTCACCAAAACGGTACAAAAAACTTGGCAACACTTCCAGTATTTAATAATTTATTTGATTTTTAATATGGGTTATGAACGCTATATTAAATGAATTATCTGATTTCTAATGTGTTCCTTTTTATAAATTATATTTTTAGTTTTAGCTAAGCTCTTCAAATGTATCTAATGAATTTTTTTATTATATTATATTTTATTATTATATAAAAATGTATGTATGAATTATCTGATTCCTAATGTTTTCATTTTTATAAATTATGCAATAAATTATTTTCTTTTTTATTAAATACAAATTTATAAATTAATTATCTTATAAAATCGAGTTATTTTTTCCAAAATTATAATTATTTTTAATTTTCCCTAAACTGTGGGCATAAAACATTAAATATTCCAAATTTGCTCAAACCACAAACGTTTATCACATCGTATGGTGCCAAGCAATTTTTTCTCATACGGATTTGTTCGTAGTGGCTATCGTTTTTGCACGCCACAGCCCAAAATGAAAACACCCATCACATATGATAGCCATGGCAGTCAATGTGTAGTTAACCCTAACATTAGAGAAAAAAAAAATATTTTGTTTAATTGAACAAACGAAAAAAATCTAAAAGCTTGTGAAATCGTTGACAGCTGAGTAGCTTGTCATCTGTCAAGGATACAAGTAGGTAATACTTAAGTGACCAATATTGGTCATAATCGTGATTTTATAAATTTTACAAGCCCTTGAAACATTAAGTATATCAGAATAATATGCTTTTATTACGGTTGTGTACAAAAAAGAATTTAATATCGATATGTTTCTTACTAATTTAATAAATCTAACTTTTCGATAATTTTGTTCGCGCAATTTTTATTTACTTGTTTGCTATCACGATTACTCTAACATGAAATCGTGTTGTGTATTGGAGGTCCAGGATATTTAAAAGATTGGCTCATCTAGATCCCAAGGCTGTAAACAACTGGATGCTTATAAGTTTAGCTGGCGGATACTGATGAATTTATTTGTTGAGTTTGTATGTGTTCTGAAAAATTTCACGAACTACTACCGTAAAACACCCTAACATTGACCACTTTTGAACTTCAACACGTTGTTACTAATTACTGTTATGTCGTATTAAGGATCTTAAATAATTGTTCTACGGGGACTGCCATTCACTATTATAATGTTTAAAAATTTAGAGATTTTTATTTTTGTTAACAAAATTATTGTTAAATTAGTAAGCGGTCAAAGTAAAGCATCGGTTGCCCTAACATTGACCGGGGTTATGGCAGTATGCAAACGAAAAATTATTTGTTTTATGTTTTTATAATTTATTAAAAAAATACCTACATAAACACAAATCCTTTTTAATTAAAATTTACAAATTAAACTCAAAATTACAAATTACTGACGTCTTTAAGTAACAGAAATAATAGAAACAATAAAAATATAAAGTAAAAAAATAAAAAATAAATAAATACTTTTAGGTTTTATATGTTTCAGAAAATATTTTTTTCAATGAAACTTGTAGCTTATGTTATCACATCTGTAAATAGGTATATTCAATTCAATATGTTAAAAAGCTGGAAAAGGAACTTTTTCACAGAAATGCTAAATCAAAAAAAAAAAACCAAAGGTGTTGATCGGCCTGGCCGATGCTTTGATACCCTCCACTGCATGCAAAATGTTTTCCGTGTGAGTTAGTATATTTACACGCATGGATCTAACATTGGTTTTGTATGGAAGGCACCAAGACTAGGGTAGAGCGGGGCTAGTTGGGCCACTTTTCGTTTGAAGTCCTGTTATAACCAGATTATCCATACTATACCTTCAAGAGTGGTATCAAAAGATAGAATGGAGTTCGTACTTCTTAATGATTTTGAAAAGATCTGAAAATATTCATCCACAATAACATTGTCCTAAATGCACTAACTCCAAGTGGCCCAACTTACCCCACCAACGGGGCAAGTTGGCCCAGTGAGTGGGGTAAGTTGGACCACGGCTTGAAAAGTGGAAGAATGAGCTTCATAAAGGGCAAAAAATCCCGAATTTATAATAGTATCTTATTCAAAATATAAAAAATAAATAGAATTCAAAACAAAAAAATTCTTCACGACGTAAAACAGGTGGACACGGGTATAAGCCCACTTTCGACAAGTATGGCACTGTATCCCTCAACCGGCAGCTTTCTCAGTTTTTCGCTTGCACGTACGCATTCTAGAACAAATAATAACGGTCATACAGATAACACATGTATTTATTTATTTAACGGAGCAAGTTTTTCCCTAGGCCCAACATGCCCCACACCTAGTTTGATGAACATATTGGGTAACAAAACCAAAAATACTCAAAACTATCCAATTTCGTACAGTGAATACTAAAATATATTAACGTATCTCATAACAAAACCTTACCATTAAACCATTAAAATAATAAAAGAAATACCGGCATTTTTTTTAGTTTTTCATGCTAAAACTGAAAATTTGATGTGCTTCGCCTCCTGCTGATATGATGCAGCTGAGACCGGTTCTGCACGTGTTGGGTATTGTGCAAGCATCATTTGTGTATGATCCTGTTCGTTTAGAACTTACTGGTTCTGCGTAATTCGCGTGGTCCAACTTGCCCCGTTGCCCAACTAGCCCCGCCCTACCCTACTTGACCGACATAAACCATTTTTAATACTTAACCTGAAGACGGTCAAAATAAGTTCTCTTACAAAATTTCATTCGTCTAAGTCGATTAGCTTGGACGCTATAGAGACAAAGCGATGCATGGGTCTAATATTGGTTGACCGACATAGCCCTACATAGAATCCTACTTTATGGGGTCTCCGGTGACTCCTTCTTGGCGTTACAAAAATGTAATGGCAAAGTGAATAACCTTCCCGTGGGGGGTATAAAAATAAAAGCTAAGCCAACAAAATAGGTATATTTTTTAAAGAAATTAACATAATATGTATCTATAATTCAAAAAAATGTGTTTGTAGAACGTTACACTACTTACCAGTTAAAGGCATTAAAGGAAATCGTTATAAATATCTTTAAACGCAGCAATACCAACGCTTGGTCAATGTAAGGAACCTGCCATTTTTAAGCGGTTCCCAACATTGACCGGGCGGTCAAAGTTGGGAACTTCATGGTCAAAGTTAGGAAAACTCATGATTTATACGAAGCAACTTTTTCATCTTTACTTTAAATTACTTAAGAATAAAGAATTAGTGCCGATTTCAATGCTATTTGATTGAAAATAAAGTAAACTACTTACTTGTTTGGTTATATTAACAAAAAAAACAGCGTATCTGGGTGTACAGGGATAATTTTTCGAACACTCTAAATTACACGTCAAAACCCGTCCGTACGTTATCGGCGGTTAAATTTTTTTTTACAACTCTGGTCAGTAAACAGATGTTATAAGTGAGGTAGGAAATTCACATAACTAGGACAGGAATGTCATGAGGACAGTTTAGATACTTCGTAGATTTTTGGTCAAAGTTAAGAAACCGGTCAATGTTAGGGTGTTTTACGGTAGCAAGCACGGGGTTTTGGACTTGAATCTACACCACACCGCCTAACTGGTCCTAACAAAATATATCAATAAATAAAAACTACATCACGCATTGTGACCTTAGGGTTTTTTATGAATATTTGATTGGTTTATCTAGTTTCACAATATTAAGGCTGCCTTTATCCACAGCCGATCGTTTTGTATCATAGATGACAGCCTACATTTGGCAAACTTATTTGTTGAATATCATGCTAAAATTACTGCACACATGAGCTCCCCTTTAAAATACAAATAATGAACCTATACTTATGTACACATGTCCGTTGTCCTTCAATGTTGTCACAAAGTAGCAATATATTAATTTTTGTGCTCTGTCTGCTGACATAAGGTCCCCACCCATTAACTTGTGAAAAACAAATTAATGTGTCGTAACTGGAAGTGGAAATAATTGAAATCGAAAATTATACAAACGTCAAACAAGCCTCGGTTACTGCACAAACTGCTATGATTAATTATTATTGTCGTGCAATCAGGTCAAAGGAATAATCAATCAAATGAGCCCAATTACTAATATTCCCTCATGAATTGAGTTCCCTTATTACACCACCAGGCTCTTGTTGTATCTGCCCTTAAAAAACCGAGCAGAACAATTCCGCAATTTTATTTTAAAGCGACAAGGCGGACGGTCAGCATTGCACGAAGTCCAATATTGACCATCTGTCCTATCATTCGTATTCCGATTGGCATTTCAAACGATTTTCCGGTTATCCACTTCGGTCGAAGCAAGTGCACTCCCAGCAGGGACTTAAAGTCCGACTCCTTTCAATTAGAAGTCAATTTAATTCACCTGCAGAAAGTAACCGTTTCTTTTTCCTCTAAGGTCTATACAATATGCACTTACTCATGTACAACATAAATGGCTATAGCCACTTGTCGCTGTCTGCGGATAGTATAGGTAGATGTATACATTTTGCAGTCGATAACTGGGGTACGATGAGAATGGCTACACAAAAGCTCGAATTGCAGTTGTCCACATGCCCACAACGTGGCCAAGATTTGATGGGGTTTTCCAAGTTCCCGTATCGTATGTGTTTGTGTGCTGATGGCGGTGCAGTTCAAACCAAAACCAAAAGGAAGTCAATTTTCATATAGTAAAAGAGGAAGTCTAGTTGTAATATGCGCTTTTGTCGGCCATTTATCCTGACAAATGTTCCCTTTAAGCGGAAACAATGTGCGTCTAGAGGGTATATGGTGGTTCAGCTATCGGGACATTGCCTTTGCTTTAGAGGGAAATATCGACAAATAGTTAAGTTAGGTTCGTTAGCTTCTTGCAATCGAACGAAATGGAGCTTATATAAGACGGTTTAGTGATATGTACCTATTTGTAAAAGCCAAATGGTCTGCACTGCGATAGGACGTCCTTTTTGCGATTTGTAAATGTCTGAAAAAATTGCGCTAGATGATACGACTTGGATCATTTCGTCTGTGAAGGTTATCGGAGCGTATTTTTGTCATTTACTTATGTATAGACCCTGGGCCGGAAAATCTGGAACACATTTTTGCTGGGGTTGGTTTTATGTTGTTGTATAAGTCACACATTTGAATAACCCTTTTATTTTTCGCGTCTTTATAATATAAAATGGATCGGATACGTATAACTTGAAAACCATCGACTCGATTGAGCTCAAATTTATAGATAATCTTATAGGTATTGTTCCAGAAGTGCACCTGTGAGGATTGGTCACCATGATGGGCAAAGGGGGGCTTGCGCAGACCTTACAAAAAACATTCAAAATCTTATATCTCGAAAACCGCCGAATCGATTGTGCTAAAATTTACGGATAATCTTAGCTATTGGCCCTGGAGTATTGCTGTGAAGATTGGTGAAAATTTAACAGAGGGGCGTGGCACCTCCCAAACAATACAAAAACATCTTCTATGGGATGAAACTCGATAGCGTTATAACCCGATAACCGCTGGGCCGATTCTCATGATTCATTTTTGTATTGTTTGTTAGTATTGCTGTATTTCAGGTTTTCATAAAGAAAATTCCAGAAAATCGAATTGTTCTCATTTTTCGCATTTTACGAAAGAACATTATTATCTAAGACCTAAGTAATACAATTCCTGTGCACGGGCAATTAATTCAAGTTTCGTTGCATTCTGGGTTCGTCCATTTTGAAGCGTATAAGAACATTTTGGGAAAACCCTCCGGAAAAGTCAGGAAATTGTAAAAATTTAAAATTGATAAAGGCTGGGCCGGCTCCAATTTTTTTTTCATTGTGATAAAAGACGTTTTGCGTGCATTTTGTGTGGAGAAGTTAAATAGATGGCGCTGTGTTGCGATCAATGCCCCAAGCAGGGTTTCCAGGTTTTAAGAAAAAAATCCCCTTAACCAAAATGACTTTTTTCCCCTTTGAAAAACAAAAAAAAAAATCTTTTTTGTGTGAGATATGTATTTGTATTTTTTTGTTGGGTCTTACTTCATTTCAAAATCCTAAATAAAATGAGAATTATTTTTACTTACCCATTAAGTTGTGCCGCCGTTGGTTGTCTAGAAATTCGCGTAATATTTTGAATCTAGACATAGTGCCAGGACACACTATGTGATGGGCCACGCATGCCTTCCCATGAAAGTCGTGTCGGGCGAGACGGGTTGATTTTTAGGTTAGTTGAGAAAATCGCTTTTATCTTTTTTACTCACTTAAAATCGACCTTTCTCGCCCAAAACGACTTTCATAGGAAGGGATGTGTGGCCCAGTACACGGGCATGACTTTCATTCACATGAACGACTTGGCTATACTCAAAAACAACACCTCATTGCAATGAAATAAAGTTTGACAGGAATAATGAAATCAAAAATACAAAAATTGTATGGCAAAGCCGAAGCGGTCGCCAGCTTTTTACGTCCTCACTCTACCAACGCAAATACCAAAGGAAGATTTGTATCGAAAGCGCTATATGGTTTCGAAAAAGAACCTTTATGCGTCATGTCATGCCCAATGCCCATGCGAGAATTATTTCTGAATGTGGATTTTTGGTCCATTTTCTATATGATCTACCTTTCTCCTTTCTATACTCACTCAAAATCTACCTGTCTCTGACACGACGTTCATAGTAGGGAGTGTATGGCTAGGCCATGGTAATAGTTTTATGAAATGTCAAAAGAATGAATGCATTCAGAAACCAAACAAAAAAGGTGAGATGTTGCATGGGCACGTTTCTTAAGCATGGTTGTTTTTGTATGTTGTTAACATTTATTCATTCTAAAATTTTAAGATGTTTCCCCTTTTTGGATTTCTTTTCCCGTTTTTATCCCTGTCTTTTTTATCGTCTTAAAAAATCGGCAAAAATGGCGATTTTCCCCTCAACATGGAAACACTGCCCACAACCCGATGGCGTTATACGTTGACTTAGGCTGTGCGCAAATTGACAGGTGTCCTTTTCGCATTGCCATTTTCTATTGAGCAAATGAGCTATTTTTCTAGCTGGATTTTTGTTCAAGTTTTGCGTATTATTACAGTGATTCCGGATAGTCGTATATCGCGCATCACATCATTTCTTCAGAAAATAAGTTTGCGTGTAAAAAGTGAGGCTATCCAATTGGGTTGCGGGCATTCATTGCGAAACATTCATTCCGTAAGTTTTCTTTTGAATAGAATTAGTCAAAAACGACTTTGTTGTTTTTTAGGGAGAGTTATTTGCATCCTATTAGACGATCAAGCCTTGGACGACGTACACGTCGTGCAATAATTAGTCAGACTGTCCGTGATAATCAAACGCAAGAGGAACGTGCAGAAGAAAATGAATGGAGACGTGCCCATATTGCACAGGTTCAAAAAGTGGATTCTGTTCCCCGTTCGATTGGCTTTTGCGATGACAATCAATAAATCGCAAGGCCAATCGTTGGAAGTCTGTGAGATTAATCTCGAATTTCCCTGTTTTTCGCACGGTCAGCTGTACGTTGCCTGTTCGGACACGAGTAAAATAACTCGGCGCCAATAATTGATAACGCGTATTTTGTAGGGGGTTTAGGATTTTTGAATGTCAGGATATTCTGCCCTATCGAGGTATACGAATCGGAGGATTTTTGTTTCGAGGTATTCTTCCGAACAGCTTTTCGGAACGTCTTTTCGACAAATATGCAAGGCACACTGGCATTTCAGTGCGATGAAGTGCGTTTTTACCGATATTTTTGACAGCTTCGTACGAATTTTCTTCCGATATGCTCCGACAGGAATTGGTTGCGGAATTTGTTTACTACGATTTGCAGTGAAGTATTGATAAACCGAATGTAATTTCAGTCTCCGACGGAGTATGCGTAGCGGAAAAAATTCCGTTCCGATCGGATACCTCGATAGGGCTGATTATTTTTAAATCAATCAAGGTATATCTGTTAATGGTTTTTGAAAAAAATGCTTTCAAACCTGAAATTTAAAGAAAAAAATTAAAAAAAAAAGTTGTGTGCTGATTTTTTCAATATGAGTATTGAGAAAATAGATACCTACTTAATTTTTTTGTATTTTACTGCCTACATCAATTTTTAATCGAACACTGAAAACCAGATCGATTAATGTCCTCTAATTTTTGAGAAAATTGAAAATTACTTTTATATGTCGTTCCGCTTAGAGTACACATTTTTACCCTTGCGCCTTAAAATGTGTATGGGGGGGGGGGGCTTATACCCTGCAACCCTCCTGCTTGGTGTCACTGTTAAATTTTGGGATGGGTGCAAGGCTGAGTGTATGCAAACTTTCTTTAAATTATATAAGTTTACCCAATGTCAACAACATTCTTCAGCTACAGTCTCTAGCCTGAAATTTCACATTGGTGGACAAAATTTTGCTGATTTTGCATTTTAGACAATTTAGCCAGGTTCCTGGCTTTGAAAGATACTATAATTCTTTGTTGTAAGTGTTGCCATTGTTTTTATTATTTTATTTTAATTTTATGTATAATTTTTTTTTAATTACTTAATAATTAAATTAATTGTTTTTTTTTTTTTTCAAAAACTATTAACATAAATAACTTGATTTAAAACTAATATGAAAGAACAGATTCCGGGCTTTCAAAGATGATATAGTTTTTTATTATAAGTGTTGCCATTGTTTTTTAATGTAGTTTTTTGGGTTTTTCCATTTAAAATAGCATTTTCATTAAGTTATCCCTCCCGCCTAAACGGAGTCAGATATACCCCCCTCCCTTTGTAAAAAGTGCTTGTATTTAACCCCACTACAAAATACCGTTATCAATTTTTGGCGCTGTAGTTATCGTACTCTCCCCCCTATTCGCGTGTTGCCAAACCGTCTTCGTTGTTTGTTTTTGCGCCGCAAAACAAAATCAAAAAACATTGTTTATCATATCGCTCTCTACTGATTTCGATTCCATTCAAATAAATCACATTGAAATTTGAACTATCTGTGTTTTATTATCACTCTGGAGTTTATCTGAAGGCGTTAAATTGGGGCGAGACGAAGTTCGCCGGGTCCGCTAGTAGAAAATAAAATTGAATTTTGTACTGCTAAGAAGAAGAAGCTTGTGGGTTTCTCTTTCGCTGGATTCGGCAGATCTCAATCTTTATTATTGGAAAACAGAATTTGTTCTACATATAATTACCATCAGAGTGCTTTGGATTTGGAGCAACACTTCACATTACAAAAAAACACTTCGAATGCTATTCTCGACACGCATGGGAAATAAAGTTGCAAAATTTGGAACATTGATTTGACATGTCCTGATTAACAAGAAAAAAGTAAACTAATAAATTATTTAACGAAAACAAACGTTTCCAAAAATTAAACAATTTTACCCATAGCAGAGCGGCAGCCTTGAACTGCTGGAAACTGCTTCAAGAAAATCGTATACTATGAGGGATACTCTTTAATTCACTGAATATAAATAAGTGATAAGGTCAGCCTATAGGTTTTATAGGACTGCTGCAGACAGTTATTGCCGTATTCACATTAAAACTCAATAATTGTCAATTCGGTTTCATTTATAGCCGCCTATAGCCATATAGCTGACGGCTAATTTATTCTCCTCATTGCATCATCATCTAGTCAAGCGATTTCTTAGAGCATGTCAGACTCAGACATGACATATCCTGAGTTCGTCTCTTTCGATTGAAAAGGACAATTAAATGCTTTTCAATTTCCTTTCAATTCCTTGTCGGAAACCGTATTCAGCCATTGTCCCCGAGCCTATTCAAAGGACAAACTGGATTAAAAATCCGATTGCCATACCGAAAATGTCATTAAAAATCTCCTTGTGTTTGCAAACCCTACCGGAAACCCATAATCAGTACTGGACAAGAACATCGTTTGTACTAACTGGTTGGCCGCACCACATCATCAAATCGGGACAGGAGTGCGGGTGAATCCTTAATTAGATTGATGTACTGATGGTACGTGCCTCTTTTGGTGAACAAGAGCCAACCAGGAATGCTGCCCAGTCATTTGAGAAATAGTCTCCACCGCTCCAATATCCTACACTTTCATCCCTTTATATCCTTCGTATTTTTTCCATTTCAGGGTATTTGTTTTTTTTTTAGCTTTTCTTTGTTATTTAATATTACTTTACAATGGATTTAGTTGAAATAACAAAATTTAAAGGGTTGATGTGTTCTCTGATGTGTTGGGGTGGCCGGCGCGGCCGGTAGGTGCGCACTGTTCCTTATCTCCTTTCTGATTCATTGGATCAGTTCCACCTTAATTGGAGCGGTCCAATTAGGAAGATGCCTGTAGATCCTTTGTATTGCGACAAGAGAATTCAAAAGAGTACTAGTAGGATGGTATGGATGAAGATGACTGAACCAGATAATGGGTTTATTTTCTGCTGTGATCCCATTTTTGGTCCTTATTCAGCCCGTTATAGAAGTGGTGTTGTCATATGCCTGTGGCGGTGGTGAAGTATTTATTGGCAATTTCTTGCAGCATGTCCTTCGTGCTCAATCGGCTTCTGTTCTCCGTCTATCTATCCGACGTTCATCTGATTGAAACCATTGTAAGAGGAAATAGACGACCGACTCTTAGACTTTGATCTCAACCCAAGGCAGGCATGTTAAGTGGGTTGCTGCAAAAATAATTTAACGCAACGCTGCTGCGCTTAAAGATGACATTGATTTTTTTTTTTAACAAAATTTGCGGGTGAGTAGAAAGTGAACAGGTTTACAACCATGGGAAAAACTTTCATTTACGAGGGTGGCATGCTGAGCCTTATCCTCGGGAATGAATTTTTGTTTTCCTTTTCTATTATTCAGAAACCTTTTACTTTTCCGTTGCTGTGTTTGCTTTTATTTTGTTTATCTTGCGTTACTGCGTACGTTTGCCCATGAAGTTGGAGGGGTTTGCGGAAGTGATGTATGATTGTTAGCTCTGTTATGCCTATGGGACTTCAGAAGAGATGAACATCGCTTAAGGAAAATGAGATCAAAAAGTTTTGTTAAGATGTGTGTACGTTGTGGAGGCTTACGGAATACATTATAGTCGAGGTAAGATATTTCATGCCTCATAAAGAAATTATCAAATGTGAATTGTGAAATCCCTACAAATGTATAACGCTTCAGATCAGGAAACTATGATGAATACGGGCTATAAATCGAAATTATTATGTATTGAAAGTGGTATCTGTCAGTTAGAGGCTTTTCTCCCAATTCAGCACTTTTTTCTGACCATTTTAATAAAATTTGTATAAAGAAATGGTTGTCTCACTTCCATCTTTTTACTGCTTTTACTTTTTGCAAACTAACCAATTTAATTGGTGCGTCTATTCAAATGAATGGAAAGGAAAAAATTCATACGTTTTTGGAGGGATCATGACGTAATCTCAAATGACAAAAATCGAAAAGTTTTTTTTTTTAATCTCGAATGCAAAAATTTCGAATGTACAAAAATCTCGAAAGACTAGGTATACCTATCTCGAAAAAATTTCGATAAAATAAAAAGTGAATTCGAGATTTTTTTAGATTTAGACCCGTTTTTGGATGGGATTGGAAAAAATTAGTAAAACTACCGTTATATTCAGCCCTATCGAGGTATCCGATCGGAAAATTCTCCGATTTCATACGAATACGAATCGGAGGATTTTTGTTTGTTTGAGGTATTCTTCCGAACAGCTTTTCGGAACTTCTTTTCGACAAAAATATGCAAGGCACACTGGCATTTCAGTGCGATCAAGTGCGTTTTTACCGATATTTTTGACAGTTTCGTACGAATTTTCTTCCGATATGCTCCGACAGGAATTGGTTGCGGAATTTGTTTACTACGATTTGCAGTGAAGTATTGATAAATCGAATGTAATTTCAGTCTCCGACGGAGTATGCGTAGCGGAAAAAATTCCGTTCCGATCGGATACCTCGATAGGGCTGATTATAGGTCTCTGACCATGTTTGAAATTATGTTTGTTTTATAAGCAGCGTTGTTATATGGTCGTAAATATCGTAATTGTGACGATTTTGGAAAGCAAATACGACGCTCCGATTTTTGCTTGATTTGGCCTTATTTCTACGATTTGCTGATTTTTTGTTCCGATATTTACGATTTTTGAAGCAGTCAAATACGACGTATGAAATATAATAAAATTACAAGTTTCAAAACATTGGCGTAACTAGCTACTTCCTTCCGGATTTTAAAACTATGTAGATACGAACAAAAAATTTAAGACCAAAATGTGCAAATCAAGAGTTAGAATTTATTTTCGCATTATTTTTAAATACCTCATGTTGTAAGTTGTAGTCCTCTGGAAATATGTTTCCAGGAAGCTACTTACAAAATTTGCTTGTTTTATACTTTCCTCGCGAAGTCGCGATTGTTGTCTCATATGTCACATGTCTCATAATGTGTCGCATGTCGAGGAATAACTAAGTTAAGTTCCTCAGAATACATGCCATTGTATAGAACATACGACATACCTACCTATAGAAAGGTAGAAGGCTTGAAATAGGTCCCAATGGTACTTTCGCCGGCTCCCGTGGTATAATGATAAATTATTGCCTTAAAGCAATATTCTCTGCAACAACTGGGTAAATATGTATATTATATCTCCCATTAATTGCTGAGTTATTTGTTATTATAGAACAGATAGAGCCAGTGATTAAATTGTTTAAAGTTTTGTCCCATTTTCGTTGGCATGTTGCAACACTGTTCGCTAGTACCTATATCCAGTGGCGTAGCGAGCTTTTCAAGAGTCGACAAATCAACGAGCAATTTTCAAAAGTTAGGTCTGAACAAAATGTTAAAATAGAAGAAGTGAGTTTGGATTTTCATTTTATTTTCAAAAGTTCCACGTGAACTGCTTAAAATTTAGCTAGTTTGGATTCCATTTTAAAAAGGACGGTCGGCATCGGTGAATTTACCGACTGAAAAGTGTATAAACTTGTTTTCTTAATACAGCTGATGGCTGAAATTCGGTCAAAATTGGACAAAGAGGCGTTGGACCTCAGATATAAAATAACATCTTCTGTGGAGTGAATTTCGATGACGTTAGATATAACTCGATAACCGCTGGCGCTGGGCCGATTTTTATGATTTCTATACAGTCGGCAAGTTCCTGAAATAAGTCGGCATTTAAATGAAAGTCACCCCCCCCCCCACGGCTCGAACCCTCGCTACGCTCCTGTCTATATCTTCTTTTTGGCGGTGGACTTGGGGTAGTGTTTATAATTAAAGCCATTGCTTGTGATTGTGACCCGATCAGCATAAATTTGATGACTCCAATTATGTCACCGATCCTTCTACAGAAGTCGTCGAAGGGTAGGTATACCTATCAATCGCACAGTGTCCGCTTATGACATTTGTTAGAATGGCACATTTCTAAACACCCTAATACGTCTCATACCCTATACTTATACAAATTTTTACAAAATACGATAATTACGATTTTCACAATCCCAAAAATACGATTAGAAGAAAAAGTTTATAACAACACTGTTTATAAGTATTCATGTACCTTTCTGCTAAATTTTATTTTTCTCTTTGTTCAAAATAATAGGAAAAGTGAACCGCATTGAACTATTTGAATTGAGAAGATTTCCTTAACAGTAATATAATAATAATTATATTTATATATAAACTCAATGGTAATACTCTCGAATGTTTGCCAATTGTCCTTTGTTAAACATACGACTTTTTTTTCGAGCGTTGAACAGGGAATATCTTGGTCAATAGTGCAATATCCCAACCATTGAGCAATGGCCTTAAGACTACAAATGATTTGTAAGTACAATAGCTAATTGTGTTAATTCAAAAGTAGTAATAATAAGCAAGTAAATGACAGTGGACTATAGGTAATGCGTAAAGGTATTGAAGCACTGACGGCTACATGAAATTTGGCCCCAAACTAAGAATGAAAAATCACCCCAAAATTGGGGCTATTTTTCATAATGAAATAATACCCCAATTTCAAATATGAAATAAGGCCCCACTGTGATGAAATAATGCCCCAAATCTGACAGTAAACCCAAGCAGAATCCCCCATACGTTTTCGTTTTTCGTTTGGGGTCTTATTTCATAATGAAATTTTACCCCTAACTGAAAAATGGCCCCAAAATATGAATTGTCACCCCAATTCGCCGTATTTTACGCAATTTTCTGTTGTTGTTGCCTTTAATAGAAATTCTTGGGGTGATTTTTCATTTTCAGTTTGAGGCCATTTTTCATTGGGGCCAAATTTCATTTAGCCCGCAAGTACACCACACTATGCGAGCAAATACTGAAAATAATAGGTACGGATTGGGGTCATAATTCTGATTGGGAAAAAAATTCGGTATGCAAAATTCTGCATTTCAAGTGCCTCACGACAATCCTCATCAAATTCGCCAACATTAGCCTAATATGCGCGCATGCCCAAAACGTAACAAAAACATGCCAAGGCTACAGAGCACGAACCGAAGTATAATAGAATCGCAGTAGATGCTAAGGATATGGAAGAATGTTTAACGGCGATGACGAATTAAATTCCGGCAGAATGTACCATTAAAGCTGGACGATGAAGACCGCCAATTCCGTCCACGTGACCTGGACAAAGTGAAGATAGCCATATCTATAAGCTTAAGTTCAAAAAAGCCGTTTAATCTGATGGCCTAACCACCGAGCTGTTCAAAACGGCAGGCGATGACTTGGTTAGGAACATGCACCAACTCATTTGTAAAATATGGTCGGAGGAAAATATGCCCGATGAATCAAACCTCACATTGGTCTTCTTAACATCGCCTACAAGATCTTATCTTATACGTGTTGTGTGAATGCCTGAAGCAGTTCGTCAAAAACCTGATCGGTCCGTATCAGTGTGGCTTCGGGCCAAAGGCAATTATCAACCAAATATTTACACTCCGGCAGATCTTGGAGAAAACCCAGAAACTTCAAATCGATACCCACCATATTTTCATCGATTGTAAGACCGCTTCTGACAGCATTATTACAGGGACGAGTTATACAGAGCAATGTATACTTTCGGCATTCCTGCCAAACTCGTCCGTTTGTGTAGGATGACGTTAGAGAATGCACACTGGCCCATCAAAGTCGATGTTAAAAAAAGATTCAGACAAGGCGATGCTCTGTTATGTAACTTTTTCAGCCTAATGAAACTGCTTTTTTCACAAACGAGGGGCATTGAAAAATGCGAAGCACCTGTATAAATTTGTATACTTAACTTATCTATGAAGTTCATAATTTGTGAATTAACGTGTGTTAAAAATTGTGAAAAGTCTCCCTAAAAGGGGAGGGTGCTCATACCTGAAAGTTTCTTCTTATTCATTCATTTTCTTTGGCCCGCTTATCCATTGAGTGCGTCGTGGGTGTAGCTAGGTTACTCAAGTGAACCCTCCATAGCTCTCGATTCGCCGCCATCGACACTAAAATATCAGGGGCAATCCCCAAACGGGTAGAGAGATATTATGAACTTGGTCTAACCATCTCATCCTGGGTCTACCTAGAGGACTCCTGCCTGATGGCACGGATACGCAGAAATAGTCAAACATAATTCGTTTTATGGCGTAAACATTCCCTATAAACAAATACATACCTCTAAAACATAAGCGAATTGCAAACTATTTATTCTTTTAATCCCTACATCTGCAGGAAACTTCAGAAACTCACTGGCATCGTTGAGGAGATGGAACTTCACACATTGTTTCTGACGCACCACAACCAAAACAAAACTGCAAAACAAAAACAATTTCATCATATTTTTGCAACAGAGTTATGTAGGAATTATAACTCGTCTACTTTTGTCCTGGCAATGGCAACAGACTTAAACCGACCCACAGACCGCATTTACAGACCCCCGCCAGCTCTAAGCAAGCCGAACAAATTTAATTTTCATATTTGCATCGCCTAGAAACTTTTACCCTAGCTACGACCGACGACGGCCCACTGGAGGCCGAAAGGACTCATTCAGAAAAGTGCACATCACCACTCTGCGTCTACAACTTTTGTGATTTCTGGGCCGAAACTTCTGCGGCAGTTATGGAATTCAATTTTGCTTTAGTTCTATGTTGAATATTAATGCAAACATGGAATGGCAAAAGAATACTGTTAAATTACTTTGAAAACATCAGCCAAAGAGATGTCCTTGAGTGGCACAAGTGCGATAAATTGTTGCGCTATTGTCACAGTGAGGTAATTTCCATCGTTTATGCCGCGCATCAACATTGTGGCTGTAAAATAACATTGCGACAGCCATTTTCATCTTATCTGGAATCACCTTCCCACATGAATTAAGCCACTCACATAACGTACGTACCTACATATGTTATGTGCACACACAGAGAGTTATCCTGATCCTAATGCCGACGGGCTACTAATTAAACTTCTACCGTTTTGCTAATTTCGGCACATAGTTCGTGAACGTCATGCAGAAATGGGAGCGCGACGCGACGCACGGCGAGAACGAATACTGTCAATGCGGCTGCGGCTTATTACGGCGCATCAATTAATTAACACTACTTGACGTTGACGTTGACAGTCGCTGAAGTTTGATGTCTTGTGCGGCGAATTAACATACAATTTGCATTCAAGATGACGGCGATAAAAATCTCGAAACAGGGAGGAAAAGCGAGAATTTTGAGTTTTGTGATTTCTCCATCGGTTAACAGACAAAAGTGTAGTTTTTTTTATGACTGCGCTGCCTTGCCTGAACAAATAAAGACTCTCACAGTCTCGCCCTGTGGATGGCGTTTTTGGGGAAGCTTAATTAACTTCAATCCTTTGATATGTATATACTTCTGTTGAATTCGTATATTACCTTGCTACTCGTATAGTGCCGGAATATATACAAGTAGAAACTGTGTAGTCGCTTGTGTAATATCATCCAAGCATGTAAGTCGTAAACATGTGGCGGGGTGGAAGGGGGAAGTTCCACGCAGCGGATTGGGGATTCTCTGTCAGCTCGTATACTTGTTACACATACTTTTATAATTTAAAATGACATTATACGAATAAGTTTACGGTACTGTTGCGGAATCTGTGGAGTGGGTTAATGAGTATGGCTTGTTGTGATGCCCATTAAAGGAAATCAATTTTCACGTGCTAATGGCTGGAGCAGGGATTGTTAAACATCATCAGAAGCTGGAGCAAAAGTGCTTCGGTATTCTGGAACTTGCAAAATGATGCTGTAATTGCAGCTAAGTGTGTATGTATTTTAATTTTTCAGCTTAGTTTTGAGTACTTTTTTGTGCTAGGTACCTCTACCTCCCTAGAGGTAGCTCTTTAGAAATCAGTTTGGAACCCCATTAGTCTTCCATTGTTCTGTTTAGCGAATGCTTAAGTGGGGTAACATAATGGAACTGAGAGTTTTCACACTAAATTTTGAGTGAGACAATTACATTAAGGTATATAAGTCATTTTTTTTTTCGTTTCGGATCTGAAAGCTGAGGCTAATTTTAAATAGATCCGACAAAACACCAGCCCACTCTATCATCAGCTGCATCTTAAAACATGAGGTGCAGTATAGAATCAACGCCACAAACGGGGGTTCCCCAACTCTCCCACACAAAAATCAAAATCCCGTTTCACTTACTTTTATAATGAACAATTTCTGAAATTACTTCCACAGCTCAACGGAATGGTTTTGAATAAGACCATTTTATGCAATAGACGCCATCCAGATGGCCTGTGTTGTGACAGCAAAAATGCACAAAGGCGGTAATTGGGTTTTTCCAGTACCATACAAGAAATATTGCATTAAACATTGCTATAGCTAGGCACTATATATACCTACAATAAATAAATACCTATATTAAAGCAACAAGGCCCAAATATAAATCTGTAAAAAATCGGGAATTAAACCTTTTTTAAATGGAAAGAAAATTTTATATAAGCAAAACTTAAATTTCTAGTTAAATATTTAATACAAAAAAAGACAAAAACGCAACCAAGAGAGAAAGAGGAAGCAAAAAAAAACCGAAAAAGAAAAGAAAGCTCAATCAGTGTTTAAGATGGTGTTAAGGACATGGGAAAACTATAACGTTGTTGACTGTTAAATGTCGAAGATGACGCAATTTCCATTGTCAAAAATAATGAACTGAAGCGTCTGTCAACCCACTCAAAAAGAAAGCCGCCTAGTGACAAAAATCAGAAGCAGGATCAAAAAGTTGATTTCTTCCGTTTCTGTAGTAAACTCTGTGTCTGTTTGCCGAAGCCCTCTGCTACACAAAATTGGAACAAATTCAGAAAAATATGGTAAGATCACACAACAGATACATTTGTTTTGTCGAGGCCATAGTTCATAGGTCATGAGCTTGTTTGCATAGACCTTTGACTTTAAAAACTGAAAAAGAAAAAAGTCAAATGGCGTTAAATCGCAAGATCTGGATGGCCACTTCTGATCGCAAAAACGGCCGATTACACGATTAGAAAATGACTCAGGCAGTAATTGAATTGTTTCTCTGGCTGTATGACATGTGGCACCGTCTTGTTGAGACTACATGCTGGTCACATTCATATCTTGTAATTTAGGCACTAAAAACTGGGTTATCATGACACGATAATGAACATCATTGACCTGCCTGACCAGCCGCATTTTCGAAGAAGAATGGTTCGATAATGCCTCCAGCCGAAAATTCGCACCAAACAGTCACGCGTTGTGGATGCATTTGTTTCTCAACAATTACTCGCGGGTTTTCTGAACATGAGCTTCACCACGGAAGATGATTTTGTTCGACAGACTTTCAATATTTTTAAAATATTACTCAACAATGAAAATGCGTTGTTCCTTGGTATAGCATTTTTACTAACGCCGAACTGTCAGCTGTCACATTGTTATCTTTTTTTTTCCGTTGGCATCACTGTACCGTATTAAATGGCGCAAAATTCAAATTTGGCGTGAATTATGGGACACCCTTTATGTATATGCATACATATTTTGGGAGAAATTCAATTTAAAAATTGATAATACAACCAAATGGGATTGAATGTGCAATAAAACAGTAAACATTATCCCTGCTTTGAAAGCAAGAACAGGACAGATGGACACACAGCACAGCTTTGTCGTGGGAATTTTGAATTAAATGATCGATCTTTTATCGATGAGTTCCGCCAAAACATGTCACTCGGCTTTCGTTCTGTGTGAATCATAGAAGTCGTATTCAAATTTGTTAACTACAAACGGAGCAGTTTCAGTGATTCCACTTCAGATTGAGTGAGTTGAATATGTTGCGCCTTCTGACTTATATTTTATTAGTCTTAGTCCGACTTTGTAGGGGCTCCAAACCATGTCCAATGTTACCCGTTCGTGCGACGAAGTTCCGTACCATGTACATGTTCCAACGGTGATCTTAATATACTTTGTAGCAAAGTTTTCAATTTAGCATTTGCACATAATTAACAGTCTGTTTGATAGTATGTAGGTATAATACCTATACAACATTTAAAATTCACATTTCTTTTAATGTAAAGGTAAAAGTATACCCACTACACTATACAGCAATGTTGTATATATATTATATGTTACTTTGGTCGCACAATCATGCAATAAAAACTCTTACAATAAATAATCTGCTTTACGAACGTTAATGCTCCCAACCAAGAAAAGAATCACATATTTGAAATAATTTTAGCAGAATTTGGCCTGTGTGGTTAAAAAAAAAAACGGATATCGTTAAGGCCTTCAATCTTAAAACCCAGAAAGCACTTGCCTAGACTTTATGACTCTCCTTACACACAAATGTGAGCGTGCAATGTCTAATTTCAACTTCAAAATGTCAAAAAACCGTTCCCATCGTGTAACGGTAATGATTTCCATTGTTCGCGCAGCTCTTAAGAACTTTGAAACAAAAGTGCATAGCCGAAGAACACTGAAGAAATTGGGAACACTCGCGTGTGGCACGGAGTGACTTACACCGGCACCCGGCACCGAAATGTCTTCAAGTGCGCGCCCACACTGCATTAGCGGGCGATGTAAATAACGAACAACCCCTGCCACACTCGGCAGGTTGTGGTTTTAAATGAGCATGAAATTACAACCCCTCCAATTGCATGTCGTTATATTATACTAGATAGAGTTGGTTCTGTATAAGAGCAACACTTACTATACATTTCCTTGAACCGGTCCTGGAAGAAAACAAAAGCCCGCTTAAAAGAACAGTTTCACGGTCAACAACAATAGCAAACCACAAGCAACCAACGCCGCGCCGCCCAATTCAAGTGGCACGATAATCCTAAATAGTCTTATAGCTTACATGGGGAACTGCTGTGTGGCCATCGCCCAGAAAGACGAATATTTTGCGCCCATAATGGGCTATTGACAGGCATGTGACCTAATGTGACAATGTCATGAAACGACGCTGACTGTTGTCAGATAGTTTATAACTTGTGTCCTTATATTGAATTATGCCATGACAAAGCGTTTAAAGTATGGAACGTGTAAGGTGAGGGGGATGAAACGTGTCCCTAAATGAATACCACCATCACTTCAACTGTTACAAAGTGTGTGTACGGGAAGGGCACCCATGACTTGAGAAACGGCAAACCCGACCTACACATAGTGCCTTCGGGCGCATAAATAAACCCAAGTTAGGTCGTACGAGCGGCGCAGTTTTTCGAATTGATTTTCACTTCGCAGACATCACCGTTGTGCGGACGATGCTTTGGTCACACAGTAGGGCCGTTTGGTCTCACTCAGGTATTCTTGTGTCGTTTAGAATTGGCTCGAATGACAGTCGATTTATGTGCTTTGTCCTGGCCAAACATGGAAGGTACGCGCGCCGCCTCTAAACATAGAACTTGATGAGGACGAGGAGTACCATCTGGTTAAAAGTTTCTAACTTGTCGTTGCTATGATAAATGACCGCACAGGACTATTGATAAATCACCAAGTTCTTCGTATTGCAACAAAACCGAATACCGACTATACCAGCAGCGTGCCAATTTTAATTCGGAAATCATTCTTCCTTCTGGGGCAGCGAAGTGAAATTTAATGGACGACTAGAATATAGATTTTACACCTGATCACTGGTGTAGAAATAGTCAAAGTGCAGAATTTAGGGCAGCAGCATTTTTTGAGGAATTTTAGTTAAACGGAGCGAGTTGATTCATTACAATGGATGAAAGTATAAATTAATGAAGTGAACCGGTGAACAGTTTTTTGCTGTGACGAATCGAAGAATAAATCATTCGCAGTTATTACTATTTGTGGACGGTGATGGAAGGAGGGTTCAAATCAAGGATAGGAAAAGCTCGTCGATATGTCCGCAGAACATAATGTAAAGGGTGTCCCATAATTTACGCAACATTTGAATCTTGCGCCATTTAATAGTACAGTAATGCCAACAGAAAAAAAAAATAACAATGTGACGGCTGACAGTTAGGGGTTAGTAAAAATGGAGCGCTATGCGAATGAACAACGCATTTTCATTGTTGAGCAATATTTTAAAAATAAAGAGGTTTGTCAGCTGAAGTGATGAAGCTCATTTTCATCTTGATGGCTTTGTTAATCGTCAAAATTGTCGCATTTACATAGGGTTTCTGAAAACCCACGAGTAATTGTTGAGAAACAAATGCATCCACAACGCGAGAATGTTTGATGCGGATTTTAGGCTGGAGGCATTATCGCACCATTCTTCTTCGAAAATGCGGCTGGTCATTCAGTAACAATTACTGGTGTTCGTTATCGTGACATGATAACCTAGTTTTTTGTGCCGAAATTAGAAGATATGGATGTGATCAACTGTGGTTTCAACAAGACGTGTAGCACCGTAAAGTCAGAGTAACAATTCAATTACTACACAAGTTATTTCCGGGATCATGACGTTAACTAGAACGACTAAAATGAAACGACTAAAGAATGGTCAAAATCTCGAAAATGAATTTGATAAATCTCGAATGCAAAAATCTCGAATCGAATCGAATCGAAAGACTCTATCTCGAAAAGATCTCGAAAATAAAAAGTAAATTCGAGATTTTTTTTTGCACCCATCCCAAAGGCAAACAGTAAACCCAAGCAGGGGGGTTGCAGGGGGGCAGCACGCCAGCCCATACGTATCGAGATTTTTTTTTCGAGATTTTTGTTATTCGAGATTATGCTTTCAAACATTTTTTTTCCAGATTTTTGCTTTCGAGATTTTTGTTTTCGAGATATCAGGGTAGACCCATTATTTCCTAATCGTGTTATCGGGCGTTTTTTGCGATCAGAATCTTGCGATTTAAAGCCATTGGAATTTTTTCTTGGTGTTTTTTTGAAGTCAAAGGTCTATGCAAACAAGCCCACGACCACAAACGTCTTGAAAGACGAAATCGGGAGGTGTATTAATGAAATTCAGCCACATTTATGCGAAACGGTCATAGAAAATTTCAATAAAAGAGTACTTACTTGCCAGCAAAGCCGTGGCGGCCATTTATCCGATGGCATCTGTCAAAATAAACCTCGAAATTTTAAACGGCAAGCGTTTAACTTAATCCACGAGTTAAACTCCACTGTGGGTTTAAACTCACACTGTGAATTTGGGCATACGTATTTCAAATGCTAGCTAATTGGAATTGGAATCGGAACCACTGCGGCAAGCTCTTTCAACCTTCTGCAGTGTTTTATAATAAAGGCACCGTCAAAGACCCGCGACACCTGTTCATACACATTTCGCAATAATCAAGTAACATAAGTATCTACACTAATCCCAAGTTTATTAAATACCAAATATTAAATTTATTTTTCCACAAGAAATGCGCGGTGTTTTCCTGGAACCAATGGTGATTGTGTCATCAAATGCCTGTACCCCGTCATAAAGTAGGTAGTGGGTAGATACTCAAACTTAACTTCCAGCCATTTCACCGACCGTGAATTTATTTTATCGATGTGTTAAATATTTAACAATCAAGAACTTTCTTCGAGTAGAACAATAAGCTGTAAAAAAGCAATAAAAGAAGAAACTTAAAGGAGAATCGACAAACGCCACCAGTACCCATTCTCATAGCAGCACAAATTATCGCGTTGCGTGAGCTATGTAAAAAAGACGACTTAGACTCGCGTGATATAGTAAACTCATATTACCATATAGTCGTCATGAGTTGACCTTGGCCAGCTTCGATATATCTACCCTGCAGTGGCCGGCGGCAGTGGATCTTCAATAAGCCTAATCTGATTTACAAAATGTGTCCCTTTATCTATATGAAAGCAATTATATCTGGCTTTTAACAATGAACTAGAAAAATTAGGGCAACTTATTTATAATCCCATTTCCCCACTGCTACCACGTTTGACTGACCTACCATCATACCAATACACCCGGAGTTAAGAGTGTCCAATAGTAGAATGATGAGGTGTGTCCGTGTCCTATGGTTATAGTATAACAAACAAATACCAAAGTTCAACGGATCGGAGATAATGACATAATCGATACAGTTCACTGTAAATATATCCATTGCCCTGGGGAGAGGAGGCACAAATTAACGCACATTATTTGTACTATTACCCTATCCCTTGAGATCGACCTAACCAAAAATGTTATTTTGCAGCAGAACTAATGAATTGAAGGATACCCTCACTGCTGTACTTTCTACAGTATCAGTCGCTCTTAATTAAATTGTAGACAGTCACTCAATTGCACTAGATAGTGACAGTGACGACAGCCATCGCCTCGGTGTGGGGGAAGTCTAAAGGGAAGGCAAAATTAAAACACTTTAATCCTCAAATGCTGAGGGATAACAAAACTCAATTAAAAAGTTTACGGAGCATCAAAATGAGCGCAGCAAAATAGTGTGAGGACTGAGGACACATCTTGATGGTTGACGACAGGCTCATCAGTGACGTGCCGTCAAACTCTCAGCCTCTGCATAACTCTGTTGTCCAGTCGCCACGACCGTCCACCAGCCAGAGCATCATCAGCAAAAGAGACGCACAAACTTTGTTGCGGCCTTCAAGTCCGTCGCCGTCTATATGCCTACCATCTATAGGTATACCCAGCCCAGCATCTTGACAATCGGATAGACGGATGGTCACCATCTTATTATACAAATTAGACACAAAAATAATGTGCAAAAGAGAATTAACTTTTAAATTTGTACTTTTTCAATTTGCTAAACAGAATTTTCACTTAGCATGGAAATGAGTTTTAGTTCTTACTCTTCTTAGCCACCCACCGACCGTGGCGGCGAGCTCTGCTTTAGTGCCTGGTTCTGGATATTGATACCACCCCCGCGCGAGGGAAATTGCGATTTCTTCGTTCTCTGTGTTTGCTTCGCACTTTCTATGCGAGGGATTTTTTGCGAAATCACATCAAATTTATTTGCACGGGATTAAGCTCTAACGGTGTGGGTGTGGGCCTAGAGGTCGCGGAGCGTAATATAGAGGAGGTGTCCACGTCCACCCATAGTAGCCGCAATTATCCTTTAGTTAATGGCAATGGCAACCCAACAACCGCTCGGGGCGTGAAATCGTAAAGCTGCTGTTTTCTTTTAAGGTCTGTCACCTTTGTTCAATCAGGATTTATGACCGAAGAGATATTAACCTCATGAATAGACGGAATTGCGGGAATAATAGTTTTCTGCACGCTTTAACATTTATTGGGCGGTTCACGCAAAAAAGTTGGGTTTATAACAAGAGAAAATGTGTTGGACTACATTCTCTTGTCAAGTAAAGAGTGAAGCAGCACTGTTTTTAAAATGTTAACTTGAGTGAAAGCACACCATAACAGTGATGTATCTTCACTCTATACATGTGATGTAGTCAATACTAAAAATAATAAACAAATAGTTCTCGCAACAGGTCCGTATAGGCAAGACACCCTAGGCCTAGCTTCTCACAACCATATAATTGCTCTACTTTTATTTGTTTAATAACTATACCTAAAGCTGTTGGTATTCAAATGGTGGTACTCTTGCACTCTTACAAAGTTGTACTCAGCGTATTTAAAAAAAATAATTTTAAAACATTAAAAAACTGGGTATCCTTATTACATATAGGCAAAATACCGACATTTTTTGTGAACAAGACAAAACTAGGTGTTCAAGGGGTTTTTATAAATAATGCGAATCGACAGATTCCATATTGAATCTTAGTTTGCGCACGAGTTCACTGTAAGAAAGTGTTAAAATTGATTGAGGGCAGTAAAGACTAAGGTTTTAGATCTGTCTGATAACTTTGTTAGGATAAACTTTTTAAATTAGAAGTAAGTATGTTGTATCCAACAAAGTTTTTTATTTAGGGTAATATGTACCTACCTAAGGTCAACGTTTATATGGGAACATTTTTATATTTCATCCGATCGACTTCAAACTCGGATTGTGTACTTATATGGGTTTAGATAAAACACAAAAAAAAACGACTTACTGTGACTTGGCAGCACTATGCTAGTTGACATTTGACTCTTCATCTGTTCTATTTTTGTTTACACAAAAAGAATTGCAGGCAGTCAATTAGTTTTTAAATTGATAAAAGACGAGAACAAGTTAGCTATATGCTTATATGCATAATAAAATAGTTCACAAGTGAGAAGAAATACATTTAGTTTCAGATGCTTTGTTTATTGTTGGCAAGCTCTGCAGCAACAGCAAGTTCCAGCCGTAAGAGCGATTTGCAGGACATAATGGATGTGCTTGCACTTTTAGTGGATGATTCAGGACGATTCAAGTTCCAGCGGCGAATCAGTGGCAGTGCACAACTCCTTACGTGGACTGTAGCATTTCAGCAGTCCCAGTCTGGTTCCAGTGTCTCTTCCTAAATCCAAATTTTGAGTTGCAATCTTTCTTGTCCATATTTTGATTGTTGATGTTTTTTTTTTCGCTCTTTTTTAGGAGAGACTGGGGCGCCGTGGTTTACATGCTGAGCAGTTTTGTACTAGGCTGGGTCATTTTTTAACGGCAGTATCTGTAATTGCTTTCGGCAGCTAATAAGCTACTACAAGCTTTGTAATTTTTTAATAAAATAAATTAACTACATTTTTTCAATAAAAAAAAAACGACTTAACAACAGAAGCAAACTGAAATTCACAAATTACAAAGTATATAACAAATGACTGAAGAAACTATAAAAACAAAAATGACTCATGCTGGATTCACATTACCACGCCACGCAATTTTGCATGACTTCAGAGAGAGAGATCCGTTTTTCAACAGTCAAGGCTAATGATGTGTAAGAGTGAGACACAGCCATTCGTTTGTGTGAGTTTTTATTTGTGGGACCATTAGGAGGAACGGCTTAATTGAGAAGTTTTTTTCAGGACAGTGGAAAAAACTTAAAAATGTAATTTGTGTTTTTCCGGGGATCAAACCTGGGATTCTAGCTGTTTAAGAAATCTGCAAACACACCCATTCTACCACTATGATTGAAAATATAGCATAAGACATCTGCAATTAAGAAGGAGATTTTTTTAAGCATATTACTTAGAATCAAGTCATGGTAAGTTGAGCTCCATGAGTTGACAATATTATTGATGTTGCACTCTGCACAACAAGTGCAAAGTTAACTCCATTTTAAAAACCTAATGTGTAGATATGTGACATGCTACAATAATTTATGGTCTTCTTTGGGATATAATATATTTTACTTTACGCCCATTCCAAAAATTCCTTTTTTTTTTTTGTAATCCGATTTATTTTAATACGTTTAGCTCAAATCTGTAAACAAATTGTCGCTCTCTTACGATTTGGGCGTGGCACGCCCCAAATGTTAAAAAATACCATATGAAATATATAGATACATATTTAGTGCGAAAATTTCAGGAATGGATTGTCAATGCCTTGTAGTAATAGATTTCAAAGTTGTCAGCATTATAATGCTCGGCCTTCTCACTGCTTTCAAAGTTGTAAGTAATTTTTGTATTTATTTAAAGTACCTAAACCTATGCGTTAAGAATCATTTCATTCATTATAATGATAATAATGGTTAACGACATTGTCATATCTACATTATGTATACTTCACCGAACGCTAAATAAATCAATTTCTTTCAAGTATCAGAGTGAGGGGTGAGGAGTACAAAACCATTAGCTTACTTTCAGAATTGATCACTTACCATATAATACACAAGAGACATACGTATTATAAAGTGTTGCTGCATCTCAAAAGGAATACTCTAACTACCGCAAGAAACGAAGACTTACAAATATGTGCACATTCCCCTGTGACATTCTGCAGAATGGCAAAGTAATTAACTGGCATTCTTACAGCTTCGTCACTACACTTCCCTTCTGTTTTCTCAGTGAATTACTCAAATCTCTTGAAACGAAGTGTGAATGTACGAAAGATAGGTAGATATATGTACACTAATGTACAGGGCCAGCTCCAACCCTTTGTACACCAAACTCTGACTCAGGCTAGTCAGTAATCAGAGCTATAATAATAAATAAACTCTTATGTTGCTAGAAATAACTTGTATTGATCATTTTAAATAAAAATGTCAACTATTCCCAACGATACGATCTTTCTAAATGGTGCCCCATAATTCACGCAAAATTTAATTTTGATAGAAATTACAGATATGTACTTAGACTCGTACTCTTTTATTGAAATTTGCTATGTCAATTTCGCATAAATGTGGCTGAATTTCGTGGGCTTGTTTGCATAGACCTTTACCTTCAAAAAAGTCCGAAGAAAAAAGTCCAATGGCGTAGATCCGAAGCCATCAAGATGAAAATGAGCTTCATCACTGAAGATGATTTTGTTCGAAAAATCAGCATCCACTTGTTGTTGTTCCAAAATCCATTCAACGAACTCTCTTCGCGTTGTATGGTCAGTAGTCTTTCCAGTTCTTGAGTCAATTGGACTTTGTAAGCATGAAGTTTCAAGTCCTTCGTGAGAATTCGCTATAGAGAGCGAAATGCCCAATTCTTGACTATACGGTGCCGAATTGATGTTCCTGGACTGTCAATTATTCTCTTCACAGTTGATGGTTTTGAATCACTATGACGATTGATGGCCATATTTTGTTCGAAAATTGGGAATTGTAGCTGACATTATTTTTAAAATATTGCTCAACATTGAAAATCCGTTGTTCTTTCGTATAGCGCTCCATTTTTACTAACCCCGAACTGTCAGCTGCCACATTGTTATCTTTTTTTCAAATTCAAATTGTGCGTGAGTTTGGGACACTCTTTATTAACCCCATTTAATATTTTCGTATTCGTGACGACAATGACACGTCAACACTTTAATATTTATACTTGCATATGTTCAATCGCCTTGTGAAAAATCTTACTTTCTACATATGTCAAATCCGTTCCTGGATATGTCAGTTGGATTTATGTGGCAGCAAATCTAATCTTTTGTTCATTGTTTTTTGGATGGATGAAGGTATCGTCTTGGACATGATTTACAACATTCAACATGTGTGTAGTCGGTATATGCGTGTGTCTTAATTTGCTATGGTTCCCATAGCAATACCTACATTAGGAAAGCTATGAGCCAAACAAACGAAAAATATCAATTTGCCATTTGACTTAATCATGTAATTTTGATCAAGTAGATACCTTAATACAAAGTAGGACGTCGATTTAGGAATTCAATTTATTCCCATTCCGCTAGTAAGTATTTTACTCAGAAGAACACTTCTCCTCCCATGATGTAGTTCCCGCTTGCCTGTGGCTAAACTAAAGTAAAGTTTGATTACAGATTCTTGAGGGGCTTATAAGTTGTTACAACCCCAGTTTGTTGTGGTTTTGTATCAAACAATAATAATAACAACAGCTACAAAAGGTGCTATTGTAATTAAGTTGTTTAAAGTTGGAAGCCGTGGGTCCGTATCCGCATACAAGGCTTAAAAGCTACAAGATACAGGAATGCATTATAATCCGTTATCGTTTCGTTTCGTTTTATTTTCCTGCTCCCTGCAAGTGCCAATTGCTTATTCTGGTCGCACATTCATCGAAATCCGGCCAAGGATGAATGTCGAATCCATAGTCGTCCCCTGCGGCGCACATTAATTCCCGCCAAGCGAGTGAAGCTTTTTTTCGCTTCCATTTTATTTAAGTTTTCTATTTTTTATGTGTGTTTTATTTTATATTTCTTTTTTTCTTTTTAAGCAAAAAGATGTGCCCAACACAGCAGTGAGCATGGAAAAAGAGTTCGTCGTATAAACTCCTGATGGGCTGTGGATGGGTATGTGTGTTACTGTGCACAGCGAGTAGGTTGGCTTGGCATCGATTTTATGGTTTCGTGGCAGGCGGCAGAGTTCGGGCCAGGCCAGGCCGGTAGTTGCACTGAGCGCCTTATAAATATTAAATTGGGTGGCGTAATAGTGTATGGGTGTATAGTGAAATCATAATCCGTCACAGAAGTATAAATCGATAACGTATCTATCTGTTTCTATTTAATGTGTGTTATATATGTGCTCCAAAAAGGATACTCAAGTGTCCATATAAATAAAATATTAATTAGGTGTAGGTATGGACTTAAAACTCAAATTAGTTTTTGGTTGGAAAGTACCGATTATAATGTATTCTCTATTTTTCATAAATGACAAAAAGGACTAATAATTGTCGTTTGAGTAAAAAACTCTGCGGAATAATGGTTAGAGCTTTCAGCGATTGTTACCACATAACTTCTTTTTCTATCTATGTATATGTATGTAATAGAGACATTAGCACAGGCCTCGGCCCTCATTGAAGCTAAGCTCTGGGCCTCCGGGTATCGTAGAATAGCGCCAAGAAACAGCCGAAGAAACAGCGATTGGCAAGAGTGATTCTTGGCTTGATCTCTGCTCCGATGTCATTTTGCGAATTGATAGTGGAGCACAGGTATACAAAGTCTTTAAGTACTTCGGACTTGTATCTGTCCATCGTGACGTTTTGTCCGAGTCGCCGATGTGGAAAGTCCTTTCTCGTTGATAGCATATACTTCGTTTTTTCCTCATTGACAGCCAGACCCAGACAGTTCGCCGCGTTCTCCCAATAATGTCAATGTCATCAGCAGAGGCAAGTAGTTTTTGGGTTTACTCCCAACAGCCAGTCTGCCATGGGTGACCCTTCAGACGACTACCGCCTGCGACAGCATAGCCCATTGAGTCATTGCAACATTAAGCCTTCGCACCGGCGCGCCGCGGCGCTTATACGATTGCACACACACACACGTCAAGGTCCCTGCCCCTAGCGAAGGACGTAACTTCTTTTTCTATCTATATATTTATAAAAAAATCATTCAATTTGAAGGTTCTTTTTTTTTGTTGAATTCCTATGGAACCTGGTTAACCATACTACGAGCCGAAAATTGTAAATTTAAGGAAAGTGACACCTCCCATACCAAAAAGTAATGTACTATATCTCGAAAACAACCGCACCAAACCAATTGAGCTTATAATTTTTAGACAATCATACTAATTCAGGCACATACTAAAACTACGTTATTTGGTGACAGTAATTCATTGAGCCAAAATTCAAATTCTTAATAATATTCACCTAAAGTGGTCTGATATACCCAGTTTGATGGTTCAAATTATATAAATATCAACAGGAAGGACTATAACTTGTCCATATTGGGTACATACAAGGGATACAACGGCTAAGCGATAAACTGTGGTATAAGGTAACCGTCCTCCCACTTTTGAATAAAGCCTACTTTTGAATAATGACAAAAATGCTTATAGTTATAGTACAGTAATAAGGAACTTTGGTTTTCGGCGGTGCATGGCGGTGAAAGACTGTGCGCGTCAAATGTAAAACAAGAAGTAATTTTTATTTATTTTTAATATTAAGGTACATAGTAGTTACACATAATGTATTTGGAATGTCAGATTAGACAGGGGTTGGACTATAGCGTGGGTTTACTTTATAGTTTCTCATGAAAGGAGAGCAGAGATTGTTTGTGTGGAAGAACTGTTCTTCATAACACATTTCATAGAGCATATTCTAACATGACAAAGCTGCACAATTGCTGTCACCTGTTACCAATGGTAATGGATAATACTAAAAATAAGGATATTGTTGAAGTGAGTTCAAAGAATTGTTGCAAGATAACACGAAATCCTCCATCATATACATACTTGTATCACTTCAAAAGCTACCTGGAATTGCCATGTTATTTTAATTCTTTCAGGGTATTGTTTGTGTCTATATTAAGTACGTATTAGCTTGTGTATAGTGTAAGAAAAATAAAACATTTATGGTTTTCCTTTCACAAATTTTTTTAAATTTAATTTGGCCTCTACTCCAAAAATGCGTTTCGGTTTCGCCCCGATGTGGTGGGTGGGCTCATCAGTAGACTGTATGCTCGATTTTCACAGTTCAAAGACAGTCGCCGACAGGATTTGTTTTTTGCCAGGACCTGGCTTGTTCATTTAATCAAACTACATATTTTCAAATCATTATTCACTTCATAAATATGTTTATGATTTGAAAATAGGTTTTCCTTTCGTTTCAATTAAAATTACGAAAATGGAACTTTAGGAAATGTCTACATTTACATAAGCGATATTCTGTGAATAAAACGTCTCGGTACGAAGTTGGCCAACTTTTTTGTGGTTATCTGGAAATTAAATGGATTTTTTTAGTAAAATATGCTGATAGCTTCTAGAGCCTCGTCTCCTACTTAAAAAAAAAACTTCAGGACTGTTTTATTTTTCTAAGTCGGAGCAACTGCTCCTTTTTCATTGAAAAGTACAATTTTTCTTTTAAAATTCTTTGGGTAAATCTCGATGACGACCCATTTTCTTAATCCTAGAAATATAATCTACGTCTGCAAGACGTATGGCTCGGGGTATTGTCTAATAATATCTTTCCAATAAATGTTTACCGCAGCGAGTTGGCTGTTTTAACTAACTTAGCTGGCATTTGGAGCTTGACGGAACTTTTATTTACATAAAATACATTCTATTATTTTTTAGCACTAATAATTATCGTCGTGCTAAACTGAAGAGTGTCGAATGATAGCCAAATTTAGGATTTTTGGCAGAAAATGAAGAAGTTACGGCGTCACGTGCGTAGTGTCACTGAAGACGAATTGATTGATGAATTACTACTTTACTGCAGACATCCGCGCACTAGCTATCAAAACTCCGCAAAATGTCAAAACTATCATGTGTGGAACTGAAGTACCAGAAGGCTATTCGCGGAGAACATCAAAATGGTATGTGTCATGACGTCATGAGTGCATTTAATATAATCTTATATAATTTAAAATCGCAAAGAAATTTTATCATAGTTTTTTTAAGCCAAGAGGTGCCAATAAAGCAAATATTTAGATTGAAATTCAACTTAAACGTTCCTTAAAAAATAAGGCAATTGTTTTCGTTTAATAGGTGAAAAAAAAAGTTTATTTTCAAAAGTGTGTGACTCATGACCGTGAGCAATGTATAGTATACATACGGTGACCATATTTGTCAAAGGAAAATAAAGGACAATCATTTTTCTACTTACAAACTGTTGGTATTTATTGAAAACAAAAAAGAAATAATAATAAATAAATAAATAAATAAATTAATAATAATAAGATAGCAAAAAACATGAACATTACTAATACATAGTAAATAGTTCTATAAAAAAAAATATTGGTTTGACATTCACTTATATAGTCGTATATATTAGCAACTAACCAACTAGGAACTGTCAATAAGCAGCTTTATTTTAACCTATTTTCACATCGAAGCAACATTATTGCCTGACATTTTTAGCACAAAACTCGTATTGAGAATGGATTACTTCCAGAAAAGAGGAATGGTGAAACCGTGAGTTTCACAGATGGATCCATGGTGGATGGCGGAGCAGGGACCGGTATCTTTTCAGAAGATCTGGAACTAGCCCGTCACATTAGCCTCGGGAAACATACTTCAGTATACCAGGCTGAAATGATTGCTTTGCTGCATGCGTTGGACTACTTGCTTGAGAGTCATATTAGTAGAGAAATGGTAGAACACCTGATTTACAAGTAGATCACAGCAAAACACTTGAAAAGGTGGTCAACAGTGGAACAAACAATATAGACAAGCTAAAATCGCAATAAAATGGCCGACCTGCTCCACTCAAGGAAGGGTTCCAAACATGAGTCGAGGAACATTGAAATGGGTGGTGGGGTCAACTACAGGTCATGGTAATTTCGAGTATAATTTAAGGAAGATGTGACTTAGAAAGGATGATACTTGTAAGCTATGCCTGGAGGAATCTGAGACAGCGGCACAGCTTTGGCTGACAAAAGAATAAGGATCTTGGGACAACATTGGGTAGAGACCCATTGGATTAAACAGATTTCACATAAACAGTTCCTAGCGTTAACATCAACACTAGGAATCGAACCCAGGGAAGAACTCTGGAGAAGTCCAGTGAGTCTCTCTGGGTAAGGTTTATAGTGGTAGAGAGACGAAATGAGACTCGACAATGGTGGTCTGATTCGAATATCCCTCGAAATCTATCACCCCTATCGTGGAATCCGTCGGAATTGAGTTTCACTTCACCTATTCGATTCCCTTTCACTTTCTACTGCTATCGTGGAATCCGCCGGAAACGTTTCCTTATCGACACGTTTTTGGGAAAGGTAGTTTCACTGTCAAACGGCTGTCTTTCATTTGTTAACACAAATCTGTGTAGCTGCATTCACCGGAGGCATATAAAAAGTGTGTTTTAAAAGTGATTTCAATAAAAAATAAAGTGTTTGATATAATAATTGATACCAATCTGGTGTTTCACGAAATAAGACCCTCTCAAGGACTTCTACGTCCAAAAATATAGAATACTATTGGCAAATGTATTGTTGACATGAATTTCATAACATCATTGCCCAAAAATAAATTCTCTATGCTATGCATACAATTTTTTTGTCAGTTTTTAAAGGACAGTTTCAAAAATAAAGGACAAAATCCGTCCTTTATTGAAAATAAAAAAATAGAGGACAGAGGTTAAAAAGAAAGGACTGTCCTTTTAAATAAAGGACGGATGGTCAGCGTAAGTATACATAGTACATATTTGTGTTTGCTTTAGGATAAAAGTGACTTGGATCATTGCTTCCCAGAATTTCAATACTATACAATGAAAAAAAAAAAAGTGCCATGTAGTGAAAAATTGCGTAGGTAGTCGTTGTGTGGGTAAGAATCCGCCTACCTTGTCATATCCATGTGATGGGAATGTTGAATTTTTTTGTTTTGTTTTTTTGTTTTTATTATATCTATAGGTATTATTTTTGAAAAAATATATCTATATATATAAAAATGAAGTTTACCACTCACTGATCATCAACGTCCAGCCTAAACCCTTTGCTCTAGAAAGCTGCAATTTTGGACAGAGGTTCCCTTTATGATGCATACAAGGAATAAGAAAGGATATTTTGAAATTCAACCCCTAAAGGGGTAAAAAGGGGGGTCAAAGTTTGTATTGGAAAATTTTGAGTTTTCATCCGATTGACTTCAAACTCGGTTTGTGTACAGTAGTCCCCGGATTGTTGCGTCGGCGAAAATGTACAATTTTTAACGCATTTATCCGAGGAACGCACTTATGAGAATCCCGCTTACGTGCGTTGTCGACGCAATAAAGAAACCCTCGAAAACTCAATAAAGCGTTTTTATTAGCATGTTCAAACTAAAAACTGAAGAACACGAACAATGTTCGTTTGTGTACGCATCAAAAACTCGAAAAGTTTTGCTCCGATTCAGCTCAAACCTTTTATATTGGACCGAGATGATTATTGTGAAGTTTGGTCAAAATTAGACGAAGGCAAATCTTATATCTCGAGAACCCCCGAATCGACAAGTTCAAAATCATAGGTATTGGCCCGGGAGTATTCCTGTGAATATCGGAAAAATTAGGCAAAGAGGCGTTTTTCTATTTTGCACTACGAGGTGTGCAGGAGGCTCGCTAGTTGTAAATAACTTATTTGATGTCCTTTTCGATTAAGAGCTGATGTCGGCAGGACTTTGAAAATGTCTTTGGGTGCATAATTTTCAATTAAATTGGAGAGAACATCTGTATGAAAATCTTCGGCACCTCCTACATCAGCAGAGGAGCCTTCTCCATGGCATGCCATGGCAATTGATTTGACAAGTGTCTTTGATTTTATTAAAGCTGTAAGTATCTACAAAAGTTGTCCATGCATTTTTTTTGTGTGTTCATTTAACCGGGAGATTTTGTATGAATTTTTACGAGAAGCATTACTTTTGGTAGCGCAATTAACCGGGTAACGCATTTAAGCGGTACGCATTTTAACGGGAAAAGTTAGGCACATTTGTTATGGAATGCTTTATTTGCTCAGTTTTCGGCTGAACTAAACGAGGAACGCAATTAAGCGAGGGTCACTTATCCGGGGATCACTGTACTCTTTATGAGAAATATAGAAAACTGTTTTCTCCGATTTTGGAAATTCAGCCCTTAAAGGGGAAAAGGGGGGGGAGTCAAAGTTTGTATGGAAAATTTTTATTTTTCATCCGATTGACTTCAAACTCGGTTTTTATAGGTACTCTATTATAACAAATAAAGGTAATAATTTGTTCGATTTTGATAATTTTGCTTGGGGCCCGAGTTATTGGAGATGACCCCTTTTAAGGGGGGCCTTTTCTTAACTCACGAACTGTTCGTCGTTTCGGTTTCTTTCTAATTCTAAAATTCATCGCTGTTGAATATGCTGATCGCTTCATCTAACTCCAGCATACGTACTCCAAATATATTCAAGCGGAATTCTGTAAGAACGGTGTTATACTGCTAGAAATTGGTACACATCCTCACGATCTTTCCGGTTGCATATGTTGCACAGTTTAGGAAGATTTAGAGTAAGTGCGGCAAATGTGGCCCACCCTTAACATTTTTTAGAATAAAACCATGAATTTAAGTCGAATTCATTTCTGTTTTTTTTTAAACAGTTTTACAAAACATTTGTACTTCAGTCTTTATTATCTTAAATAATAACAAAAAACGTAACAAAAAGATATAAACAAAAACGTAAAGGAACTCAATTTTTCAATTTTAAAAGAAGTGTGGGTATGTGTTAAATATGGCCCAGGGTGGCTATCTACTATTAGCCCATGGTGGGCCATATTTAACACTATCGTTTTCAAGAAAATTGAGTTCGGTTTGCTAGAATTATTTCTTCTTTGACCCGGGTCTATTGTTGTTTTGTGCTCTTGTTGGAGCTAGAAGCCATTTTATCTGTCAAACGTTCAATTAATATCAGGTGTCAAATATGGCCTACTGGGTTACATGGGTAGGCCATATTAAACACACCGTGATTTTTTCACTCATTTTTATTTTTAATACAACTGATAAACTTTTTTTAACTTCTGATGCCACACAAAATAAGAAAAGATTTAACATTATTCACTCTTAGAAAAAGATTATCGAATTTAAGCAAAATTCAATGCGAAAAAAATTAACAAAACTTCCCAAAAAATTACATCGAAAAGGAAAAAAAGCTACTATGGTCTATATTTTACAGATCCGTCGAGTATTAACTTAACTTAACTTGTTTGAAATGTATTAGTTTTTATCTACCTGCGCTTTTTGATTCAGGATATATAATGGTGGGCCATATTACCCACCTGGGCCACATTTGCCGCACTTACTCTAAATATAAATATAAAAAAGGCAACTGACTGACTGTGAAGGAATCTCTGTGTCCAAATCCTGAGGACTGCGCGAGCGAAGCCGCGGGCAAAATCTAGTATAGTTAATATTTTGAAGTAAAAACAAATTAAATTTAACCTTTGCTTTGAATTTGTTTTCACTGGCTTAACATTTTTTAATTCAAATAATATGCGCACCATTATCCAACCTGTGCGCACTCTTGCCCCTTTTTGTTTATTGATAAGAACTTAGTAAGTTCTAAATAACAATATTTTTTTATGATTTCGCTCTTGATATATATACCTAGGGTTACGAAAAAATAAGCACTTTTTGTTTGTATCTATTGTAACTTTTCCAGAATTTTAGCTTTATTTAAAGTCAGTATGGGCTTTTTATGATTTTAAGAAAATAATTATGACGAATATTACGTGAAATTCTTATGCAATAACTAAAGCATAATACTATATGAGTTCCCCCATCTATGCTTATCTTCAATACAGCGCCAACAAATTTGACAGTAAGCACTTGTACCACTGTTCTTAAGTGTCCATAACTAAGAAAAATCAGACACACAATATGATCTTATGATTTTACATCCATTCTTTGCAAGAATCCAGAAAATAATTTTAAATGAGTCGGTTTGATATTAAGAAATGTTTTCCACTGTTTTTTACTTTTCAAAATCTTCGATCGTAAGAAATGTTGCCCACTTAATGCTCCGCCATGAAAATGAAAAAAGATGGGAAAAAATATGAAAATTCCATCAGACTACCTAAGAGGTTTGCCGGACAAGTAGAGTCAATCCAAAATTAGGGAGGTTATTGCACCTAAACTCCATCAAAAACTCACTGCCATGGCGCTGTGTCGTAGAACACAGATGCGTATTCCACAAAAAACACATTATGTCAACAAAAACCTATAAGGAAGAGCCGGAATTTCGAAATACTCCACTTTCAAAGACCATAGCAATTTTGGACAAAAGTTCTTTGGAGTGCCCAATGCAATTTTAATTTATTTGGATCCGATGGAAAAGTGTATGTAAGGCGTCCCCCAATCAAAGAATTGCAGCCAAAGTACACGCTTCAGATCATACAGCATGGAGGAGAAATAGTAATGGTCTGCGGTGCATTCTCTTAGCTCGATGTTGGTCCATTAGTTGTATAAGGGTCGACACTTGATAAATCAACAGGCTTATAAGAGAAAACCCTTTTTTTCATACAAATCAGTGATTTTATAACACTACAATGATCCTTAGCATACTCCGCGGAGAGTGAAGCAATAGCTTACAGATAACAAAATTAATGTATTGGAATGACCCGCGCAAAGTCGCGATTTGAATTCAATGTGCCGACATCGAAAGATCATTAAAAGCCAAAAAATCAAGAAATATGCTGCAGAGCTTTTCGAAAACATTAAGGAGGTCTGGTCAGTGTGCTGCACTACTGTGCGAGGGGTCCTATCGATCCCCGGAAAACACAAATATCATCTTAAGGTTTTTTCCACTGCGCCACCCTATCGCGAACGTCTAACAAACATCCGAGACTCTAACTTTTCAAATCAGCCATTTGACTCGGCATAAAATTGTAGGTCCCTTCCATTCGTCCCAAAAATAAAAACTCACAAAACAAATGGTTGTGAGAAGCTAGTCCTAAGGTGCCTAGCCTATACAGAAAGTCTTCAGAAAAGATTGCCTGCTGTTTAAAAAAAATTAAGGATTCCACTAACTATTGGTCATTTTTATAAGTTTTGGAAACGGGAATTTTACGTTTTTAAGGTTAGGCAATTTTTTTGTTATTCTGTGGCAAACTCGAATATGAGTTAAAATGTTTTGAACTATTTTTTTTTCTACTAGATTTATATATTTTAAAAAATGCTAAAGGTCACATCACAGCAACATGTCACTTATTTCTTCAATCTAATAAAATTAAAAAAAAAAATGGAAAATAGTAATTGCGTTTTCCATAACTAGGAAAAATGGGATACGTACGGACAACGAAGTGCTCCGCGACCAAAAAAGATTAGGAACCGCTGCTATATATTATCTGCTTATACTTTATATTATTATTATTTTTTTGACAATATTTGACTGAGAGAAAAAAGGTCCAAGGTAAAAATTTGTCGGGTGAAAATAGGAAATAAGTAGATATCGAGTCAATAAGTTGGCGACCCAAAAGTTATTTATTCACCTTTTATTGTATCTTTCAATATAAAAAAAAAAATCCCTGAGGTTGGTCATAATTTTTTAAATTGACACTTGCTTACCCACATTTTTGATGATGTCATTTTGTTCGCAACATCAAGATGAAATTTGTTTACCTGCGTACATAGTTTATGCGGATCTAATGAATATTTCTACAAGGCACACCTGTTAGCCTCGAATCTGTATCACTCGCAATACTACTCAAATCGACATAAAAAATGGTTCTCATAATTTATGAACGACAACACGAAGTTCGCTTCAACCTCACCCACCCTTTACGATCTTCTTCTTCCGTGAATTCGACTTGAGTATCTTAACCGCAAAAACTTTATTTCACAAACAACCACCTTCTGCAATAGCTTTCTTCAATTTTGCCGTACTTACGTTAACTTCAACTTCATTTCCTAAACAATTTGGCTACACTTTATGCCTACCTTCGAATAACCTCCCCGGAGTCGTAGTACAATGTCCTGTGTGTCCTACCTCCAATAAAAATTAACGATTTCTTCTTGCCTGTCGGACAGGTGTACAATTTCAGATATGCAGCACAAAAAACTAGCAAATCGAAAGCCGTTAAAGAGGGTGAGAAGCAGGCGCTAGCCGGCGAACCGAGGAGCGGGTATTGAAATATTTTCAATTTGTAGTGAGGCAAAAGTTCACGATAATAGTAGTGTGCTTGGAGGTGGATAGAGCATAAAGGTTGGCGCTGCAGTATTCCACACCAACACAACCGCCCGCATATGAATGCGTCGTTGGAGGAAAACATTAATGAATACGTAATGCGTACGCTATGCCCCGCAAAGCGGTGCGATGGGGTAAGGTAGGACTACGAACAGACTTGGAAAACGGTATGCTCTTTCCACACAGTTCGTTCACTCCACTCGACTGGATACCGATTGACGTGGAATCCTGGGCACTAGTCTCTATATTCAGCACTTCCCCTGAATTTCCAGGAAATATTCTAGAGCTCTGCAAAAGAAACATGCGCGCTGTACACTGAGAGACTGTGTACTGACCACGCTTTGGATACCCTATACGAAATGAATTTCCATTCAAATGTCAGGCAAATATAACGATAGTGGGACGCAAGTTCAAATGCCGTAGCACGACCCAGTAGACAAAAGCCTCTTTAAATGCTGTTTCTGGTCGGCCTACAGTCTACAGAGAAAGGTCCACACCAACGCGTTCGAATAGGTGCATTCAAGCTGAAGTAGATATTAAAAATTCAAAAGATACGAGTATCGCACATTTCCTAGAAATTTCAAGAATGTATTAAGGTTACCTGGGAGTTTCTTGTTTTTTTTTGTATCAGGAGGGACTCATGTCTTTGGTAATGTTAAGTGATTCGCTTCAAAGAATCAGACCAATTGGGGGCGCAAGTGTTTTTTCATATAAAGTGAGCGAAATAGTTTTGTCTAAGTACCTTATCTATACTTCCAGGAATAGCAATTTGTGAATACTTACTAATGGTAAGGAGCGGGCGATAGATATTTTCGACGAGTGTGCAAGAGTCTACTTCTTTCTTGCTGAAACACGCATTTAGGGCAAAACAGTTGTACCTATTACTTATTAGTGATTGTTTTGCTAATAGAACGATTGATTCGAAGCTCTGATAGATAGGGAAGAGATCTTTGATTACCCTTAAATCTAACATTCTTATATCTAATCTTGCGTAAACCTGAAATACAGCAATACGAATAAAACAAAAAAAGAATCATGAAAAGTGGCATAGCGGTTATCGAGTTATAACGCCATCGAGTTTCACCCCATAGAAGAAGTTTTTTGTATAGGCGGTGCCACGCCCCTTTGTCCAATTTTTACCAATCTTCATAGCAACACTCCTGGGCCAATACCTAACATAGTCTGTAAGTTTAAACTCAATCGATTCGGCGGTTTTTTTCGAAATTAACTTTAGTTTTGTCAAAATACTTATGTCCACCATTGTATTTATATGTATATAGATAGATACTTTTTAAGTCTAAAAGACTTTTTCCAATATTAGTATTTTGAAATTGCTTTTACATATGGAGTGCAAGGCTGGATCCCACGAAACCCTCTATAGCACTAAGAGTTCCTTCCGATCACTTTTGACTGTATTTAAATAATCAAAGTGTTCCAACTGTGCTCCTAGTATGTTGGAGTTGGGGTGGGAAATGTAGGATTTTTAGTTTTATGTAGGTAGGTCTTTTGTTTTTTGTGTAGCTAGCTACATATTTATAATTGGAGTGAGTTGATTGGAGTGGATTGTTCATACGCGCTGGTTGCCTTTTAGAGAGCTTGGTGGAAGAGTGAGGTGATTTAGTTTATACTGATAGGTCCTTTGAAAAAATGCTTATATTGGTGGTTCTTATAAAAATTTTGAAAAGTGGCATCTGACAGAGCAAAAAAGTTCTACTGGGTATTGCGTGGATGGTAAAACCTGAATAAGTGTAGGTTTTTAACATGTTGTTGCTTTTAGCAAATTTTATTTTTAATAAAACCTCACGCTAACACTGGATTTGCGTTTATCTTAATACAAGGTGGGCCAAAAGAAGTCATCCGATGTTGTTTGGCTCTCATTTTTTTTTTTCTAAATGAAAAACTTCGATTCTGTTTTTTGATTATGTTTATTTGAACCTTTAGAATTTTATTGGTCAAGTCGAGAAGATGATATCGACCAAATGGACGCCGTCACAATTGTTTGCCATACGGGCTCGTTTTATGACATTTTTCATCACTTCGGCGGGAACTTCGGGCGACAGATTCTCGCACCCGTATCGAATGTTGTCCTTGAGGGCTTCTAGGGTTGTTCACGTAAACACGGGACTTCAAAAAACCCCACAAAAAAAGTCTGGAACGGTTAAATCGGGCGATCTTGCGGGCCAGTGCAAATCGCCAAAACGAGAGATGAGGCGACCCGAGAACGCCGCCTTCAGAATATCGGTTGTGGCTCGCGCAGTGTGTGGCGTTGCTCCGTCCTGTTGAAACCACATGTCCTCCAGTCCTAATTCGTCCAATAGCGGCAGAAAAAACTCGGTTAACATGGCCTCCAGCGTGTACAGCAGTAACTTTGAGCGGGTGTAATGGCTCCTCGTGCATTACTCGTAGATTTTCGGTGCCCCGGAAGCGATAGTTTTGCTTGTTCACGTACCCGCTGAGGTGGAAATGAGCCTTATCGCTCATTATCATTTTGGTCGAAAAATCGTCCACTTCGTCCTCGAGATTGAGGATGGCTGGGGCGTAGGTTACACGCGTTTGGCGGTCGACGGGCAGCAGCTGATGCACGGACTGAACTTTGTACGGGAACATGCGCAAGTCTTTGACCAAAATTCGCCTTAGGGACGACCGGCTGATGGGTAATTGCGAGGCACGGCGAGAAAAGTAATCTTTGGCAGAAAATATGTCTTTTCAACCAATTCTGCAGATTTTTTTCTGTTATCATTATGTGATCTTATCCGTTAAATCAAACAACAACGACAACGTTAATATCTTAAATTTGTAAACCTTTATTTTCATTAACGACCGCTTGCGTCTGCGGAAACGAGTCGAGTATAGCAATACAATAAATATACGAGTGGATGGGATGATTATAGCCTTGCAGTTAATACAAGCGATAAGTTGGTATGAGTGCAAATACGAATAGAAGGGATTACCTTATCTCTTAATTTTTGTTTTTTAAATACTTCTTGCTGTCGCCGATTGGGTCACAAGCAATGTCTTTTATTATATACTATATGCATTATGTAACAGTAAGAAGATTATGTAATTTAGGAGGTTGCGTTCATGAAAAGAGGAATGCACTCAACCAAAAAGGTACGTCATATTAACAACAAAGTTCGTCATATTGAAGAAAAAGTTTTTATTTTTAAACCAACAACCGTAGTTGTCAATATGATGAACTTGGGTTGTCAATTAAATTTGAATCAATTAAATGTTCATATTGACAATCGCCGTTGTGGATTTGATGAACACCAATAGTCAACTTGGAGGAATTGATTTTCATAATGAAAATCGCAATTGTTAAAGTGAAGAACTCGATTTTCATAATGAAAACTGCAGTTGTCAGTTTGATGAACGCAGGATTTTCATAAAGAAAATCGAAATTTTCAATTTAGTCAACGTAGTAATTGAATTAATGAATTCGATTTTCAAAATAAAAACGTCATGATTTAAAGCACCTGCTAGATTAAGGAATTTATACTTACAGTGGAGTGTCAACATATTATAGGCATATTTTTTTGGGAATCTATAGCTAGCTCACTTTTACTTTTACATGCAAAACTGTTATACATTCATTCATATTCATTATATATGGTTTTACATGCAAAATTGTTTTACTCACTTTTGGTTTTGTTATACTCACTTCCCAAAAAAATACGCCTTATATTGATAATGTGTGGCATATACTTACTCCAGAATATACTTCATCAATAAAAAGATTTTGAAATACTGCACTTATGTGGTAGTCATATTGACAACCCCGATTTTCAATTCAACAAACGCATTCTTCAATCTGATTACAATGAAAGTGCGTACATCGTATTGACAACTGCAATTGTTAAACTTACAACTTTTTTCATAATGTTTGGTACTAAGAATTGACAACAGCCCGTTCTTCATATTGACTATCAGGCGCCTATAACACAACATGACAAGTCGACAAGTCTTAATTCACTTGTCCAACTATGCTTGTCCGACAAGTAGAAATTAATTCTGTAACAGAACGTAAACCGTTGCACTTGTCAAAAGAATTAAATTCCCTCGACTTGTCGGCATTCTTCGACAAGTGTTTAACATGTGAAGATGGCAAAAATCACAGCGGACAAAAAATGTTAAAAAAAAATAAGACAGGAAAAAGATATCCTCTATGGTGCTTTCTGTGATGTCCTAACAAAAGAAAATAAATGTGCAAAATGGAAGGAAATACACAGCCTGGCAAAAAGCCTAAATATTGTTCCGCAAAATAAGAATTGGACTTATATAAGGGACGTATATTTTAATTATATGTTATATATTATTTTATTTATGTATTTATATTCTTCTTTTCCAAAGGTATTACAATAAAAATGCACTTGTCAGCTCTTGACAATATCCAAATCACCTGTCCTAATTGAACCACAGTTCTACAAGTGTTTCTTGACACTTGTCGTGTTCTGTTACAGAAAGAGGGGAATTATATAATTTCCCACAATATTGAGAATTTTGTTCGTCAATATGACAATTTCCAGTTAACAACTACCGATTGTCAATTTTACAATCAATATTTTTTTCAGTGTAAGTATAAACAAGAGACATTTAAGAAAACTCAGGTTATAACTTAGTTAAACGTGCTCAAGTGTCTTTTCGTCTGGATGAATTTTCAAACCTTAGAAACTTGTATTTGGTGCATCATAAGATAACGTGGCATGCCATAATTTGCGCAATGCGAAGTTGCCGGTTGCCCAAATCGAATTTTAGCACCCAAAAGCAGAGCCAGAGCCAAACTAATTTACAACCCTTTTTTCTATTACATCTACCTTTTCAATTGTGCGATTTATCGGAGCAAACCGAAATAAATTCTCGGGCAATATATGAAGCCCTGTAAAGACAGAGGCTTTTTACGTCTTGTTACTCGTTATTTGGCTACAATATGATTGATGTTATATCGAGTGAGCTTAATTTAAGCCGAGAATGAGAATGGAGCCTTTGAAGCTGTACTTACTTGGCGTTACCTTATGGGGAAACACAATACAATGGTGACACTTATTTATTCAATAGTTGGTATTCTATACCGACAAATATTTTTCCTTTTTAATAATTAACACTAAGAGCATTAGTACGTGTATGCTTTTAATGAAAGTAGTATCTTTTAATTAATATCTAATAATTTGTAAACGATATTTATCAATACACGTGTCAATGGAGAAATTTGAGGGAAAATTACATTTACATTCCGCAGTTATCATTCCGGTAGTCGCAACGAGAACCCATCAAATTTATGTATCAAATTGAACTTTTTGCAGAAACATAATTCATCACTCAGTCAGATATGCAAATTGAGTTTTATATAGGTAGGCAGCACGGTGCCTGAACTGTTTTTGCTGCTTGCGAACAAAAACTCTGTTTGTGTTTCCTCGCATTCTTAATTAGAGAAATTCCAGCACAGCAATCAGTATGCAAAGGCTTGCGAAAAAAATATAAAATATTGAATAAATTATGTCTCCAATCGGAACGAGCAGCGCAGTCGATGAATATTTGTCCAATTTATCTTTCATTCTAAACGCCACCGGTATTTTGCGATACTGATGTGATGACCCACGTCAAATTCGATTTGACCCCTGCAATATTTGATACCTACCAGATGTATTCGCATGAGTATAAAAGATCTTAATCCACTTTGGATTGGGCTTAGTAGATAACGAGAGGCCATTATGAGAACGGTTCATTGTGTAGTAGCAACATTTTTGGCCATTTCGTTAGGGATTAGAGGTAAATATTTTAATTTTGTAGGCGCGGAATTGATGCCTTAGCTTTCTGTGTTTTTTTCTTTTAGCTGAAACACCTGTGAGGGTTTTTGCGACAATCCCCAATGAGGGCTTGCTGCAAAATGTCAATACAAACACACGAGCTGATCTGATTGTACCTGGACAAGGCCAGGAAGATGTATCCCTAATGAAGGATGTTGAAGTTATTGGCTTCATAAGCAAAAATGGGGATATATTTGAGCTTGATAAATCCAGAAGTATGGGTTCTATTGAACCTAGAGGGGAAACGGGCCCAGAACCAGGTATGACAATGTGTCGGTACGGGAACATAGTGGTGTACAGTGACGAGGATTGTAATACTTTCTTGAGGCCATCTAACACTGGGGCACCAGTAAAATCCGAAGAAATGGACGACCAAGCGAAACCGCAGAAGAGGAAAAACTCTTACAAAAGAAACCCAGGCCGAAACAAGAGAAGGAATAAAAAAACTCCAGTGCGGAGGAAGGCTCTAAAGAAAACAGGTAACAAAAATCGCAGGCGAAATAACTTAAACCAGAAGCAGAAATCGAAACGCAGAACAAATTTTAAAAGGAAAAACAAGCAACAAAACCAAAGACGTGGTAATAGGAAAAATAAGAAAAGGAAGAGGATCAACTATGGTGAGACCCGTTCCTATACAGAACCAATGCAATTCGAAACAGACAATGACTATGACAGGCGCTAACATTCCAAGGTATAGCTATTTCCTCAGAGAGGAACGTCTGTACAACTTTGGGCACATCTAATACGAACTTTTACAAACTTTAAATTAAAGTGCGAGAATTTGATGGGTCGCGTAGTTTGAGTTTCTTTGGCCCTGTTTAGACAGATTAAAAAACAAACTCAGTATTTATTTTGGAGTAAAAGTATTAAACAATTAAACCTAAAAAGTTGTTTTCTGTCACAGTATAATCAAGTAGGAAGCTGCCGCTATTTGCAATTTTTGTAAATCCTTAGGAATTTCCCTTGTTGTACGAGTAGCTGTGTAATCTTCTTCTTGTTCATATCCTTTGCGTGACCTCCTTACTTAATCGACAGTGAATGTTGACAGCAAAATTAACTGGCGTAATTTTTTCCCTACTCAAATGTATTTTGCCCTCATACACATTGTCTACAAAGTACCTAAAGGACAAATAAAATAATTGAATTAAATTTCAGGGTTGGGTATGTATGTATTGTATAGTATATGTACCCTTATTTTTGTTGGAATGATTTTTGTGTGCGACTGGGAAAAAAATATCAAGAACGTGAGGCAATGAGAAACAGAAGAAGATGTAGCTGTATCAAATTGCCTCCTTTAGTAATAGTCTAGACACGTTTAGAACCCTAGGCATGGTGGTTACAAGGGTTGGCACGAGTATTAATATAATTTTAAATAGAATATAAACAAATGATACGCATCCACGTAAACCCAATTAACTTGATCTCAGTGTCAGTACGGGCAAATTAATTTACTGCTATGCATTGTTCTTTCATATTGTTTTTGAGTACCCTAATCATCGTTCTATTCTTACCACCTGACTTATGCAAACGCGTCTATCTGATTGATGGTCTATAGACAGATTGATAGCGTGGAGTGGCTCGTATCTTTGAAATATGTTTCAAAATTTATTTTAGGATGGATGGATGTACTGTCCGTATCCCATAAAATAATTATTTAGCTAGTTTCATCGGCTGTACTTTCTTGCAAATACTAGTTTCATGTGACAAAACTACTCATCTACAATTTCAACGCCATCTATTAAAAATGTAGATATTAAAAATAGCAAAAACTATATACCTAAGGTACCTAATGCACTTTCGCATTTCGTAAGCATTTACTGATGATGTCGATCGGGATCGTATTAAGAACAATAAGATGTCAATAAATTGACTGTATTTTAAGGTGTTATAGATAGGAAATAATGCAAAACCTAATTAAATGGCGTAAAGCAAAAAGATAAATTAGGAAGCCACATGCCCCTGGCCTCAAGTAGCTGACTTCCTCGTGGTGGGGGACTGGCAATATGTCTAGAATCACCTAGCCATGACTGACGAAGCACACACCCTGACCCAAGATGACAAGATGAATAAAGCGAGCCTCGGATATTGCCAAGCGTGTCAAATTGGGGGCGCCCTTTGGAGCCAGGCCTAAAGGATGGCAGTTTGCGAGCGTTAGGCGGTCGGCTTGTCATGCTCGACAGCCGGCCGGGTTTAACTCGAAACGCTTACGAGCTTCCCGTCAATGGTCTCGCTAGCCATTATGGTGGTCAGAGGGTGGATTCGCTATGCTTATGCACCGGTAGGGGTATAAGTGGACTTTCGGTTACTCGACAACAGGACATGAACTAGAGGTTACTCGCTCACGGCAAAAGAACTAGAGTTTGTTGGTCGTTGCAGAACTGTGGTCGAGTCACGATTAGGGGATGAGTAGTGCGGTTTACCGTCCGGGCAGAAGCACAAACGACCCAGTTATTCACTCTCAGAATGATACTTGAGAATGCTTGGGAGTATATATGCCAAAACTGTTTACCCATGCTTTATAGATTTGGAGAATATAAATGAATGAATGAATGAATAAAAAGGCACGAAAGTTTGCAGTATTTTTGAACAGCAACACACACTTCTGTCTTTAAGAAAATCTCAGTGGTATGAGACAATTAAATATACATACGTAGTATGTATAGATTTTTTTTATAGTTTTTAGGCCTAAAGGGCCAAAGATGCTTGAATGTTTAATCCATTTCTTATGCGAGCTACTGTAAAGTTGGAATTGTTTCCGGCTTCAACTTGTTGATTGCCTAGGTACACAAATTCCTGAAATATGTCGATTGCTAAATTTTAATTAACTTAGGTACCCTTAAATACTGCAACATACCTACTTACCCATTTCAAATTGAAGATTTATTTCCATCAACTGCAGCGAAATGAAGAAAACAAAGTCGCGATGCTTCTACATTAAAAGAAACAATAAAACCAAATAATCTGTTCAGTATTTTGTATTATTCGAATTGCAGTTATACATTCCACATCTCATTTTCAAAACAGAAACACAACTGCAAATTCAAATAAGATTTAGAGGTTCACGAATGATTTAACAGCTGTCAAAAAAGAAAAACCAATATGGCGGACGAGCAGACCACGTAATCTTTTTTCTATCATTCCTTGGTATGGTATCCGGTGTAGTCATGGTAACGATGACAAATGAAAGAATAATTTTTAAATTTTAATGCAATACTTCCTTAAGTGTTTGCATTGCAGTCCGTTACGGATTTACACTATACGGAACAAAGCACAGGCCCACAAGAAATGGTCTAGCGTGGTTAAATCGCACGATCTTGGTGGCCAATTCACGTCGTCCCATATACTGCAATTTGGCTTGTTAACATAGCCATTCATCCAAAAATGCGCTTCATCGCTAAAGATGATTTTTAGACCAAAATTGGGGTCTTCTACGATCATGGTCATTATCATTATTGAGCTCCTGAGTCAGTTGGATCTTGAACGGGTATATAGGCCCCAGTCTCGACGCAAAATTCGCCAAGTTGATGTCTCTAAATAGCCTATTTCTTGTGAACGGCAAGGAATTAACTGCCTCGGGTTCTCCTGCGCACTTTCACGGACTGCGGCAATGTTCTCGAGCGATCAGGCGTTCTTTTGTAGTACGGGTTGATTGCTTACCGAACTGATTGTCTCGAATTTGGCCACCAAACGTTGGAGAGTCGACTTTGAAGAACCAACGCGTCTGCCGTAAAATGGCCGCAACGCGCGCAATGTTTGCACTAACCAACATTCATTTTAAAGCGTGTAATTTGCCATAGTGATTTGGCATCAGTGACTGAACAGTAAACCCCCAGACTAGACAGATGCCACCAATACACAATGGCCGGCATAATCTGCCAACATCGACCCGACCCGAATTTTTTTCAAATCGAAGCTCAAAGCTGATGGAACGTCGTGTGCGTACCGTCTTGCGACGCCCCTAGAATAGCCCCACGAAGCCCCAGGGCGTCGCGACGCACAGTTAGGGAACTCCTGCCCTAACTCATAGCAAATAAACTTTTAGGGGAAAGTAGGGCAATTACCACCTTAAAAGCCACGAACTGGCAGCAGATACCATTGTAGAGTGTATGTACATCCTTGTTATGCAACATCTCTCTAACAAATCTTATTTGGATTCCAACCTCAACTACGATATTTCTTCTCTATATATAAAACTCAGAATCTACCAATACTGAGTCGGATTCCCCAAAGTTTCGCTTCAACAACAGCTACTCCATTTGATATTCAACACAAATGCTTACATCAGGTAAACCGAAACCATTAAGTCGCTATACGATACCTAAATGTGACCTCGTGCCTCGTACATATACAGGCGCAGGCGGAAAAAAATCCTCTAACGATGAAAAGCAGCAATTATCCTCATAAACGAGCAGCACTCGTTTCTTCGATGCCTAATCCTATACAGTACGGCTTTAGAATCAGCTATTTCCATTTCCCTCCGATATTAGTATTCGTAATCCTTTTACACTCTCCAGCAGCCGCATCGAAAACAAAATCGACTTAGGTACCCACTTGTACCTCTGAAAGAAGGATGTAAAGGAAGGTAAATTCGATCTCAAATCGAATCAAGGAAGGAACAATTGCTGGTACGACTAAGCCCAATTTATGTAAATAAAGGAATATCGCAACGGTCGCAGAATTAGAATCAGAATCACAATCACCTATAGCCATGCCGAAGAACACTAACTCCCGCCCAAGACAAAGAACGCTTAATTCCCGTATGTGAGGCCATCAATAACTTAGCCGTGCCACAATTTGCATAGATATCCAGACTGTGGCTCGCACAAAGGAAAAACTTTTACAGCTCTACCCCATAATGCTGCCCGCCCAAAAGACAGTCACCCGGGACAAGTATGGAAATTTTCTTTATTACTTCTAAATTTGAGCAAATGATTCAATCGAAACGCACCAAGGACGAGCAGTAGAGCCAACCAGCAAGTCTTTAAAAGGCAAAGTTTCCTTAAAATTATTACGTCTTTATATAAGAAAGAAAGAAGGTAGAAAAAAAGTATGTACAGTGTACACATTGCTTGTAAAAAGGGATCGAAAAAAGGATATCTGTGTATACTCAGGCCTTGTCGTAAGCTCCTCCGCTCGAAAAAGAAATCCTTTATCCAACTTTGGTGTACAAAAAAAGCGGTTTCTTTTCACTCACCCTCATCGGTCGGCAGTCATTTTGTGTATATATCTGCAAATTGCTAGTGTTTTCTTATGAGAAATTGCCAAAGAAAACACTCTACCATCATCGAATGGGACGGAAAAAAGTGTCCTGGGAGCCAACCTTTTTTTTCCACAGGTAGGCAGGAGCTGGAGGAAGCTTCATACTTAAATCTGGCAGTCGACAAAAACTCGACACAGACACCCGGGATAATGATGGCGAATTTGTTTTTCCTGAACACCAAACGAAGTGGGGGAGCTAACACTAACACCAAGGACTGAATAGCTGTGATGGCCATTAAGTTCAGCAGGCTTGTGTAGCTATACCTACTATCACATTTGCACTTCACACCGCCAACTATAAATTGCGCTAATAGAATATGGTAATGTGAAGGAGCACCTTCAGATACTAGTACCATTATTATCAGCGTCATCATCAGTTTGCTATAAATGAGGTGTCATGAAAGAAATTAATTGGATTTCAAACAGTTGTTATGGTAGCCAAGATGGAGCAGTAACAGAGCCCATCGCCGCTGGCAGTTCCGGACAATCTGTTTGGCGTCTTTAATCCATATTCTCGGGATAATTAAGTTTGTCGTTCGTCGTCCTTAGAGGCGAACGATAAGGGGAACTTTCATCGCACCATTACGGGCGAATGCTACGTATAGTTGGTCCCTGATTGCCACTCTACAATCAATTGGCTTGTTCGATGGCTTCATCTCGCTTAATACTGACACATCAGTTTCTTTAATTTTTTGTTCGTGCATATACATATTTGTGTGCTTCCCAGCAGCCATTATCATCACCATAAGCTCATGCAACAACAATTTAGATAGTTGATTTTATCGTTATCTTCTCGTCGCCTCATCTCAGGGACATTCATGTATATATACGTACGCCGAGGATGAGTATAATATTTTAAAAGGTCGTGGGCTATGCACGACGGACAAAGTATACATATGTGCAATACTACCTACGTATAATAAAAATGATATGATTTTGCCTTCGTTATAATATTCTTTTGTACATTGCTCTACTATGGGTTCTTCGCACTCGGCCTCCGGTAAGGTCTCGTATTATTATTTTTATGAAAGCTTTTGTTTGCTGAAATATAATGTGCGAGTGATATGGTGATAGCACTATGTTACTCTACTGCGTTCCTGTGCTCATGCAAGAGATAAGATCAAGATACTATACGTCGCGTCGCTTCCTGATGTTGTCTTGCAGCTAGAAGGGAGACTCCTTATTTTTCTTTCCATTTTATGTCCCTAGTTTTTTTTATCTTGAGTCCTGAAATTGTTTTTCTTTTTTCTCAACATGGTTGGGGGCGATTTACGTCTACATTGTCACATGAGTGTGCAGTGTCCAGTGTCCTTAACGGGAGGTATCATTTATGTATAGGTAACGAAATTGTGATTTTATTTTTATTTTCCTTTTTATGTAAGCTTTGATAGGTCTTACTTGTTGATATCGTATCGGTCAAAGGAAATCCTTAACTGCTGTAAAGCTATTTTTCATATCGATATTGAAAAATTCAAAAATGTCTGACCCTTTAACCTTTTTTATTCACTTAGAAATATGAGTACCTACCTACGAGGTATGTGAAATAAATACTTATGTATTTAAAGGGTGTCCCATAATTGTAATTTTGAAAGAAAATACAGATTTTTAATAAGAAAATTTATACATATGGTATACACTTATACAGTATACAAATTGGGGTTATGTATGGAATACCACATCGGATAAATGGCCGCCACGGCTTTCCTGGCAAGTAGGTACGTATCTACTCTTTTATTGAAATTTTCTATGACCCTTTGGCATCAATGTGGCTGAATTTCATTAATACACCACCCAATTTCCTCTTTCAGGGCGTTGGTGGTCGTGGGCTTGTTTGCATAGACCTTTGACTTCAAAAAACCCCAAAAGAAAAAAATTCCAATGGCGTTAAATCGCAAGATCTGTATAGCCAATTTTGATCGCAAAAACGGCCGATTACACGATTAGGAAATGACTCATGCAGTAATAGAATTGTTTCTCTGTATGCATGTGGCACCATCTTGTTGAGACTACATGTTGGTCACATTCATATCTTGTAATTTAGGCACTAAAAACTGGGTTATCATGACACGATAATGAACATCATTGATTGTTACTTCCTGACCAGCTGCATTTTGGAAGAAGAATGATTTTGTTCTAAAGATGATTTTGTTCTAAAAGTCAGCATCCAGTTGTTGTTGTTGTTCCAGCAAAGCCGTGGCGGCCATTTATCCGATGTGATATTCCATACATAACCCCAATCAGCTGTATAAACAGTTTAAATAACTAAATTTCGTCTTCTAAACTTTTTGCCGCGAACGAAAACACCCTTTGCCTCGAATTGTCAAAAATCGCAATCCACATCAATAAGCCGAGTTCCACAAACTAGCGAATAACATAATCCTTCGAATTTAACCTCAAATTAGAAATGCCAAGGATTGTCGGCAAATTCACCGAGCCCACCGTCGAATCTAAGCTCGCTAAATTTTAAGTCTTGTAGGTATACAGTAACAAGTTTAAAACCTATACCTAAGGGAAATCGAAACCTAAGACATAATTATTGAAAATTGCTCGTTGATTTGCCGACTCTTGAAAATCGTTACGTGAAGTAGAACAAAAAAAAATCTACAATTTTATTATATGTATAAAGATAGAAAAATGTAAGCTTTCTAATTAAAAATCTGTATTTTCTATCAAAATTACATTTTGCGTGAATTATGGGACAGCCTTTACATTCCAGAACAAAAGGTAACCTTCGATTAAGCAGATATCTGTTGACTGTTGGATGTAAATGAAAGCGGTGGTGCTAGGCTGAATGGGCAAAACTTTTGCAAAGTACACACAATTCACATAGATTATCGGTATTTTTGGTTGAACTTCAAAGATGTGTAATAAAAAAAAAATTACTAATTTGTGCTTAAACGGCTTGTGATTTTTAGAATTGGAGTAATTTTAAGGAACTCGGATATGAAAATGAGTGTGGTACCTTTACAAATGAATGTTAACAATTCTGTCTTTCAAAAGAACAGTGACCGACAACAACCGAAAATATTTGTACCATCGCTGAGTTCCAAGTGTATACACTCACATAGATATTATGTAGTACATATTTCACGTGTCCAGTCCGCACCACTCGTCGATTATACCAGATACTCTTTTTTGAGAAAAATAAGAAAATCGCTGGCTTATGTGTTTATTACTTACTAGCCATTATTACGAAACGAGAAAACAGGTAGGTACACCAGTCTTGCAGGTACCTAATGATAATCTACAACGCGCAAACTATTTAGGATAAGCCAAAGTGGTACATCTCCTTTTCCTTTTGAACTTGACATTCTGCAGAATAATCAACTCTAAGAAGAACAACTCTTCCCTACAAACCAGTCCATTGCACAAATTTGAAATCCACGAACGCTAAAATCAGCAGTACATTTAAGTCTGACTTAAGGCGTAAGTCATTCAATAAACTTAAGCAGCCTCCACCGCAAACCTTTTAATGGATTAGCATTTGAGATGATGATGATGAGTTCGAGCTTAGTTGTGGGTATTCAATTATTCTTCATTGAAGTATGAGCAGTATGAGCATTAGATTGTAGTTATGCGGCATTGTCCTTGAATTTCTTTATGCAGTGGCGGACTAAGGCGGGGCGGGAGGGACGGTTCGTCCCGGGTGGCAGACTAAAATAACTATTTTGCACATTACACAAAATTAAAACATAAATAAAACAATAAAACGAGTTTTGGGCTCGTTTTGGGGTCATTTTCAAAAGTGCAATAAAGTCCAAATGGAAGTGGAAATAAAATCCAAACAACAAATATATGGGGAGAATTGAAAGAAACAGGGTGGAGTTCCGAACTTTACATACAAAAAACATCGCATCCACTTCAAATCCTACAGTGACCCCAAGCAAGGGGTTTGCAGAGGGGAGCACTCCCCCATACATATCCCACTGGTATATATATATATATATATATATATAATATAATATCCACAGTGCATAAACAGTAGAATATGTATGGGGGGGGGGGGGGGTGCTGCCCACCTGCAGGATTTGGAGTGGGTGAATATGAAAAAAAAAATACAAGTAAATAAGACCACTGTCAGTGGAAAATATTTTCTTTTTTATTCTATTCGTGGTTATCTATTAAATAGCAATAAAGTCAAAAATTACGTTTTGAACCTTTTTGCATAAGACTTTATTTCATAGCACCGATTTTTCCTACATCTGGAAAGACTGCCAAAGAACTTACCGACGATATTTTAAAGAAACTCAACGAAGACAGTCTTGACATTAACCTTTGCCGGGCTCAGAGATATGAGAATTCCTGCGACTGTGGAGGGTATTCATTGAGGAGTTCAAAAATCAATTTGGCAAATTAATCCAAAAGCTTTGTTTACGTCATGTCCAAACCATTCTTTAAACCTTTGTGGAGTTCACTCTTTGGGAAGCACTCCTTCAAGTACAACGTTTTTTTGAGACAGTGGAAATTGGGATATTCTCATAAAAAATGTAGGTTTTCAGTCAAGAGACTTGGAGACACTAGATGGGAGCGCTCATCACGAGGCTGTTAAGTCATTGAAGGAAATTTTCGTGAAGATAGTTTCAACTGTTGAACTCCTTTGAGATCCTCAAAAGGAAAATTTGGATACAAGAGGTGCTGCAACCATACCTACTCTTATCTGCTGTATATGCTACTTTACGTTTTTGTGTTATCTTTCAGTCTGGTGCGATATTTTGTAAGAAGTTGATGCAGCACAGAAATACTTGAAAATACCCGGCCTACTTTAGAAAAAAGTGTATTAAAACTTGAGCCGTTCGCGAGTTTTCTTCATGAACATCATGATAAAACCATGAAAGAGGCCATAATATACGCAAGAGGCCATAATATACTGGCTAGAAATTTCAATTAAAAGGCGGGGAAGAACAAAAAAGAAGAAAATTATGCCAGGCGAAATGGCTCAAGATGCTGGCTGGTTTGACCTTGACGTTAGAATAGGAAACACGAAGAGAACTTGTACATCGGTCTAAGCTCTAAGGCCATGGAAGACATTGCGTTAGTTTTCTCAGCTTTTCAACAAAAAATATTGCTGTATATGGAATGGAAGAACTGAGCGAATACGGCGTCACATGGTAGCTTCAAAAATAAATTTAAAAGGTGCAGAAATTTGGACAGCCTTTGCATTTTTAAGCTTCATTGTTAAGTGGGACTTTTCAGACTCGTTACAGAGTCTATCATTGGCGATGAAAATTTATTTAACAATTTGCGTCTCAGTCGGCATCGTGTGAACGAAGCTTTTCAAGAGTGCCACTGCCTCTTAGTCCGCCCCTGTCCTTATGTCTCAAATTAGCCTATACGGAAATCATCTGACAATCTGACAAACAGCGAGTGCTACATGTCTCTTTACAGCCAATAAGGTTTAATTTACCTAACCTAGTACAGTTATTTAAACGATGCTTATGTTGATTGTGGGTTTAATAAATTCCTTTTAAATTCATAGCACAATTTTTGTTAGCGATGCTTGATCGCTTTTCATACTCGGGGGAAAAAAATATGTTTTTCCAACCGCACAAAAATCAGCCAACTGGATATGATTGCAAACGATATAACACTGTTACAAGTCAATGAAAAAATAAAACCAGCGATTCGAGCAAAAAGCAGAAAGTTCTCATTCGGATTGATTACGGGTTAAACACAATTAAAGGGACGAATTTATGTGCACGCATACATTTAAAAATAGAGTCCCATCTGCAGATATATAATTTTACCTATACTGCATTTTTAATAAATAAAAAAAAGTGTCCATAAATTAATGTAGGTACATATTTCTGACTCGCAATAATTTAACTACCAATATCGCCATTCTATACGAGTATAACCTTTTCTGTGTCAATTTATTTCGAAAGCGTGTTCAAGTGATCGGGCCCTTTGAGTGGCTTTCAAATTCAAAACTCTGCGATGAAGGGGTATTTTAAATTCATTGTCCTGACATGAAAGGGGTACGCAGTGGAAGGTGGTCAAATTTGCAAATGAATATGAATAGTGCTTCAGCCCCTGCGACCCATTTCGTACTTCAATTTGCTTTTAAGGCGCACTTATGTACTCTCCATTTCACAATATTTTTCATCGTAAAGTTGCCCTGTAAATACCAACATTAAATAAAAGAAGAACGCAACAGCCCAACCTACACTTTCTGGAAAAAGGTATCGTGTCGTAAAATCGTCGCACGTTGAACTGATATTTAATCCACCTGCTGTCGAGTGGCATATTTAACGATGCACTCTCTTTACCAGTATAATCATTTTGTAGTAATTTGAATGGGCCGGGACTCTCAACGGGAAAAGGGATCGTATTTTCTACCCCAAACATTTACAGGCTCTCAGAAGTCATTTCGAAATGGGTAATGGTAGGCCACAGAACAAGTAGTAATTAAAATCGACATAAGCGCGTGCTTACCAGATACAGGGGCCCGAGAGTACCGATAGCAGCCATAAAGGCGGATCAAATTAAAATTGCGACTTGCAGCAGACACAACTACCACCCAGACGCATTAGCCCACGAGGCATAGATATAAATCCAATCAAGTGTTGGCGTGAAATCACTTAATACCTGTCCTATTCCAACATACAAGGACCAAAGTCTCGGCTGTGCACTGTGCATATGCTCAGGCTCACGTTCATAAAGGAATCAACATGACAAGCTCCGAATCGAATTCCACACAACAAAAACAACAACAACAACAAGAAGAAGCAGAAAATATTAAGTACCATGGTGAGAGGCGGGTTGTAGAGTGCTGGGGAAAGCATAATAGGGAAAAGTTTTTCAACCCACTTATCACGTAAACCAAGAAGTCATTCAAAAGTCAACAAACTTTCTTGGATTTCTAGCAAGCAGTTCTCCCCGGATGCCTGCTTATCTTACCGACCAGTGGCAGCGGGAAAGGCACTTTAACATGCAACACAACTCTAGATAAAGCGGATTCAAGCTAAACCCCTTCTTCAGAGTTGCAGCACAAATTTTTATGCACAAAGCAAGCAGGTGGGCATAGGATGCTATAAATTTCCTTCCATGGCTTGCGAGAAAAAAAGAGATACAAGAGAGATGGCAAAAAATCAATTCTGCGATATGATACGTTTGCACTTTGCTTCCCCAGGACATTGGATGATGAATTGAAAGATTCCTACCGAAGCACAACTCTTCCTTTTCGGCAGACGACATCGCAGTTGGCATCTTAAGCGGAGCAGTTAATAGCACTTTCAATTTAAATTGCAACACATAAGCAGCAGTGCCCTGAATCGAACCCGAACGTCCTTAAAGTAGTTTCAAACTGACGCTCACACCATCAGTCGCATGGAAGGAGGAAGGGGATACTTTGGCCTCCAAAGTGCAAGTTCGTTGGCAAAACGTTCAGCACACAGATGGAATGGGTTATCCTATACGTAATTCCCCAAACGTGCACAAGTAATCAAAACCATTTATGACTTTTCCGGAAATTCATTTCAACCATCTCTGGAGCCGTTATAGTTGCTCTCGGTTTGATTCTATCGTGTTGATTTACCACCCACACTCCGCGGCACGGTGGTGCTGCTGCTACTGCTCTTGGTGTGACGGTGGTCGTTATGAGAGAGGTATTATAGATGTGGTGATACATTGCGCACAGTTGCTAGTCTCTAGGCTATATAAGGGAAAAATAATGATTCTTTGATAACACACATATAGTAGCGATATCCGACTCTCAAATTAACGCTCTGTGGAGGTGTAGTCGTTATCCTGCAGAAAATCGATCACCAATGGTATCCGGTTTCTAGTGACAAAGCTGTGAAAGCAACTGACTAGTTTGTTATATAGGTGATTGTAAGTCCCCAGCTTAACTATGATGTCGTGACCCAAAGACGGGTTTGCCTTCTTAGCATCCCCAACTCCAATTCGTTCGAGTGTGTGCAAGTAATGAGAGGACACAAATTCTTGAATTAGGTTTTTGTGAGCGCTACGGCAGAGGAGCCTGCAAATAATGGCCCAGCTCCCATGGTGTACGGTGTACCATGCAATCTGTTTTGTCGTGGTTAACCCGCTAACCGATTGAAAGCAAACCAAAAACCATGTAGCTGTATGCGCCAACATTCCGGGCATGCATTCAGCGGAGATACTACCATTCTGGCGTTTTGGACACCAACAACGAAGGGCATCAAGAAAGCATATATTATTAACACAGTAAAGAAAGTGGTCATAATGGGTGATTTCGTTTTCAGAAAATTAACACTGTTAACATCAAATATAAGTTGTTAGAGCTCGTAAATAATAGTGGAATCGGAGATAGCTTCGATATATGGAGGGCGTTATATATGCAACTAATCTTATGGCACTTCCTATTTCCTTCAATTGGTATTGGAATTGGAAATCAATTACAAGACATGCAATACCTACATTTTAGAGCGTAGATACTTAGTTAATGAGGTGAATGTGTTCGTGTAGGTACAACTGCATTTTGGATAACACTGTATGTTTGCTAAGGAAGTATTTGTACTCCTTTAATATCTAACTGTTGAGGCGAAGGGATGTTTTAAATTCCCTAATGTTTTTTCTTTTGATTTTTTATGAAATAAAATGTATGTGAGTGTTTAGTCAGTCCATCCCAAAATGTGCCTCAGACTGTAATTTTCAAATAACCATATTTATAATTTTGTTTATTTTGTTTGCAATTTGATTTAAAAACAATTAAGGAGGATTAATGTCATCTGGCTTTAAATATCCACAAAATTTTGCTGATGTCTAATCATCGATGAGATGTTATCTTCTCGAGTAATCCAGAAACTTGAAAATGCTTGTGCTATTTCCCTTGCTCTCTTGGTTCTGTGGGCGCAGTAGCGCAGTGGTTAGAGTACTGGACTACTGTGCGAGGGATCCCAGGTTAGATCAGCTTGGAGATCAGCTGCTTTAAGTCGATCCAGAAGCTACATAGGTTTTTAAAGTTTCAGTTACAATCCCTTTCCATACCTTAATACACCTAAGTGTATAGTGTATAGAAATGTCCATCTTCGGCTCCAGTCTCAATCGACTATATAGGCGTATGTTACTTATATACTGCTCATTGAAGTTTGTCCATTTTTTTTAATCTTTCCGATATTTTATCAAATATCGGCTTTTAAAACCACGACGAAGGCTATATTTTCTTTTTTTTTCCGCTAGCTCGACATGTAAGATAGATAAGCTAAATATTATAGATATAGTGCGGTTCACTTGTTTAAACGCACAAGAGTTACGTTTTATTTCTTGGTTTTTTTTCGTATTACGTGGGACAAAGAGAAAAAAACTTATTTGACAGAAAGGTACATTCATACACTTTAAAAGGAATATAATTTCAAACTTGATAACGGTAGTTTTACTCATTTTTTCCTAAACCATGCAAAATCGTATGCATTTTTTTGGTTCACTTGAATAGACGCACCGGTTAAATTGGTTAGTTAAGAATAATTGCTCGGACAAAGATCTGTGAAAAGTTAATTTGAAAGTAAGACAACTATTATTTTATATTAATTTTATTAAAGTAGACAGTAAAAAAATGTTGAATTTGCAGAAAAGGCAAAAGTTAAAGCTTACCTCTCGGAAAGCTTTTCAAATCGTGAAATGGCTCATAAAATTGCTCGAAATGAACACTTGATAAGAAACTTTGTAAAAAATAGGGTATCTTATCGAAAAAACTACAAAAAATGGATCATAAAAGTTTTAACACCACAAAACAAGCGGAACATTCAAATACTAGTGTCTTAAGCGGCCCATAGACACCACACTTGTGTCTGCACCGGTGTCGGTGTACGGAAATGTGTGCTGTGTGTGGGCTGGTGCGTACACCCATTTTGGTGTCAGACACGGTGCGAGTAAAATCAAAAGTTTTTGATTTTTGGTGTCGGTGACTCGATCGGTGTGATGTGTATGGCGGAAAGCCACACCGGTGTCAGTACATCGGTGCAGACACAAGTGTACTGTCTATGGGCCGCTTATGGGCTTTATGGTGCTCAATTTACAAACAAAATAATGGAATAACCCAAAGTTAGCAAAACTACAAAACAACCACCGCCTAAGCATCCAAGCAACCCACGACGCCTTATGAATTTGCAAGGTCTCACATGGCATGGGATATGAACATTCAAGTGGTCTCCAGAAATTGGAGCAAAGTCGACTTATCGAACAAAAAGGAATTTAACTTGGACGATCCTGCAACTACAGCTATTACTTTCATGATCTCCGGAAAGAAAATATGTTTTGAACCGTTATGATTCGAAATTAATGGTAGTTATGGTATGGGGTGAAATTTCATTCTTCGGCGCTTTCAAATGAGAAATCGTTTTCAATATAATTACTATTATTTCTTACAAAACTTTTTTGGGAGCAGCTTTCCCCGCAATAAAGGACCTTTGTGGACCTATTCCATGGATATTCCAGAATGACAACGTTCCTATACATATACACAATTCACGCCTTGTTAAAGAATGGATTGCCAGTGAAAATATTAAAACATTCACCTGATTTTAATATTATGTATTGAAAATATCATTATCAACACAATCAAGAGCTGATTGCGGCGATTAAAGCTTCTTACCTTGCCCAGTATCCTGCTCGCGCTAAATTTTAGCGACCGCACTTCTCTCCACAGCACAGATAAATCCTCGCTAAATTCGCACTGAAAAAAATATTGGTTGTCATATGGACAATCGGTGGTTGTTAACTGGAAATTGTCAAATTGACGAACAAAATTGTCGATATGATGAACATTTATTGAAAATATCAAATCCATTTAACAACCGGATAGTCAATATGAAGAACGGGCGATTGTCAATTCTTAGTACCAAACATTATGAAAAAAGTTGTAAGATTAACAATCGCAGTTGTCAATATGACGTACGCACTTTCATTGTAATCACATTGAAGAATGCGTTTGTTGAATTGAAAATCGGGGTTGTCAATATGACTACCACATAAGTGCAGTATTTCAAAATCTTTATATTGATGAACTTTGTTGTAATATGGACAATCGCAGTTGTCAATATGAATACTCAAGAAAACACGTTTAGGTTTATAGTTCACAGTCACTTTTGACTGTGAAACACATTATAGTCTCGGTAAACGTGTGGTGGTGTCTACTGATGAGCCCGATGTGTTGGGTCATCGGGGCGAAACACATTCTGCAGAATGCGTTTCGCCCTACATGGAGTGTGTATATGTGTATTATCAATATAATATGTTGACACTCCACTGTAAGTATAAATTCCTTAATCTAGCTAGCAGGTGTTTTAAATCATGACGTTTTTATTTTGAAAATCGAATTCTTTAATTCAATTAGGTACTTCGTTCATTAGATTGAAAATTGCGATTTTCATTACGAAAATCGAGTTTTTTCAGTTTAACAACTATGATTTTCATTATGAAAATCAATTCCTAAAATTTAACGACTGCGTTCATCAAATCAACAACGGCGATTGTCAATATGAAAATCGAGTTCTTCAATTTAACGACTGCGTTCATCAAATCAACAACGGCGATTGTCAGTATGAATATCGAGTTCTTCACTTTAACAATTGCCATTTTCATTATGAAAACCAATTCCTCCAATTTGACTACTGCGTTCATCAAATCAACAACGGCGATTGTCAATATGAACATTTAATTGATTCAATTTTAATTGACAACCCGAGTTCATCATATTGACAACTACGGTTGTTGGCTCAAAAATAACAACTTTTTCTTCAATATGACGAACTTTGTTGTCAATATGACGTACCTTTTTGGTTCAGTGCGTTGTACAGGGATATAGATAGAACACACACCTATATATTATTGCCACATGAATTTTGTTTTTTGTTATTTTTTCACTTTTTTCCTATTCACTGACATCGATTTTCAAGTATTCCAAGAAATAGTTGATTCAGAATTTGTTTTGTTTCAGAAAAGTCAAAATTTATCGCCGATTTAATGTACCAGACAATTATTTCGTGAGCTAAATCAGTGGAGACATTGGGTAGTATGCAAAAAGATGAGCACGATCGCAAAGTCAGAGCTGACGAGCTTGAACTCACATGAGAGATCGATTGTGCAAACCGAAACTCGGACTCAGTTTCATATGCAAAAAAAATAGTTCTTTCTCAACAGCTTTAGCTCAATGGATTAGAGATCGATCTCAAAGCTCTCTGGGTAAATAAAAGAAGTGAGTATGTCTTCTGAGAGAAAAAGTGTAAAGGGAGCATGATATTAAAAAGAAAATTGGGTTACTTTAATCAATTTTTGGTTAAATAAGAAAATTTAAATTTTGCTCGAAAAATCACAATTAGGTACCTACCAATAGACGTGTTCGTTGCTATCCCATATAATATAGGCTTAAAAAAATTATCTGGGCTAGTCATTTCTACATAAAACCTTATAGCACTCATCATTGATATTTGGAAAATGTAGCTAGCTCAGAACAATAAAAAAAAACACAAGAAAAAAGATTATGCGAATATGTACACAAACAAAAACAAACAAAAGATTCGCGAATAAAAACGTTTTCCAAATATGAATGCACATAAAAATTTGTAAATTGTGGGTATATTTTTGGCAAATGCTTTGTTTGCTTTTTTAGTCGTTTATTTAATTAATTTTGTAATATTGAATGTCATTTATGACACAATCGAGAGCATTTTGCGCTAACTTTTGAAGCAATGATAGCTTGCGAGCACAGTTTTTTCGGGGCTTAATTATCCTGGCTGACGTTTGTATGAAAATATTTTGCTAAGACTGGGATAGGATAGCAAAAAAATCACGCCTAATGTTTAGGGCGAAGAAGATTGATTGAGTGATTAAAATTATAGGTAGCTAGGTACTTTAAAAACCAATTTGGTGAAGACATAAAAGTGGGAATATGAAATTTAAAAAAAACAAAATAGAAAGAAATATTTCAGTTAGGAAAAAGAGTTGCTAATTTTCATATACCTATAAAAATGCATATAATTTTACGCATTACGGTAATTAGCTATATAGAAGACAAATGAAAAGGAATATAATAATTTCTATTTTCAAATATCCAAGAAAAACCGTGTGTTTTAGGGTTTTCAGTTAGTAGTTTTACAAAACGACGAAAATCTTCACTAACTTGACTCCTTTTATTTATATAAATTTGATTTGTAACAAAATTTGGTTAAAATTTGGTCATCTTGATTGTTTTATATGAACTGAGTAAGAGAAATACCATGCTTAACTATTTGTGAGATCGAACTCATGCAATCAATCGTTTTGTCATCTTTTTGCATATCAAAACGAGCTCCGTCTCACGTCGTGCTTTCAATTTTAGATCGATCTCAGCACTTTGAGATCGAGCTCATAAGATGAGATCTAACTCGTTCAGTGTATTGTTTTTTGCATACCATGCTAAGAAATATCTTGGAAAAGTGAGTAAACAGCTTGAACTCATCTTTTTGCATACAACCCATTTTCTTGGCCGAGTATAACAAAATTGTACGTAGTACGTATAACACACAATATTGTTATACCCGACTGACATAGTGTGTGTCCCATCTATATGAAAATAAGAATTTAGCGTGCGGAACAGGATACTGCTTTGCTAGGCTGCCTCGCTAAATTTTATCTCTGTAGACATTTTTGTATGGGAGATAAAATTTAGCGCGAGCAGGATACTAGGCTTTAAAGTTCATAATGGCTCTTTGAAGAATAGAATTTTTGAGATTATATCCAATGGTACTGCCTCACACATTATTATATGTGTCACGCAATATATTAAAATGCCGCAATCGAAAGTCATTCGATTTCAGTCAACTGACATTCAAACTTTCGATTTCTATGGAGATTCTTATTGTGTTAATTTCTCCGCAAATTCTCAGTTTCGATTGGATCGAGTTAAATGTCAAATTTGATTCGGCGATAACTTGTGGTCGAAAGCTCTATTTAATAATGTAAGTTCAATTGTGTTTGCATAAATCGAAAGATATGTTGCTTTCTTTTATCACAAAGAAATACCTATATACCTATGCTTTATGTACTAAAGCATAGGTATAGAATTAAATATGAAGCAACATTTGTTCGTCTTATGAAAAAAAAAATCAAAATGTAAATAATCGCAAGTCGAAATCCAAATGGACTCAACAGATATTTATATGCTGCCTTATTAAGCCGGAAACTTCCAGCGAAATACCAAATGCAAACCTATATTTCGTTGGGCTCATTAACAGCCGATTTCTTCACAGAGTACTAGCGCTAGTAACGGTATTAGACCAAAAGTTGATACTCAAATAGGTATCAATTCATTTCTTCACGAAGTACTAAGCTGAATTTGGTACCGAGTATTAGTACTCGGTATTAGCTGGACCCTCAAAATCGGCAGTCTAACGTCCTTAATACCTGAATTAGATCCATTTCATTGCTTCAGCTCTTGCCTATTTTTATGGAAAAAGTAAATACATAGTAGGTTTAAGATATTAGAAAATGGATTTCATTTTTGATGGGGATAATTGGTTCAACAATTTCTATGACGACATTGAGAACGAGAATGGTGAAGAAGGGGTGAAATTGGTCGATCTGAGCGCCGCATATACCATATTATGCTACAATGGAATACAGTAAATACTTAGGACGATATGGATTTTTTCGGCAATTTCGGTTGTCCGAACAACGTTTTTTTACGTTCTTCAATTAGTACTTTAAGTTTTAGTCGGTAATCACGATTTTACCAGTAATCGTTAAATATTGTCTGAGCAGCAATTGCTGATCAGATCACTCTACGATTCATGGCAAGTGGATCGATGTAAATAGCGGATGCCGTCGTCATTCGCGTATCAGCCGCTGGTGTATATCGCATACTGCCAAAAGTATGATGTATGGTATGGGCCTTGACACGCCATTTGGGCGGATTTATTCATATGCCAGCAACATTGGCAGAACAGGAGGTGGCCGCTGCCTCATTTTATAGCTTTGGATAGTCCCACGGACAATCGGTGCAATCCCGCACTCATGTTAAATTGCAAGCACCGAATGGGTGAGTGCAGGTCCATAGGTATGTGCAATAATAGAAAAAGGAAAACAACCAATCATATACGCTATCCCATGATGGATACCCCTATACGCACATATTTTACAACAGGAAAGGTAAAAAAAAATTAAAAAAAAAAAAAATACTTGCTCTTATGAATAAAAATCAGTCATCCTGCAACTAGTTTGACGCCCAATGAGCATAAACATGTCACCGTTATGACATTTCATAGTCAAAAATGAGTACTAGACCAGTTTTAGACGTATTAGTCGTTAGTACGGTTGATAAATTTAGCTCCGGTACTAGCAATGTGAAGAAATACAAAAGTACTAACTTTTCGTTGGTACCGAGTATCAGAGCTAGTACCAGGTCTAGCTAGACCGGGTACTAGTACTCATGTGAAGAAATCGGCCGTAAGTGGATTAGATTTGTCTCGTAGTACTTTTCGGTTTAATTTGATCGTTTCTTTCTCCAAGAATAAAGCCATCTTTACTCAAATTGAAACCAACACCAACTGAAAATCTGGCAGCTAAATATTTGTACATTTGAATTTTCTTTCTGCCTAAACCTAAAATACAGCAATACGAACAAAACGAAAAATATTGAAGATGTTTCTTGTATGGTAGGTGACGTGCCCCTTTGACCAATCTACTACAGGAACACTCCTGGGCCAATACCTAAGATTATCTGTAAATTTGAGCTCAATCGAGTCGGTGGTTTTCAAGTTTTACGCGGCCGAACACAAATCACGACCCATTTTTACATATAAAGATAGTGTAATACCACTTGTCATTATATTCATAAATTCTGCCATATTTTAACTGTCAAAACTGCCATATTTGTATATGCTAATGTAATACCACATATAATCACTCGAAAACATTTTGATTAATCTCTTATCCTTTGAGCTTATATTGCCAGCATTATCCACTTTCCAATAACATATACCAATACCAGGTACATTTCACGGCTGCACTTGAGTAATTTGCAATGTCTCTGTTTAAACCAACCACGCCGACCGACCCTTATCTAATACAATGTCCCTGTGCGTTATTCAGCGGACGACGCGACGTTGCCAGTGACTGACTTTTCGTTTGCAGGGTGTGGTTATGTATACAAACATCAATGTCGCAAACATAATTTCAGGTAAACGATAATTAATTTAATTGAATGGAATGTATAATGTGAATGAAGCCTCCTTAGAGTGCTAACCCGGACCCAAGTAAGATGCACTCAATGGAAGCACAAATTACATTTCAATCTAATTACATGCTATCATATGCCATACCCCTGTATTCACACTCTGGAACAATGAATAGCCACCCCATGAAGGCAAGCATGCATGCTGACCTATACATACAAACGTAAATATATGTGTCGTATTCCTCCACTCGTACCCACTTATTGATATTCCAAGTTCAAAGTTTAGCATGTTGTCTCCAGGATGAAGATGCCAGAATCATCTTCTGTCCTCTTACTTCGTTGATTAACGGAAGGACAAGATAATTCCCATTAATGCAGTGAAGAAAGTTCCACTGAAATTACAGGCTTAAGCGCGATACTATGAGAAATTACACTTCCTGATGGTCCTTCCTCCTTCTTGGTTACGCATGCTTGGGGGCCAATAATTCAAATGTTAATTAAGAAAATTATCTGATACCTATATCTCAGGTTGGGTCACGCGTCGCATTAAGCACACATTATCGACTCATTCATCAAACCGGCTACAGTCGTGTCTAATGACAAACACAAACATATAGAAGACTTAGAACGCCCGCCACCACTGGCAAGTACCTAACAATGCGATGATAATGACTGATGTGAATGGGCTGTGTATATGTGCAGTCTCGTGCATAACGACAAGTCGAGTAATACATATTCATAGCTGTGTAGACAAATTATCCCCGAATGGGAGAACAGCGTTAATACATAAAGTCCGTCTCTCTCGCCCATCCTAGAATAAGAATATTCTACTTTAAATGGGGTTACGGGGCCCTAACCGTAACTTATTGATTTAAATGGTGATGCACTCAATAAATTTAATCCTGGTCCACAGAAGTTGCACCTTAACACAATCTGACACTATTAAGTATGTGGAGGACATTTTTCCTTAACCACCTCACTCTGCTTAGTTGTCGGAAGTTTTTGTTCGAATTTGATATCTCTAAGCTTTGTTACTGCAGCCGAAGCAAATCTAGAAAGTTTTTTTCTCTCAGAAAACTTTTCGAAATCCTTTCCCAGAAAAAAGAGGACAACTAACATGAACCGTGCAGCTGAAAGAGAAAATCAAACGAAAATAGGGCAAGTGGGCGACAGTCGGCACGACACAGTGCCACTGCACCTGGGAGCGTTGTAGTTTACGAGGGGTCTGAAATAAAGAAAGTTTTACCATTCAATAACAATTTGTCACCGAGACTGCGGACACGATAATGGCTCGCTTTAAATTACACGTCGCAGCTGAAGTTTAGCGCACTCCTGTCGATTTTTCATCAGTGGTGCAATCGCATCACCAGTGAATTAGTGAATTGTTAAAAGTATTTTAGAGGAAAAGTCCAATGTATGTAAAGAAAACTTCTAAAGGGATTATAGTATATCCGAGAAGTAGATCTCGATGCATGTGTGCAACATTTCATATTTCACCTTAATAAAGTTGAAGCCCACTTGTATCCTTCTAGCAAACAGCGGGAGAAAGGAATTTATAGATACCTCTCTAAACACTTCCACTGCCAGGTGGATCGGGAAGGAAACATAATCCAAAAGGCGAACCTCAGGGAGAGGGTTGCAAAATTAACCTACTCGCTTGGGTATGGGAGTACTTTATTGAGGAAACTTTCATTAACTTGATTCTCGGCACTAATTGGGGTTCAAATAGTTTTGATTTCCACCAGGTGTTCATCTGTCTGCATGTCGGCACATACATACACTCCCATGATATGTATACGGGCAAAGTTTCTCAAATTGAATTGGAAAAACTATTTGCGTTTGGATTTGACAGGTATTTGGGTTCTAACCATGTGATTTGCCAAAAGAAAAGAGAAGTCTAAAAAAAAAAGAAAACATTTTAAAGGCCAATGCACGAATAAATTTCTCGAAAGTAGGTTATTCCATGCCAGAGTTAAAATTTTCAGTGTCACTGGAGATTTAATTATAAGTTGCACGGAACCACAGTATGAGCAGCAAGTTCAACCGAATAAGTGTCTGCATGAATTGTATGAGTAAAGTTTTGGAAGGAACGACAAAACCAACAAATATGTGCTCTTAATTAATAGGTTTATACACGTGGATATTCCTACAATTAAGGACTGCATATTCATATTTTAAATTAGGCTAATAACACTTAATTAATTGCGAAATCCAATTTGAGAATGGGATCCAACATCCAAATAGGATACAAATTTGTCTTCCGTGGACGCGACTATTCGTAGAAATTGTGGAAAAATATCATTGTATTTACGATTTTACTAGAAAAGCACACAGCAGAAGGGATGTCCCTGAAAAGGCTTGGAAAGCAATCGAAGCTGAAGTAAAACTTCCATCAGGTAAGAATGACGTAAATAATAGCTAGAAATTTCTTGCAATACTCTTGTTTCAATATGGGAATAGGTTAAAATGAAGTTGCGTATTATGCTTATTGACAATAGCTAGTTGCTTGTTGCATCAGTATGAGAGCCGCCTTGCAACAAAAAAAAAAATAATGCTAATAAGATTTTTGAACTCATAATTTTTACTATAGATGTTCACAATAAAAAAAGTAAGCTTGGCTTTGCCGCCTGCCTGGTTGACAAAATGGAGTAAACTTAAACTTAAACCCATATAATAAAAATACATATCTAGCTATTGAAAGGGTGTACCATTATTCAGGCAAAATTTGAATTTTGCGCCATTTAATAGTACAGTGATGCTAACGGAAAAAAAGATAACAATATGACAGTTGACAGTTCTAGGTTAGTAAAAATGGAGCGCTATATACGGAAGAACAACGCATTTTCATTGTTCAGCAAATATTTTAAAAATAATGAAGGTTTGTCAGTTCGCAATTTTCGAACAAACTCATCTAACGAACTAAATTTGAAAAGATATGGATGGGACCAACATGTGGTTTCAACAAGACGTGTGGCGCCGTACAGCCAGAGACACAATTCAATTACTGCATGAGTTATTTTGTAATCGTGTAATCGGTCGTTTTTGCGATCAGAATTGGCTATCCAGATCTTGCGATTTAACGCCATTGAACTTTTCTATGGGGTTTTTTTTTAAGTAAAAGGTAATGCAAACAAGCCCACAACCACCAACGCCTTGAAAGAAGAAATTTGGATGTGTACTAATGAAATTCGGCCACATTTATGCGGAACGGTCATACAGAATTTCAATAAAAGAGTACTTAGGTACTTGCCAGCTCGAAGCTTGCTTCAAAAACTTTATTCTATCCCGCTCATCCACTTTTTCTACGAGGTATTAGAGAAACAAATCCAATTCGTAACAACAAGAGCAGAAGGAGAAGGAGAAGGAGAAGGAGAAGGAGAAGGAGAAGGAGAAGGAGAAGGAACATTTTGGGAAAACCCACCCGAAAAGTCGGGAAGTTGGAAAAATCTAAAATTGAGAACGGCTGGGCCGATTTGGCTCAACTTTTTTGCAGTTGTTCGTAATTGCCAGGAAAAGGTTCTTCTGAAAGAAAATTTCGGGAAATCCCTCCGGAAAAGTCGGGAAATTGGAAAAATCGAAAATTTATTTTTTATATAGAATTTTGTGTGCAATTGTTCCGGAATGGATTTTCGAATGGAAAAATAGAAAATTCTTAGTGGAAAACATTTGAATTTTTTGTTTCGAAGAAATTTTGCATTTTATCACATGATTTGATGATTTTACTTGGAAAATTTCGGATAATCGTGAAATTCATTGTGGTAAAAGACGTTTTGCGTGCATTTTGGGTGGAGAAGTTAGCCTGCTGGCGCTTGGCAATGGCCAAATTCCCGTTGATGTTTCTAGTGGATTGATATCGTTCCCGGCCAATTTTTGCGAGTTCACATTGTCGAAGGAGGAACTCATCACCAAAGTGTTTGCTGGCCTTGCACAAAATTATAAAAATCTCGATTGGATTAGTGAACGGGCATTACTAGCAGCGAGGAATAAGGACGTCGATAGCTTGAATTTCATTATTCAAAGTCATATCGCTGGAGAACTGCATTGGTAGAAATCCGTTGACAACGTGACCGACGAGGATGAAGCGACCAACTATCCGACGGAATTTTTTAACTCGCTGGATGTGCCTGGAACTCCACCGCATAATTTTTACGGATGAAGGTGGAATCGATCATAATCTTGTTGCGGAATCTGAATCATCCGAAATTGTGCAACGGTACGCGGTTGTCCGTCAAGAAACTGATGAACAGTGTGATTCAAGCGACGATCATCAAGGGCAAATTCGAAGGAGAGGAAGTCCTTATTCCACGAATTCCGATTATTCCAACTGATCTTCCATTCCAATTCAAGCGGATTCAGTTACCCGTTCGATTGGCTTTTTCGATGACAATCAATAAATCGCAAGGCCAGTCGTTGGAAGTCTGTGGGATTAATCTCGAATTTCCCTGTTTTTCGCACGGTCAGTGTTACGTTGGCTGTTCGCGTGTTGGAAAACCGTCTTCGTTGTTTGTTTTTGTGCCGGAAAACAAATCGAAAAACATTCTTTATCCACATCGCTTTCTACTGATTTCGATTCCATTCAAATAAATCACATTAAAATTTTAACTATCTGTGTTTTATTATCACTCTGTAGTCTGGAGTTTATCTGAAGGCGTTAAATTGGGGCGAGACGAAGTTCGCCGGGTCCGCTAGTACTTTATATTTATTTACACTTTCCGTATATTTTTCAGATTATATGAATACAGAAACTATGCGATCTGCGACCCCAATATGTACAAGTACATACCTACTTATCCTCTGCGCATTTGGGAATAAGCCCCAGTAAAAGGCCCTACAATCTTTTGGGTCTGGTAGGTACGCTGTCCGCAATAAAATTAAGCCCCCCATCCAAATTTACCCTCATTTTCTTTAGCTTAATTTTTACATCTCAAGGGGAACAGGATACAGGCACAATTTTCATAATTATCTTTACTAGCTGACTCGATAGTTGCCCTGTCAAAATTTCAAACAAATTTATTTATGATCGTTTAGCGAACGCAAATCTACCGTGAAGTTGCAAGTTTAAACAAAAATGAATAAAAAAAAAAACACTTTCCGCTTTTCTCGAATTTTCGAATTGTCCAGGAAATGTTTCCAATATTTCTTTAGTAAAAACGTAATTTGAACTATTGCGGGAACATGTCGTAGACAACATGCTGCATACATTTATTGTGTCGTGTGCGAACTGTCATTGAAAATGCGCCATTGTGCATTTCATGTTGAAGAGTGACCGTTAGGCCTTAGTTATACGGAAATGCATGTTTTTTTTAATTAATAAAATGTTTGAATAATAATTTAAAAAGTTTATAATGGAAATACGGGACTAATGCGGGACTTAAAATTAAATACGGGACATTTGTACGTCCCGTATATCTTTAAAAAAAAATCGGGACAGCTGATTGAAGTACTGGACTGTCCCGGGAAATTCGGGACGGATGGTCACCGTAACTTTAGCTATTTGTATGTTCACGTTCAATCTCAGGAAAGAAAAAGTTATATAGGCATCATGAGTTTATTTTCAACTACATGTCTCATACTCGTAAAACCCACTCAAGTGATTTTTATACCCAAACAATCTTGACGCATATGCATACGACTAGCAATAATCATACTTCATACAACATATCCGGTTTCGAAGTTTTAGACAAAATATCAACGAGCTTCACTGTATTACCAGTTCGGGTTTCCGGTTCCCCGTTTCTAAAACCACAAAGGGAGACAAATGTCACATTAAACTGACCTTCTTAGTAGCTCATCCCTAAAACTGATACGTAATCAAATTGCTGTTACACAATCCTATTATACAAAACCTACTTAATATCTTGCATAGAGGTAAACAGGCACGCGCAAGTATTCCCATATCAAAGAACGCTCCAAATTATTTGAGTTATTTCCAAACGCACGTCACCCCACAACCAACGACATTAAAGTTCACGGGAAATTTAATCCAAAAGCACTTAAGCAAATTTTCATATTGAAATGAGCATGCTTGTGCCGAAACCAACTCTCCATTTCCATATGTAATTGTTGTTGTTTGCAAATAGCCTAGGTGTGTGTAGGTATAGAACGGAGGTGGTGGGGGGAATTACACCAAACACAAAGGTTCATTTACGGTGTAAAATAAAAGGATGAAAAACGGAAAAGTGTATAATAGACAGCATCAACATGAAAATCAAAAACCCAAAGACAAAGCATGTAGGTATGCATGTGTTTGTGTATGTCGACGAGCCACCCCAAATAGCGCTGGCATATCATGGCAGGATGTCGCCTCAACCCATTACTACAATCTACAAGCAATCCCTTCTTTTACGCCCGAAGGCATAGCAAAGGGTACAAAATCATAACTGTTCTCGGGTTGACGCTGATGTAGGACTAGGTGAGTACATTGTCAGCTCTACCAGACAATCCGGTTTGTGGCTGTAGTTCATTTCCGTCTCCCTATTTGGGACTTGAGTTTCCCTACATGTCACATGAGTGGGCTGCTGGTGCTGCACAGTACAGTTCCTTGTTGTACTGCTACTGCCACTGCTACAACTACAACCACTGCCACTCTCTATGATCTACATATACAGTTTTTTTTATTTTATTTTTTTTATACCTTATGCTACTTCGTCTGTATTTTTCTTTGTTTCCTTCTTTCTCCTCATTATATGAACGATAAGCTAAATTGGAGGAAGTGGCGAGTACACAATATCTCCAGTACCACCACTCTCAAAAATTTCTCATTAGTATCCTTAACCTGTGGTGTAGGTGGGCTTTTATCAGGCAGAGAACTGAAGAAAAGCTAAGGTATATAAAAGACGAACGCACCACTTACACACATTTTATTTCGCCCCCAAATTGCTTCCGGCAATTACGGGGAGCAATTTTTTAGCAATGCCATATAAGTCACTATACCGACCGGCATGATCCCTTATGATGAACAAGTCAAAGGCAGTTGCTAATAAAAATGGAATAAGAATGAGAGTACGGCACAGAGGACACGTAAAATTAAGATAAATGATTCAAATTAACTTTTATGTGACGTGCTAGGATGCCACACTTACACATGCTGACTCACCCAACCCAACCTATTGATGTAAGCCAACTCACCCCCGCCCCACATTCGGTGAAGAAAGGACGCGCAACAGTTGGCATTTAGTCATAGCACGGTTCATATGTCACGCGGCGTCAAATAGAAGGATAGGAATAGGAAGACAGCCTCGCATACCACACATGCCAGTCATCGTGGTAGCACACTAGTGTTACAGTCAGTGACAGAAACCCCCAACTGAAATCCGGAGATAAGCCAACTCACGATGATTAGAATTAATGAGACAAGCAATTGTCAAGGAAGCTCTGTAGCGGCTAATTGCTAAGAAATCGCGACACCACCCTCATTTCCATTTGCATTCACTCTACGATTGCGCCATTTCCATGCAAGGATGTGAAATTAATTAAACGCTGTCCTCGGGTGACGAGCGATAACATGAACGTCGTTTTGTATGCAATGACGGCCTATCGGCTATCTATTGCATGATACCCCCAAACCAACTCACATAGTTAGATTCGGAGCTCTAAACCAGTGATCAATTGTAGGCACTTCCGGCTCTCGCCAAAAACAGACGGGGTGCGATGCGAAATAAGATTTATTTTATTTTTGTCTTCCACCGGAGCACCCGGCCCCAGGGCCGCCACTCGTAAATTAAGGGTGGCTTTGCCACCTCTCTGATAAGTTTGTATAACATCGCTTTTAGAACACAATCAATGATACGTTCGCTTAATTGATGTTTTCCAAGAAAGATGATGATGTTACATTGTGTTCTGCGGTGACAAATGGGTCGTGGGTCCGCCCATCATCTCGATCTTATAGTCGGGGCTTAAGGTGACGTTGCATAAATTCTCATGAAATTGTGTTATTTTTACGTTATCTGGTTATGGGTGGTGATGGAAATTAATGGGATTGATATTGATAACTAGAGTGGATGGAAACACCAATATCCGATTTATCAATTTGGATGTGAAGGATTTGTTATAGCTTATGTAGATAATTTAAATTGCAGGCGTTTGAGCATCAGTATCGTGGGATTGACATCTTAATTCTGATCTAATCACTAAAGCGCAAAGCCATTATTAATATTTGGCCAGATGTAAGGAACTTTTGAGGATTATTTATCCCAATGGTAGCCAATACCAAAAATGCGACTTTAATTTTTCTGAATGTGATCTAGTTCAAGTAGTAATAGGAAACATGTAAAGGGATGCCATTCCGGCATTTTCAATGCTAGATATAGCATTTTTGCAGATTTGAAAGCATTTTTTTAAAAAATAAAAATGCTAAATGCTTTTTTAGCATTTTCTTAAATTTTTCTCATTCTTAATTTTTGTGATTTCTTTTCATTGAAATGTTGGTCCCAAGCCATCCTATGCTGAGATGAGGTGTAGTGCAACAAGTACTCATTGTTTCTACTATTTTCCGAGGTATGTATTGGTATGCGAAATGTGAATGCAGTGACAGTGTATGGAAAGTGGATTAATCGCTTGGATTTGTATCGTATTGGTGTTTGTTGGTCAAAACTTAAAGTTTGTAGTAACCTAAGAAAGGCGATTAACATATCGTTCGCAGCTAGTTCATCTAGGGATTGGGAATTCAAGACGATGTCATGTATTGTGTGAAATGGTTGAGGTTGCCGCAAATGTCTATGGAAGACTTGCTGTGGATTGCCCCAACCGAATAAAATACTGGCGAACATTATAGTGAAAGTTTATACGAATTGGGGAACGATATGGTTCTGGTGGTAAACTGCAATAGGTGAAATATCGGAATGGGCTCGTTTCTTTAAAAAAGTCACTCCTTGTTCATTTAAAGTAGATTGGAAAAAAACACGACTTCATGTTTTTTTCTAGGGAAACTCGTTTGCTTTGTCAAGGTGTTAAAGTCGTATGCTCATGCAGTTCTTCAATAAAATCTGTTATCCTACCTAAACCTAACTAATATCTACCATTTAGTGATGTGTTTGCCTTAATTTGATATCATTTTTTCGTTACGCTGAAATATCTAGTTTTATTCGCTCCATTTTCAACTTCTTTTTCTATAATTTAATAAAAATTGACTGCTCTTTTTTCCATAAAATAGAAAGATTTATGAAATCCTTTAAATTTTCACAATTGAAAACGGATTAGGTACCTACACCTTTTAAATTATTTCTCTACTTAGAAGAATTCAGATGAAATTTGTTTGAAAGACTGATGAAAGTATATCTTTTTTTTCATTTAGCATTTTTTTTATTTAGCTTCATACATTTTAGCATTTTTTTGCATCCTATTTAGCATTCTGATTTTTAAAATGCTGGCAACACTGATATAATAATGTGGGTATGTCGAAGTACTTTGTGGGTATTATAAGTGTATTAGGACAATGATAGCTCCAATATTGGCTCTGTAGATCTCTGAACGGGTTCCTAAGGCTCTGCATGAAAGTACTATCACTATCGTCCTATGATAAAAAGGTTCCATTTTGATCTCAATATCTCTCTAAGTCGGCTCTCACATTGAGGCAACAATCAATAAGCAACTGGCAATAGGAAACACCAATACAATATCGCTCGAACGAAAAATGTTGCTGATTGCTTCAATTATTATCGCTAGCGATACACAGCGCATGTTGAAAAGCAACATAATATTTCTTCCTAGTAGCAACATTTGTGATTATTGACACATTTGACGCATACTACGTTCTATAAAGTTTTGGAAAATATGTCGGTAGATCCTGTTTTCAATACAAAATTCGTATAAGTTGTGGGAAAATATCCCTAATAGCTAGAAATGTCATCAGGCAATACCGTTGCTTCGATGTGAGAATAGGTTAAAATAAAGTTGCGTATTGCTTATTGGCAGTTGCTAGTTGCTTAGTTGCTTATTGCTTGTTGCCGCAATCTGAGAGCCGCCTAAAGGGGGGTTAAGTGCGGAAGTGTAAAAAGACGTATTTTATTTTTGTTTGAAGGTTGTACATGACCGTTGTATAGTGCATACAATTTATGTTTTTACCTACCAGTGGATATTACATTTTTGTTGCCGCTTTCTTAAGGTTCTTAAATCTAAATCATCATCATTACTTACCTCACAAGGCGAAAAGAAGGAATCTGTGACAAATCAAAAAACAGCGATACTACTATGACGACACTTGCAACATTTTTATAACGACACGTTCGGATACAGAACGCTAGGGTATGACAGCGCATCAACTTGTCTAAGATGTTTTCTGTCATCAAACGGTTCGGTGGTGTTTTTACCGACCTCAACGGAGCAGTGGGCATTCTCCAGCAGCATGACGCACAAATGGATGTACGCGAGGATGCCGCATAGCATAACTAGACATCAGGGTTCTGTATAGTTCATCTCTAATACACGCTATCAAAGGCAACCTTAAAATTGATGAAAGGTGGTTGGTGTCCTGGGTCTTTTCCAAGATCTGCCGTAGTGTGAAAATGTGGTGTATGGTGGACTATATCCCGGTCTAAAACTGCACTGATATGGGCCCATTAGGTTGTTCACCATCGGCTTTAGGCGTTCACAAATTATTGCAGACAGGATCTTGTGTGCAATGTTGAGTAGACTTATACCTCTGTAGTTAGTGCAGATCAAAGGATCTCCTTTCTTCAGGACCGGAAAAAGATTCTATTCATCGGGCATACTTTTATACGACCAAATTTCACAGATGAGTTGGTGTCTGCTCCTTACCAAATCATCTCCTCCAGCTTTGAAAGTGGCTTTGCTGAGTGGCTAAGCCGTCAGCACCCGCAGCTGTATTGTATTTAAGTTTAGATACCTACGGCTATCCTCAATTCATTTTGGTCAGGTTCATGGGATTCTTGTCTATCATCATCAGTGTTGACTGCCTGACAGCGGGATCTTGCCGTTTAACAGTCTCAATTGTTCGTCTTTACAAGCTTCGGTACGGGATTTAGAGGCTTGACATATTATCCTTTTACATTTTGGTTCATCTAGGTAGATGTAATGGTTCGTCTACTGATGAACGGCCACCATATCGGGGCGAAACGCGTTCTGGAGCATTATGCCACATATTATCAATATAATTTGGTAAAGCTTTCGAGCCTCATTCCTGGAGTGACATTTCTCTATTGACTCAACCGCGCGCTTCTCGTATTCCCTCTTTTTTTTCTTCGGAGAAGTTTGTGCTCTTCTTTTCACCTCTTTCCCAAGGTTTTTTATGCAGTTTTTCTCTCCACCCTGGAATACAATCGCCCGTGTTCGGGTCTCATTTCATTTTACAATTAAGTATACCAAAATTTGAATCAACTTTCAATCACTGATTGCTGACATGTTAATAAGGTTGAGTTTCAATCAAACATCAAAGAAGTTTCCTACATTTTTTAACAGGAACTGTATTCCAAAAGTCAGTTACAATAATTGGCGTAGACCAAAGCCTCAGGTAGAACGTACGCATAGGTATACCTATGTACTCGTATGTTAAATGGATTGTGCTCAAAACCCAGGCCTACATATTCAGTGCAAAGAAAGTAGGTACACACAATATCATTTCCATGTTTGCGTTTTGATAATGTTCGTTCTCAAATAATCATTACGTTCTTATAAGCTCTGCAGCAAGGTTGCGCTCAAATCCTTTCGTATTGAATTTTCACAGATACATGTACCTACGCAACGCACACAAAAATGCGGCGCGAATTCACTAAACAAGCAATTACTCTCTGTTTACCAAGGATTAATGCGCAAATCCCCACGATACACATCAGGTATTTATGTTTTTAATCCATTTTCATACAATGCTCCTGCAATAAATCATTTTCAGTTTCACTTTATCCGTCGGCCGTATAATACACGCTTATCATTAACACTTCACATTTTTTGGGGCGAATAACAATTTTACAATATTTTTCAGCCCGCCAAACAAGCAAGAAAGCGTTCAAAGGATGCGATACATTAACTCAATAGGAATTCGCCCCATGAATTTGCTGGCATTTAATTTTAATTAAATTTCATTTAAATCTGTTTGGCTTTAATTAAAAGCGAATTAATTTATTATTTTCCATGACATTCGTTTTGAATGCGAATCAAATGCATTTTTATGGCTCGCTTACTATACTCTTGCCAACCACCAACCACCCGCTATACCCACAGAAAAAAAAAAGAAAACGATTAACGAAAAAAAAAAAAAAATAATTTATAAATTTCATGCTGCGAGAAAATATTTCACAGGACACGCATAAAGGCGCGCAGACAACGGCGCTTATGTGAGGCAATAGTGAATAAACACAAAACGCTTTAATAAATTAAACAAAAGACTCTGATTCTACGGCACGTAATAATGAATTTGTTTGGCCATTAATAATTTTTTATTGTCGATTGAAAAGATTGCCAGCGCCGGCACAACACAAAGCATGGATGGATGGATGACTGGGATTGGGAAATCTGCTTCTAATTAATTGTATGGGCTGCGAAGGTTTTTTCCTGTTGGCTTAAAAAAAAATCCCAAAATATGTAAGGCAATGTAAAATGGTAGTCATTGTTTTTTGCTGAACAGAGCTCACAACCAATAATTCAGAGGAACCGAATTCTGCATGAATAAAAGATTTCTTCCACGGAAGTCCTAGCCAAAGTGGATTTATTTCAATTTGGCGCCATCAAACAGGGTACAAACCCCACACTAGTAGAATGAATAATGTCCTTGCCGCCAGAGCCAGCGTTGCAGAGGAGGTGGATTTTTCAAACTGTTTGTCGTCGGCTTATGAAACTTTGAGGACACTGTGCCACTGCAAGCGAGTTACCAAAAGGAAGACAAGAAATCATACCTCACGAGTGGTTGCTGTCCAGCCCAGTTTAGGGGCGAAGGCCCGTTCACATTTGAAAAATAAATTAAGGGTTTCTTTCTGCGCGCTCCCACTACGTCCGTATGATGCTGCAGTTGCCCACAACTTTTTGCGGTTCGTACCGCACCTAATTTTGGTCGGGAGACCAAAGAAACTTCAGTTTACCTACTGCAGTCGGTTCACAGTCGGTGATGGTCGGTGGAAGTTATTTCCTTTCACCCCCATACCCACATGTTGTGTGATTCAAATTGAATTTTCTGTGTAGGTGCTTGTTGAAGGCTCCGCTGTTGTCGCCGGAGGCTGGCTTCTCTGCCTGGCAGGCTGACAAGAAACTTTGTGATGAAATATTAATCGGGCGAAAGTTTTTTTTTTCTATACTCTATACCCACCGCACGAACAATGCGGATGCGGAAAGAGTGCAAATTTGTATCAACATGACAAACGGGCCCTACTGCCACGTATACCACAAAGGGTTCAACTGCGAACTTATTCATGTGATGAAGTTTGACCTTTTGGGGTGAGGCAATAGTGGACGCGGCTCGGCGGTTAGTACCGAGCGCATTTGGTGATTTGTCATTCCTGGGAGTGCCCGGTTCGTAAGGCTTCAAATATAAAACTTAAAGCACAGCTCCCGCGGGAAATTGTAACCGCTTTAATGTTGGCAAGTTAAAAAAAAAACTGCATCCTTTGTGGATAATAGCTCAAAACTTCCAACGTGTATCTACGTGTCTGTGTTTTCTTGCATAGGAAAATAACAAAACAACGCATAAACAAGTGTTTTATCCTGTATTCTCGCATCGGGTATGCAAGGAACAACACCACTTTTGCAATGGAAACCATCTACCATGAGCGCGCATGCCGAGCACAAAGGACCTGCTTGAAAGTGGAAAAGAAAAGAAATTATTATCTCAGGGCACCGTACGAGGAATTGAGGAGCGTAGGTCGCAGGATATAATAATGATGACAATAATGACAATTTCCATGAGAGGTAAAGCCAGAACGACTACAAATCTAAGGCTGTAGCAGTATAGCTACGAGTTCATACATATACCACGTTCAAGAGTAAAAGAGGCAATGACACTTTGAAGAGGAGTAGTACGAGTACGTTCGTTCAATGGTGTGCTGAGCTGTACATGTGCATGTGCAAATTGCAGTGTAGCGTCTTTTACACGCCGCAAGCAAGTATAATGCTTACTTGTCGTCGAGTGGCATGCAGTATAATTTTCGCACAATACAGGGATTCTTAAAGTATTCCTCTGAAGCTCAGTTCGAAGACTGTTGAATTAAAACGCACATTGTATTTGCTTCTTGCTTGCTAGCTGAACCCACCGCCCGCACCTTAGCCTGACAGGACCCCAACCCAATAAACATAGTGCTGCTTTGAGGGAGCCACCACCAAGCAAATACGTATAGATATGTCATGTGTCACTGTGGAGTGGTGTAGTGTGGTCGGTGGGGGGACTAGCATTTAGGCATGATGACATCTGATGGTGCCATTCCAAAGTTAACATGATGACGTCGAATATTATGACACGAGTGTCTCGTTGGGTTACGTCAAACAAATGGAATTTGATTCGTTCCCAACGTGGCTCTGCTGATGACACACTATGAAATTCAAAATTAGCTCCAACCAGGTCAACCATAGGTGGAGAGCGTCGGGTGACATTGACCTGCCTATTGTTGGGTTGACTAGTTGCATGTAATATTTATTAACTTTACCATAATATTATGTATGTAAAGTAAGTAGCGTGCTGATTTTACGTGTGTTATATTATATAATGATGTGAATGACACTTGTCATTACATACATCTAATTGATGTATCTCGTCAACTAGATTTCTATAAGGACTAGGTTTACGAACTCTTCAATTTGACTTAATTCTCGACCAAGGCCGCGTCCCAAATTGTTTATTTATTGTTTTATTTTGTTGTGCTTGTCTTATTTTCATTTCGTTGTTTGACTTTAAATTTCATGTTTTGTAGGGGAGCTATTTATATACTTTTGCATATGTTAACAATTCTCAAGGGTTTTTAGGTCTTAAAATTTTAGGTCTTCGTCTGCTTTATTTGCCAAATCCTAAACATGTTTGTTAATTTAGCTAACAACGATGAATTGGAACACGTCTTGTGTAAATTTAAAATGTCAATAACTGAGTATTCAGGCAGAGTTTTCTTGACTAAATGTGTTGGCTATGGCTACCCCTCCATCAACGCCAACTGACAAATTTTTTCATAAGAGACAAATGTTGTCAGACCTACTAAACTAGAAATCCGAAAGACACTATTACAGGAAAAGTATCTCACAATTTCTTCGATCGCCATAGCAAGCTTCTCATGAGGAGACGATGTTCTCATTTGCTCGGAGAGCTCCCAGAAGCTCTTCTATTATAGTTATCTTTCAGAGCTGCATTTTCAAGTCAAAATTGTTCGTCCAACCGGGGTTTCGTTATGCACATCATTTTTTATTACGTCTTTTTGACAGTGATCTTCTGGGCTAGCTGTTGCTGTGATAGGACGCTTCCTTCGATTGTAGCTTTTTAATGCCGTCTTGCTTACTCATAGTAAAGGGTATCGCATAATTCACGCAAAGTGTAATTTTGATAGAAAATACAGATTTTTAATTAGACAGCTTACATTTTGTATTGATTCATAGAGTATAGTATTATATTGGATGTCTATATGGAGTAGCACGTCGGATAAATGTCAGCCACGGCTTTTCTGGCAAGTACGTAATCTTTTATTTAAATTTTCTATAACCGTTTCGCATCAATGTGGCTGAACTTCATTAATACACCTCCCAATTTCCTCTTTCAAGGCGTTGGTGTTCGTGGGCTTGTTTGCATAGACTATTGACTTCAAAAAATCCCAAAGAAAAAAGTCCGTTAGATCGCAAGATCTGGATGGCCAGTTCAGATCGCAAAAACGGCCGATTACACGCTTAGGAAATGACAACTGAATTATTTCTCTAACTCTATGGCATGTGGATGTGGCGCCATCTTGTTGAAAACACATGTTTGTCACATCCATATCTTGTAATTTATGCACTAAAAACTGAATTATCGTGTCACGATAACGAACATCATTAATTGTTACTGCCTGACCAACCGCATTTGAAGAAGAATGGTCCGATAATGCTTCCAACAAAATCCGCACCAAACAGTCACGCGTTGTGGATGCATTTGTTTCTAAACAATTACTTGTGGGTTTTCTGAACCCCAAATACGACCATTTTGACGATTAACAAAGCCATCAAAATGAAAATGAGCTTCATCACTGACAAACCTTCATTATTTTTAAAATATTGCTCAAAAATGAAAATGCGTTGTTCTTTTATATTCCGGTCCATTTTTACTAACCCCGAACTGTCAGCTGTCACATTGGTATATTTTTTCTGTTTGGCATCACTGTACTATTAAATGGCGCAAAATTCAAATTTTTCGTGAATAAAAAAGAAAACCTTACAGCCAGATAGGTAACATGTTTACATTTTTCCATCTGTCAAATTAGAAGACGAAGCTGAAGTCCTCTACCAGCAATAAAAAAAATACCTCCTTTACTCTTACAGCTGCCGTTTTAGTTTTATAAAAATCTGTTTAATTATCGGCTTTCCGATATAACTAACTCCAAAAGCAACAGTGTCTTTGTTTCGACCTTTTTCTTGGGACACTTTGAGATTCAAACTTTCCCCAAAGCACATTACAAAATTATAAAACAACAGAACAAGAACATTTTTCTGTATATAAGTGTAGGTTAAAGTAATTCTTAATATAAGAACTTTCGTATTTGAGTTTGCAGTTTGCTTTTACATTCATCCAATTTTTTGTTTTCGCAATCTAACTCAGGGTTTTCAAATAGCAGAGAAGAAAAGAGGTACAATATACGCTGGAACAATGTTTTTGTATTCATTCTAAACAGTCGCATAACTATTCAAAACCTTTGATGAACACGAACATATTTCTGCATCGTTAGATGACTATACCACAGAATCATTCACCCACAATCCCGTTCCGGCAACCACAAAAACATTAATGTTTACTTCAGGCATTAATCACATTAAATTTAACATATTTAAGGAAATTATTGTATCCATTTTCATTTCGATTTTCCTAATTTGTATGAACTACCTGTGACCTTTGTTTGGGTCATAACACCATCGTTGTAGATAGATGTAGAGCCCAGTCAATGAAATTTGTAGTACCTTAAGTTATAGTTAAAGTAAGTATAATGCCTTTTGAAACAAGACAACGCCATTACGAAATAATCCTGTACTGCTTCTGCATACCTCTATCCCGCCAGTGGGCAGTCAGTCAGTTGAATAAAATGTTGCCTTGCCGCATTTAATTCGATTTTCAAGCCAAAGGCCGACGATTTTCAATATTGGTTCTATACACATTGTGCTGTGTCCATTCTAGGAGATGATTAAATTTTCTGCCCTTTACCCTTAGATCACTCAATCATCCGTTCTGGGTCTGTTTGCTTCAAGCAGAAGTAGTGTTTTCTGATTTGAAATTTGGTGTTAAAGTTTAAAGAAAAGTAGGGATATCCAATCCATCCCTCCACAACCAGAAGCAGAACCCCTATAAGGCACCTAATGGAAATCCATTGGGGTGTTAGTAATTGATTGAGTAATTAAGTCCTTGGAGCAGAGCCATAGACATCCGGATCTAGTGCGGCAATTTTGCGGCTCATTTGGTGGTGACAGTCGGTAAACTTGTTATTTTTTCGATAATTTCCTCATCGTCATCATAGACATCATCGCGCTCATCATTGACAAACTTGGAATTTAATTAAAATTCACCGTAATTGCACTATTATCGATTAGTCTTTGAATATGTTACAGAATTATTCGCATGTAGTTTTGTGTAGGTATACTGGACATCGTCAACATTTGGAAGTGAACGTGCTCACGGTAGAATGCACTTAAAACGGAATCGAGTTTTTTTCACTCATTAATAAATTTTAATCACACTGAAGGATACATATTTTTAATTTTTCGAGCTGTACTTCTTTAATTGGATAGCATATAAGGATATTGTTTTTTATGTTTTAATTTTGTGAATGAATGAAAGGCTTTATCAATATCCATCTGATAGGGGATGGTCATTGGGAATCCTGCCACATGTACGGATATGCTATGGCGCTTCTGTTTGTATATTTACAGGAGAGAAACTGCGCACCATATTGGTAAAGTCGGTACTATAATCTGAGGTTTGAATTAAATTTACAATGTGGATGCAATCGAGAAGAGGATTACGGTTAAGTGGTTGTTGTTCATTTATGTTTCTGCCATGACGAAGTTTAATAAACCTAAGCAGATGAATTGTGAATACTGAACCAAAGTTGTATGTGTATGTATTTGAAAGAGATAAGACTTTTGAGACTTGCGATGTATGTATATGAAAACAAAAGTTATTTTGAAACTTCCAAATCGGTTGTTATTTTCGGAAGCAAATTTCTTATAATGTTTATTAAAAAAGAACTGCAGGTGCACTCCCCTAAAAGAAAAAAAAAAATAATCAATATAATGGAACTGAAAACAAAACTCAAACTATTCAACATTTTGCTGGTTATTAGTTAATAATTTTTTGTTAATACTTAACGCTTTAATTTTAAATCTTCCTTCTGGTGAAAGCACAACAATTAAATGAACTTTAATTTAAAAAAAAAATTAAGTCTCTAGCATGCTTGGTTTGGGACCAGTGGGCGATAGAAAACCGACCTTAGGGGGTGTGCTATTCAAGTGGCGCGGAGTGTATATAGATAGATAATCTTTATTTAGCGTCAAAAGCTATTATTTACATATATTTTAACATTGATCTGATTCTAGATTACAAGTTCAACAACAGATTTTTAAAAAGATTTTAAATTATTTACTTCCTCCATATTTGTAGGCAATTCATTAGATAGCTCTTGCTTTTACGAAAGTTGGTAAACTTAGGTGATTCATGTTTCTTCAAATGTATGTAAGGTTAAACGTCTCTAATATAACGGACATGTTTCGTTAAATATCTTGGTATTGTAGGTAGATACTGCTTTTATCTTTAAACCAATATTTAAAACATTCATTACAAATCTTTATTTAACAGATAACCATCGCAATCGCAACATAATGTAATTAACATAGAAGCAATTGACTTATACCTTCTACATTTTAATATATTTCTGGAGAGAGTACGATAACTACGGTGTCAAAAATTGATAACGGTATTTTGTAGAGGGGTTAAATACAAGCACTTTTTACTATGGGAGGTGGGGTCTATCTTACTCCGTTTAGGCGGGAGGGGTAATTTAAATAAAATGATACTTTAAATGAAAAAAAATACATTAAAAAACAATGGCAACACTTATAATAAAAGACTATATCATTTTGGAAAGCCCGAAATCTGTCCTTTCATATTGTTTTTAAATCAAGTTATTTCTTTAAATAGTTTTTGAAAAAAAAAAACAATTTCTCACTTCAAATTTAAGGACAAAAATTGGGGTGAGTAAAATAATTTTGGCGATGAAAACTAATGACGGATTTATGTAGAGGAGTTAAATACAAGCATTTCTTACTATGGGAGGGAGGGTCTATCTGGCTCCAGTTAGGCGGGAGGGGTAATTAAAAAAATAAATTATAAATAAAATTAAAATTAAATATTAAAAAACAATGGCAACACTTACAACAACGAGCTATGCTATAGTATTTTTCAAAGCCAGGAATCCGTTCTAAGTAGTCTAAAATGCAAATCAGCAAAATTTTGTCTACCAATGTGAAATTTTAGGCCAGAGACTGTATCTGAAGAATGTTGTTGACATTGAGTAAACTAATATAATTTAAAGAAAGTTTGCATATACTCAGCCTTGCACCCATCCCAAAATTTAACAGTGACACCAAGCAGGGGGGTTGCTCCCCCCCCCCCCCCATACACATTTTACGACGCAAGGGTAAAAATGTGTACTCTAAGCGGAACGACATATAAAAGTAATTTTCAATTTTCTCAAAAATTAGAAGACATAAATCAATCTGGTTTTGAGTGTTCGATTAAGAATTGATTTAGGCAGTAAAAACTACAAACAAATTAAGTATCTATTTGCTCAATATTGAAAAAATCAGCATACAACTTTTTTTTTTAAATTTTTTCCTTAAATTTCAAGTTTGAAAGTATTTTTTTCAAAAACTATTAACAGCTATAACATGATTTAAAAATAATATCAAAGAACAGATCCTGGCTTCCAAAAATCCTAAAATCCTTTATTGTAAGTGTTGCCATTGTTTATCAATTTTTTTTTTCTTTTTTAAGTATTTTTTTTTTTTTTAAATTGCCCCTCCCGCCTAAATAAAGCCAGAGAGACCCCCCCTCCCATAGTAAAAAATGCTTGTATTTAACCCCTCTACAAAATACCGTTTTCAATTTTTGGCGCCGTAGTTATCGTACTCGTGCCATATTTCTTATTGCTTTATTTTTTAACATTTGCTATCTACCCAACTGACTCATTACACAAAAAAAAAATCTGTGAAAAATAATAGGGACTGGTATAAAAATTTTTCAAAACACAATTCTGTTTCAATTACCATAAATTGGTTAGAAACGGCATATTAAATTGTTTGATGGGATGTCGATAAAGTAAAGTACTATTCCCCCCTATTGTCGTCGTCGTTTACGACTCTAAAAAAAAAACAACACGACTGTTTGGTATTGGCGACTGAAAATAAACGACTTTTGTCGCGGCGACGATCGACAAATGGCATCTGAAATGTCAAAAAATGTGGATTGTATTTTTCGACGACGATCGTCGGTATTGCGTGAGGCGTTTTGTGACGACGTTTGTCGTGGAAATGATACATTTCTGTCGTCGACTATTTTGCGGACGACTGTGTGATAAATGTGTTAAAAAAAGTATGTGTACTTAATTTTTAATTAACTAAAAGACAATTATAGTTATTTTGCAAAATGGAGACAACAAATAAACGACAATTTCTACATTTAGTGAACGAAATGCAGAAAAATATTCCTTTGGCAAAATCATTCACGAAGACCTAACAAAAGTGAAGTTAATCGGCAATGAGACCACATAGCCTTTTCTCTGAATTGTCTTGGACCATATAAATCAACGCGCACAAGTAATGAGTTATTACACGACGACCCTAATTAAGGCCATAAAATCATTTATGATGAAAAACCCAGAAAGCGGAAGGATGCAGTACCTGTGTATCGTTATTTGTATCCCTGCGGATGTGCCACAGGGGTATAAAAAGAGCTGCAACTATATCAATAGTTTGCATTAATTTTTTACAACTGCGCAATCAAGGGTTAAAGAAAAGTATGTGTATCTAATATTTAACTAACGAAAGATTATTCTTTAAAATGAAAATCACAAACAAAAGACAATTTCAACAGTTAGTGAAAGAAATGGAGAAAAATATTCCGTTGGCAAAATCGTTCAGAAAGGGCCTAACAAAACGTGATGTTAATCGGCAATAGGACGAAATAGCCTTATCTTTCAATTGTCTTGTCTCTTGTATACAATTTAAATCTGAAAATAATTATTGTAATTAAAACAATGTTTGCAATTTAAATTATTTCTACCACTCACAACGTCAGGCAAATCCAATGGATTGGATTTGGTTCGAATTCCTTTCGTTCACTTTACCAGCTCTTTTTTCTGGTTTTCTTCTTCGTCACAGCTTTCAAAAAACTTCTCAACACTATTCATTTTTGATTTGTTTTATTAAATAATCAACCAAGTCACAAACAAAACACCAGACCAAATATAAATTCGTCGACTGAAATGTCAAATCCCATGTGTCATAGTTTGTGGAATGTATGTGGGATGTGAGAGTTCAGAGAGTCGAGTCGTTTCAGTTACGCAATACCAAATTCCAAACGACTCGACAGGACAAACGTCGCCAGTCGTTTTCGACAGACGACGACGACAATAGGGGTGATTATCATAGCATATCATAAGCGTATTTAAAAATAAAAACACTACTCTTGACTTAATGAAAATATTCTTGTTCTTTGTATTCTTACGAAATACCTCAATGTGTCCCTATTATTTTTCACAAGACTAAAAAATGAGTTTGCTATATATTTGTCCTTTTATATCTCGAGTTTGGCCACATCGAATTTTATGATTCTTTTTGCTGGAAAGGTATTCTTTTGTGGCAGGTTTGTATCTGTATACGGTCTTTGTATTTGCATGGGTTCAAACAAAAAAAAAACATTCAAAATCTTATATCTCGCAAACCACGGCATCGATTGATTTCAAATTTACAAACAATTTTAATTATTTGCCCAGGAATATTCCTTTAAAGATTAATTTAACAAAGGGGCGTGCCACCTCACATACAAAAAAACATTCAAAGGCTTGTATCTCCAAAATCACCGAATCGATTGATCTCAAATTTACAGATAATCTTAGGTATTGGCCTGGGAGTGTTCATGTGAAAGTCGAACAAATTGGACGAAAGGGCGTGGCACCTCACACAAAAAACAGTAATGGGAGCCAAAGTTTGGAAAATTTGTAACATTGATATGCATTGTCCTGATAGACAAGAATATTATCTACGCAATACGATTCCTGTAAAAACAAAAAAAAAATTGTGTACCACCGAGCATTACAATAAAAACTGTTTATCACTGATTTACATGAATTTGAAATTAATTTTTCTATTTTTCTATTATTTTGCACTAGGAAGTCTGCAGGCGGTTTACTATCACTAGTTATTAATAATAAAAAAAAAAATCCAACCAAATATCACCCGAGGATTCTTTCTCTCAACGAGCCTCAATTTGCTATATATTCATAGTACAGCAAACATCAAGTGCGAAACCATTATTTCAGGAATGTATTTAGAACGTGTCTTCCGAATTTGAAACAAGAATCATATCTCCAATCGCATTATTAACTCGATCAAATGCCTACGCTCGATGTTCAAATTAATGGTTACCCTAAACTGTAATGCAACTTTTTAAAGGGTATCTACGCATTTGGATCCGAGTCTAGAATCAGCATCAGTTGGTTATCATACGAACAAAAAATACAAGTTTTCACTTCTCCATTTACACATATCCACAAGTATATATATATGTATGTACGAGTATATCTACTCTAAAAATTACACATTTCGACAGAAATATTCCTGTCCCGTCTTCGTACTTTTCATGAAAAGCCACAACTAATACTACCTACAAGGGGATAACAGCAGGCATATGAGGGGCTACAAAAACAACAAAGCTTATACGAACAGGATTTGTGAATTTTATTTAATTTTACTAACAAAGTTGCAAAACTTTCTCGTAGAATTTGGTGTAAGTGTGTCTTTTATTATCCGCCTTCCACCATTTGCCGCCCGTGCCTACAGCCTACCTCAAACAAATGGGCCGTATTTCCATCAGATGTTTTCTGTTCTCTTTTTATTTTGCTTGAGTGCCATTGTTACCTACAGTTGTTGGTTTGGTACTACGTAGATGTCATTATGTTTGTTAAGTGCTCATAAAGGAATAAGTCATTAAAGTTCAGGAGGAAAGTATTCTTTATGTCCACTTTTACTCCCTGTACCTTTAAAAGTTTGGCGATGTCTCGTGCTCTAGAAAAGAATTTGCTTGTTGGAAACAAGGTGGCAGGTAATTTTTAGGCAAAATGTACATATTTTTTGTAATTTGTGTTATTTCACAGCACTTCCTCCGAATGGAAAATACTGCGTCAAACAAGGAGCATGGTTGTACAAGGATCGTATAGCGTAGGAGGCAAGTGGGTAGGTGCTTCTTTATTAGAATACATACCTACGCAGACGAAGTGTTTGAACTTCGGTGAGACAGCAAAGTTAATTGCGTTCTTTTGAAGTGATATTATGTAATGTTTGTTGCTCAAATCTTGTAAACGAAATTTGACCCACTTCCCCTAAACTTAGGACTTTAACATTTTGCATTGTATGTATGGTACAGTCCTGATGACAATGCAATAATTAAAATTTATTTTTGAATACGACTTTAACTCAGGGTTACCATGTTTTGAACTAGTTCGATAGCCCAATTTGAAATTTTTTTGTAGCCCAAAATCGGAGCGGAAGAAGTAGCCCAGATAGTAGCCCAATTGCAATAAATTTTTTTTTTTTTTTTTTTAATTAAAATTCATTTTTATTTAAAAAATTTTGCTGAAAATAAAATATTTCTTTTATAAAAAAAACACAAAGGAAAATTAACAATATGCAACAATGTATTTAACATTATTTAACACATTCGCTGCCAAGCAAATATTAGCAATGTGTCCACAACGGCCGTGTCATTCATAAGTGAAGATAAGGCCATGTCATTCAATAACGCACTATGAACAAACTAAATAGGGATTAAGGAGCCTGGCCTCTGGTGCTCATAACTGTGTCCTTAGTTTAAGAAAATCTGGAAAAATATTTCAGATAAAAACAAACAAATTTTGTTTTTTGCAAAAAAAAAAAAACTGTTACAAATGATGTGGCTCTCACCGAAACATGAATGTCATTCATATTTGAATTTTTATATTATATCTTTGGTATTATAATCCTCATCATAGTTATCTTATTGGTCAGCATCATTATCGCATTGGTACATTGCTTTATTAAATTGTATCCAAAATTCTTCCAAATTTGTTGGAATTTTGGATGGAAACACCCAACTCCAGTTGTCGGAATTTTAACCGATTTATAGCCCAATTACGATTGGGCTATCATACTGAAATTATTGTCGGCAATTTAGAAAAAAGATAGCCCAATTTCCGATAAAAATCCCAATCTGGCAAGCCTGCTTTAACTGCCTCATTAAGCTTCTTCATAACTCACGAGCCGTTGGCCATATTAAATTCAAACTTTGTATGTTATCGACATTTGATAAAATTTTTCCAAAATATCAGGATAATAATTTCTGGTGTTTCAGTCTATGCTTAGGACTGATTTTGTGTGGTTGCGTCAATTATTTAATGTTCGCAGTTGCGAGTTTTTGTGTACATATAAATAGGTCATTTTTAGCGGATCTCTAACCTTTGATGCGTCTGGCAAGGATTTGGCGACAAGTGAAACGTCTTGGACTTATATATTTGTTATCAGGCTCAGGAAGTTCTTCTCTAAATTCTAAAATAAAAATGAGGTGGTTGCATGAATTATTCCAAATTGGCATTTTAGCAATATTTTGACTTCGTTTGGCAAGCCCTAATATAATACCTTTTAGGAAAAATTGGTGCGGTTGCACTAATTATTCAAAATTGGAATTTTTAACGCACTTCCACCGCACACCTAAAACGTCTTGGATATACATGTATTTGTACTGAGGGGACCATTCTCTATTATTTCGTAGTCGATTCAAGCAGTTGCACCAATTATTCCTGTTTTGAATCATAACGCATTTTTAATATACAGTTGCACCTGAAATTTAGCTGAAATTAAGCGCTGCCAGGCATTTTTGAAATCTTGTCCATCAGAGCAACGTATTTATGTAAAATTCAGCCGGTTGCCTTTCACGTCCAAAATTTACTGCTGGCTCCTAGGCAATTATTCGTTACGTTCGAGGCAATTCACAATTTGGTCTAAATTAGGTTAATTATGATACCACAAGCAGAGTCGGTTATTTCCGCTACGCTTAAAACCATTTTTAATTGTGGAGAAATGTCCGTATTTTGCTGATAGCCGTTTCGGCAATATCCGCAAGCTCCCTGAAAAAGTACTCGCCTAGAGTTTACTTTCTAAGCCAGTTTAGAGCCAGTTTCAAAAAGTTATTAGGTGGTTAAAGATGTGTGCCATGTTAAAGTAAATGGAGGTCGAATTGGTCACGCATATACTGGCACCTAATAACATTTACAGTTATTTCTGTGGTACAACACGTATTCCCAGATAGAAAAAGAGGCGGCGCTACTCATTTCAAAACTGTCTCTATATGGAATTCTCTTTTTTGCCCGAAGTTGGTGGTCTATTCTCTCTGGTTTGTGCTCCTCCTCATCTATACAAATGCGACAAAACTGCGGTGACTGTTAGTACACCGACACAGTTCCGATGTGTTCTCTACTGACGTTTAACAGGATTTGTGTCTTTATCCGAGGCCATGTCTGTTTTGCATGGTTACAGGTGTCAAGATCCCGTCATCTCTCGTTAGCCTTTTGCAGCGCTACTGTGGAGATGTTGTATCTTGTATAGTTTCAATTGGCATATGGGGCTCCCCTTTACTAGTAACGAGTTCCATTTTCGTGCCATATTCTTTGCTAGTTCGTCTGCTTCACAGTTACCTTGTATGTCTCTATGACCCAGCACAGCCTTAAAGTGCACCTACCCAAGATCTCATTTAAAGATTTACGACAGTGCATGACCAATTTGGACTGTCGGTGTAGATAACGATGTCTGAATTCGATATCGATCTCACCTTCAGCAATTCAGCGGCTTCTCAAATAGACATAATATTAAAGAAGAACTGTAACTGAACAGAACTGTAGTTACGTAATCCCTAATTTTTGTTTTAACATTATTAGCATTTAGAATGTTGGCATGCGCTATGTCATTTCACTCCCATTACAATGATTCTCCCAGACGCAATGTCCGCAGTGCACTATAGTCACACGTGGCACATGCCGTTCCTTGGATTATTTTAAGCATAGAAAGAGGTAGCTTGCTTTTTATAGTGCTGGCCTTCAGCCGATATTTCCCAGTAAATAAAATCGCGATATCGTCCGCATAGGCAATAACTTTACTCCAGGGTCAACAGTATCCATTCATTCACTGGTAACAGCCATAGCTGCGATGAAAGTACTCCGCCCTGTGGACTGCCTTGTTGCACTCACCGTCTTATTTTACAGTAGCCAAATTCTGAATAGATAAACTAGGTTGATCCAGTGACTAAGCCTTGCGTCAATCTTCAGTTTTTTAAGTGCGTTAATTATAGCTCTCGGCTTCATATTGTTGGAAGCAGTAAAATCATCCAGGGCTTAAGAATCCCGTAAGCATATTGCATCTTTGACGGGATGATTCCATCTGGTCCCGCCGATTTGAAAGGGCTATTAGCCTATTAATCATGAAAGTTTGCGTTTGCTTATCACTTCCTTTGAAATAAGATGAAGTTGTAGAGTGAGACCGTTGTTGACCCAAGGTGTCGTTCCCATGGACACTTTCCGGAAAGCTACTGAAGTGTTTATTGACTAGACTGCGTTTCCTTTCCATTGGATATCTTTATATAGCTAGATATAGGGGGAGACTTTGACAGGATCTGCCTAACTCTATTAGCCTCATTGTTTTCTTCAATGCTGAAACAAAAACCCCGCCAGGAGTTTCTTTGCGCGATTTTGATTCCTTTCCTTAAGGCTTTCTTGTAACAGTCGAAATTTGTGGATGATCTTGTTCTTTTTGCCTTTCCTACTTTCTCTTTTTAGTATAGCTTAGCTCTGTAGTTCACTACCGGGGTTTTGTACATTTTAATGTGTCTACTTACAGGACACGACTATGCGAAGGATTCAGTCATGGTAGAAGTAATCTTCGTTGTCTATGTCTTCGTAATCAATGTCTTCAAAAGATGAGATTGTATCAGTGGATAATGTTATCGAGAGCCTTTGTTAGGTTGGCTCGATAGCTGTCCCAATTAGTTTTCCTGGGGTTTCTAAACAACGCTACAGGAGGAGGAGCAAATATTGAGGCTTTAAAAAATGTAAGTGATCAGAAAACGGGTTATCCTTGGATACTGCACACAACACTTTCTATCTGCTATAAATAAATAAATGAAAGGAACACCTCAAACCGGTATTACACTTCATGTATTCGGTGGCCATGTGCTCGATTATACAAATCAGACCTATACCTACCTCCTAATTAAACGCGTTGATTGTTTATAACACATAATTTCAAGGAATTACCATTCGCTGCTGAGGTATATTAATCAGCAGCAAATACTCGTATTACATGTAACTCAGCTGGGCTTCCTTCAACTAACCACAAATACATGCCAGTGAATTGTATTTTGTTGATTTTTGTGATTAGTTCGATTGTCGCTTAACGAGCTAGTTTTCTATTAATCAGTCGGAAAAACATCCAGTCAAAACGTTATTCCTGCCAAACATCGAATTGACTACACAAATGTTAAAGCTTTATTTACTTGGACGAGTTGTTCCACTTATTTTACAATGCGCCAGGTCAATCACACGGACCCGTTCCCTTAACTTTACTAATTACCAACCTTGTCCTTCGTTCTTGATTAGTCATGTGCCGCTATATACGAGTAGATTAGATAGACATAGCCGCATATGCTCGTACGTATTGATTAACCACTGCTTCTTTCTAGACATATAGATTATGTACCTACACCATTTTTTATTAATATTAATATATCATAGGACTCCCATCCCCATACCTTCAAAAAATAAATAAAAGTGAGAAGTTGAACTAGAAACCATTATCGTACTTTGTACATTAAATTCATAAAATACTCACTTCGGGCAACTTTTTAATATGGCCTGGCCATGGATCCAGAGCACAAGAATCCGAATTAGGTGTTGGTGAGGATAGAGAAAAAAACAACCGAACGTAATTATGAAATGCATTTAATTTTACGCAGAAGGACGCCAACACCTGAAATTGGATATACATAGTAATGTGTATAGTGCACTCTGTACCGGTTGAGAATTATAAATTAGTGTGCCGGGGAAATTTTCGAAATTGGATTGCGTTTAAGATATTTTGCAGTGACGACGCACAGTGGTCGATTTGGTGAGTGTAGCTGGACTTAAATCATAAATAAAAGACATACCACTTTTTGATTACTCCAATTATTCCATATACTTTCTAAAACCATTTCTAACACTTCAGCAGGAAGGGGTTTGCTATGTCTCTTTGGTAAATCACGTATATCACTTATAATTGGGTCAGATGAAATTAGCAAATTATGTAACACGTCAGTATTGGTGGAGATTCGAGACATCTTTCTTGAAAATGCTGCTCTGTATGTCTTATAATCCTTTTGGCGAGCTTCTAAGACGTCCTCAGATAGTTGGCCAATAGGTATTGGGAACGTCTCAATAATATCGGCACCATGAAGCAAGATTTTGTGAACGCTCACTGGCATTCTATACCACTTATATTTATCGACAAATAACTTTGCGGTATCCAAAGTGTATTTACGGAATTTGGTTGTGTCGATTCTTAAACCAGATGATATTGTTTTTAATATTATTGCGAAGCGTTCTACAAGTCTTTGCTCGATTCCGATTATTCTGGCGGTTTTTGCGGGGTCCTTGAAAAATGTTCTAGCAGTGTTTCCGTCATTTGTGTTACCACCACCTTGTTTTGGAAGATCGACTAGTATACCGAGTTCAGACCTAAGCTGGTTTTGTAGATAGGTTTTTTTGTCTTTTACTATATTCTTGGCTGCATCTCCTCTCGCCTGCCAACTTTCCGTATCAAGTTTATATGCTATATGTAATAATGCTTCCATTAATCTTATTTGTGCGTGTAGAGTTTGCAAACCATAAGCAAAGGCGTTAGTATCACATGATTTTTTTAAACATTTGTCTATATTATTCATCTCTTTTGGAGATGCCTTACATATATAGCAAACTGTGCTTGCTCTATTTTTCATTACCGCGTTGCACGTTTTACCATCAACCATGGTTTTGAATAGCGTGTGAGTAAGACGAACATTTTTTTCGTTGAATTTCAAATAAGTGGGCTGTAAAGAATTTATTTGTATCTCCATTCGATTAAACTCTGCGATGGTAATGTCTGTACTTTCTTTTGCGAATTCAAATCGGACTGGACGACAGTATCGTGGTGATGATGTTTTAGAATTTATCCATATTGTTGAAGATTCGGTTCCACTTTTCTTCTTAATTTCTAGAGGCATAATACAAGTCAATAGTATGTCGGAATCGCTTGCAGAAGCATCGACTAAAAAATTTTGCTTGTAACGAGAGTGCCCACCACTACCATCAGATCCCCACTTCCAAGTGCATTCTAAAACATCACCATTTTCACATCGAAAATCAAACATTTCACCTTGCGCAACGGAAATTCGTTGTGCAGTATGGTCCAGTAATTGTTGTAGCTCAATTTCACATAATGTTTCTGATATCTTAATTGAAGAACTAGGTGGATAACAACGCTTTTTTGCTTCCAGAATGGAGTCGTAGCTTGGGTAGATATTTGCATTTCTGTCTTTAGCACTTTTTTGTAGATGTTTATACTGATGTTTCGTTAATTTTAAATCAGCAATTAACGCTAAAGCTTCATCTGGTGTATACGGGACCATTTTTTCTGTTGGCTGAGTGATCAGTTGTTTTAAGCTTTTGGGTGAAGTAGTAACGGTTTTTTTTATAACTTCAGCTACATTACGTTTTCCTTCTTCTCTGAGCTTCGCTTCCACAGCAAATGACAGTTCCTCTGAGGGTCTATTCAAAAGATCTTGAATTTTTCGTTTTTTAGCTTTAACCCCACTTTCGTTAAACTTTTTTTCAGGCCTTCCTCGTTGAAGCTTTTGTGCTCTTACTGAAGGCACAGGTATTTTAAATTCTTTTGAAATCCATGATCTTTCAGATTTTAAAAATACATTTAATGTTCGTTTTCTTGTCGCCCACTTTTTAAAAATTCGTGATACAAACGTTTTTGTATATGTGTGACACTTTTTGTGATCTTTATCTGAAAGGTCCAATATTAACAGCTTTGAGAACACATATTTTAAAATTTCGTTTGTACAATCTGAAATTGTGGATCTAAAAAGTCCGTTTTCGCGTATAAAATAAAATACGTCTTCTCGAGAAATATACGGACTGTTTTGGGGACCCGCAGTGTCACCTTAAAAAACAAATTAAAATATGTTATGGCTCATATTGGCGCGTAATTTTTACATTTTATTGAACTGAAGGACTGCACTTTTTGAATAGAAGTAGTTTTATAATTGGACTCCGTGGTACTTTTTTTAAAACGTCCACTGAACTAAATATTAAGTTTTCATTGTTAACTCATTTTGTCTTTACAAAAAAAACGTCCGTTATGTTCTAATTATTATCACGATCAGTTCAAAAATTGATTATATTTATAGTACTTACTTCCAGCTGTTTCATTAATTTCCATGTTTTAACTTCTCCCTTTGAAATAAGTTTTAAATTCACTTTTTTTGGGGAACAGGAAATTCGCTAATGGTACTGCTCTAGAAACCCTGAATGTAAGCAATGACTTAGCGATCTAATGGCTTGTCTACGATAGAGTGTTTGATAAAAAAAAAACTCATGACTGCTTATTTGGATACCGTTTTCTCAGTTAACGGAAATTCAAGTTATTGCAAACATGTTCATATTTCTCTTTTTGACCTGTCATCGCGTACTATATCGACCACTGTGCGACGGTGCAATGCTGGTTCTGGTTTTGTGGCAGTTTTCGTTTTCTCTAATTTAGCTCACCCTCACACTGCCATTTCCATAGCATCGTCCTCTAAATTGAAACCGACTTTATGGTTTGTCCCCCACTCCACTGCGAAAAGTGAGAAATCCTGGTAGACGTCCGACTCTGCCTTGGGGGGAGGGAAAAAAAATAACCACATTTCGAATGTGTATTCTTAATGAATGCATTGGAGCGAAGACCGCGTAATTTCGAGAAGTCCTGCATATAATATACACAACCGTAAAATGCCACAGAAATATCTGTGAAATAAAATTATGAAATGAAGTTTTTCACCTCATATTTTTATAGCTGACGAATTCTGACATTGACACGTATTTTCATAGCCGACTCTAAATAATTTAATGAACAACCAGTCCGCTTTTGAGGGTACCTATCACCTCACATCATTCAATGCTAACGAGTATTTCATTTTTGTATTAGGTAAAAGGATTCGATTTTAGCCAACTCACTATATTCATAATATAATCTGTTGATGGGTTTATTGCTGTTGTCGGAAAAAGATTCTTCTAAAATCGAACATTTGCTGATAATTTCACATCTTCGTGATGAGGCGAGTTCCTGATTAAGGGTCTATGATGAAACACAAAAAGCAAATGCTAATTTCTGGACTTTATATTTGAAAAACTACTGGGAGCATATTCGACATGCCTTATTTTTTTTCTGTTTATAAGAAAGTAATTGTAAAATATAAAATTTGTATAGCCAGCAAATTTGCTGGAGAAATCTTTTTGCATGACTTGTGTATCGCCTAAGAAATTGAGAGCATTCCTCAATTTGTATTTCAATGCGTGCGGAGCTTTGCTGAAGACACATGCCTACGATAAATGTCTTCAATGTGTTTTGCTTAGCATTATATCAAAAATAGCACAAATCCATTCCCCAAAGGACTGTACGACGCTTGTGTTGTGTTGGGTTGTCGTAGTGAGGAGTGCCCTTTTTGATTATCAGTTAACACCCTTAAACCTTCTTTGTTGATATCGAGTAATCGTTTGGATTTGATCCAGTATATTCACCAAGATACCTTAAATTCCGCGCGGTCTTGTATCCAGTATCATTTTCAGTCAGATTTCCAAGGAGATTAAAAAATAAAAAACTGCCGTGTCCAAATTAGTAAAATGAATTAAAAGTCGACGCAACAGGTCACAGGCCAAGCTTCTCAAAACCATTCGTTTGTGTGAGTTTTTATTTTTGGGACGAATGGAAGGGACCTACAATTGTATGCCGAGTCCAAACGGCTGAATTGAGAAGATTTTACAGGACAGTTATACTCTTGGATGTTTGTCAGACGTTCGCGGGAGGTGACGCAGTGGAAAAAACCTTAAGATGTAATTTGTGTTTTGTCCGGGGATCGAACCTGGGACCCCTCGCATAGTAGTCCAACACATTGACCACTGAGCAACTGCGCCCACAAAGTAGTAGAGAGAGTATTGCTCTCTACTACTAGTCTTTATGAGCTTCCCTAATCCGGATTTATGATTCTGATTTCTATATTTTTTATCAATATACAAGGCACTGTCAAAAGGTCCTTGAATGTCTATCAATTCAAGGAGCAAAAACTAGAAAAACCTTGATATAACAAAGATGCAATGCGGTAGTGTTGTCCTCACCAAACTATTCAATAGTTTATCATTCGTATCTTCTTCTTTGTTTGGAAAAACAAAAACTTTGTATGTTGTTTTCAACTTCATCGCTTACAAATTAATAAATAGGAAACAATTACAAGCATTCAAACAATCACAATCGATTCAGGGTCATCCATGTCCATAAATCAAATCAGAAAGTTTTCTTTGATTGGTTATCGACTACGTTTACTTACTATGTCGTTTTATTACATATATTTTCACGCAACTATTAAATTTTATACAATTTTTTAGGAGTTGTTATCGCTTACTTTATCCTTGCTGTATCTTTTGTATAACAAAATAAAATACTCGATACTTGGTTAGTTCGTTTCTTCAAATTTTAGAAGCCTCATCTGCCAATAGCCTGACTAGACAAAAGTTATGCCCACAGTCAATGCAAATAATTGAAAAAAATTCCAATATATCGTAGGTAAGAAAAAGATCCTACGAAAGAGAGAATTTCTAAAATAAATTCTTCCACTGAGGCGTATACGTAACATTACTATGAAATGTGCTTGCATCTAAATAGTATACAATTCCGATGTAGTCTTTAATCGATAGAGGTCCGGAATAACATAGAGGATAGAAAAGTGTTTGCACCACTATTTTGCGCATTGCCTTCTTTTTAAAATGATTAAACAAAAACGCTCTACACCACGTAGACATACTCGTACCTACCTATATACCTAAAATCTGGATTTCGATAGGTGCCAGCTATCTAAACGTAAACAAAAACTTGAAAATTGTGAAAAATTATATGTCAGTCCACACAGACGCAAACAGCAATCTTTGTTTATCTTATTTCGTACATATACGATACAAGTTCGGTTGGGTGCCGCTATCACCTGGTTTTTCAATGAAAATTCACACCGATAAATCTCTCTCCGAAGGTAACATTAATTCCTTCACCTAACTCATAGCTTCTTCGTCGTCAGCAGAGAGGACAATATCACCCACCATCAGCATCCAACCGAACAAATGAACGAAGCAGGTAGTTCTTTAGAGCTTCTAAGCTCCGGAAAATGGAATTAGGTATATGTTATGTACTGTATATAATATATTTTCTATTATAGAGAAGGGTAAAGATGCTTTTAGTAAAATCTTAACTTAAGTTGAAACGTATTACAATTTTTTGTTGGTATAGGCTTCATTGGTTGTATCGGATTGCGTAATAACAACATGGCTTTCTTTTTTTACCCACTTTGATAGTTACCCCACAACAAAGCGCACACTACAAATAACAGACACAAATTTAGTTACACATATTTCGTTGTACAAACGCTGGGATACACATACCTTACATTATTGGGGGAATTTAAGTTAGCTGCGTGTGAACCTTGAGAGTTGAGAGCAGTAATGGCCGATTTTTGGAAAAAATAAACTAATAAATTACACTAGTCAACACCGAAAAAATATCGTAAAAATGTGATGTGCTTTTTCTGAGGCCGAGGTTTTGCTCGCCGGATCCAGGATTCGCCAAAGAAACACCAAACTTTGGTTAAGAGATATTCCTTATTTTATTAACCAACGTATAAACTACTATCTTATGATTATACTATACAAATACAATATGCGGCCCAACGAGAAGCGTGGCTCCGTGTTTACAAGATGCGGCCCAGCGACAAGCGTGGCTCCGATTTAAGGCCAGTCTCCCAAAGGAAACTCTGCCACCAAAAATTCAGAATAGTGACCGAAGTCACTTTTTATAGTGGGAAATACAAATACAATATGCGGCCCAACGACAAGCGTGGCTCCGTGTTTATAAGATGCGGCCCAGCGACAAGCGTGGATCCGTGTTAACAAGATGCGGCCCAGTGACAAGCGTGGCTCCGTTGCGTCCCAGCGATTTAAGGCCAGTCTCCCAAAGGAAACTCTGCCACCAAAAATTCAGAATAGTGACCGAAGTCACTTTTTATAGTGGGTTGTGGGAGCCTTTTCTGGTACACGGGATTGGTACTAACAACAGTAGATAAGTCTCCCCGAATGGCAATTTCATTCGGGTACTCATGCAATTTCCTACAATGGGACAGTGTGACTTATAAGTCACGAATGTAAATTTCTTGTCACGAATGTTGTTTGGTTGGCCAGTCTAGGTAATTTGTGCAATAGCAGCGGGTGGTGTGTCTGCGGTTGGCTGTGCACAGTAGTGGCCATACAAAGTGTCTACAGTGGGGGCCATAAAAGTGTGACGAACGGGGACGTTTCGTTACAAAAATTGTGTAGTACATTTCGTAGGCACACTTACTCGTTGCTCCTATTACCCCAAAAATATTATTTTCCTTACCAATAATCATTTTTAATCTTCAGCTTAAATATTTTGACGGTCACAGTGGATAATTTTATATAGAAATTTTCGCCATTGTGACTTCGTAAAAGTTAGCCTGGACACTAAAAATGATTATTAGTACCGCGGTATATGTTGCGATTCGGAATCAATTTTCAGCATACGTATGCTGATTCAACATATCGTCTAATACTAGCTTTACACTCCGTCTAAAGCTGGTAGAATATTTGAATTCCGAAAAATTCATATTTTTAAACTTACTTAAGGGTAGATGTACAATTTAGACTTATATTCTGTGCAATTGTTGGAGATATTTTAAATATTTTGAATGGGATCGATGGGAAATTGCAAAAAGCAGAAGGATCAGCTGCTGAAGTTGCTGTGAAAGCGCACGCCGTCTTTTCTGCAAATGAAGGACTTAAGACCATCAAATAAATAAATAATGGCGCTGAAAACTTCAAATTGTCTTCAAATATTGCAGTCGATGACAAGACGTAGACGTATTTTAACTGGACTCCACTTGTCTCTGCCCATGTCCTCTCTTCAGCTCTTTCAAAGCTTTCCTGAGGGACAATCGCAGGCGTTCATTGCCAAATGTTTCTGGTTATACGGTGTTATTACAAGGCTTAAAAAAAAGGCTTAGTTTTGCCTTTTTTAATTTTTTACGTCAAAAAAAAGATCTCGAATTCACTTCACACTTAAATGATGTAGAAAAGGAAGCCTGGACATCATTTGTTGCAGTCACTGAAAACTGTTTTAGGGAATCATAAATCCCCGCAATATGTTGACCTTGTTGACAAAATGTTGCAAGCTTTTTATAAAATGAAATGTAACATGTCTTTGAAAATACATTTTCTGCATTCGCATTTAGATTTTTTCCCCGAAAATATGGGAGTTATGAGTGATGACCAACAAGATATAGCTGTCATTGAAAAACAATATCAAGGACAATGGAACACTGCGATGCTGGCAGACTACTTTTGGTTATTAATTAGGGAAACCCCAACCACAGAGTACCATCGAAAAACAAAAAAAGTGAAGAAGGATTTTTAGTCCAAAATAAATAAACTTAAATATAAAAATCGTTAAAAAAGTAAGAAAATAAATATTGATATATCATAAAATTGTCACGTGATAGAAATATTTTATTTGACTTTCTGCAATATTTCTAGCACATAGAACACGAATCACATGAATTTATTTGCGATATAAAAAAAATATTCTTTTTGTTGACTAAGGTTATCAGTCGAAAATGTTAAAAAATACTACAACCTAGTCTAGCCCGTTTTCGACTTTTTATAATTGGTATCGTATTCATGTGTTTTTTTTTTCAATAGTAGGTACATAATGTGGAATTTTCTCGAACCAGCTGCGATCAATGGGATGGGTTTGTAAAACAATCCCTACTGTTTTCTCAGTGTACAAATAGGCAAAGGGAATACCTACATATATATATATAACTTTCGAATAAATTATTTTATTTTAAGGATATTTGTGGTCGACTCGTATATGAAAATGTATCCCCAATGAGTAGTTTATGTTTTTATGTCCTGCATTCTCGTTCGACCACGTACACAAACGGATATAGTTGCGTTCATTTGACCAAAAACCACCAGTGCCACCATCATCGCCGGCACATATATCTATACGCAAGTACCTATTTCGTACACAAATGGTGTACGCGAGAAGGGAATAATGGATTAATCCCGTTTGAGGCCATATTTATACCGTTTCCAATGGAATTCCCCACACAAATAAATTACCGCGCGAATGAATGAGTGAGTGAATCAGTGGGATACAGGCGGACCAGCAGGAGTCGTTTTCTTGTGCATCCCAAAAATATACCCGCCATACATACAAAAACTACTTCAGCAAGTAATCGAAATACATAACTTGAAAACCAAATATGAGAAAATCACCAACACCTTCACAGACACTCTATTAGGACTTAAGATAAAATTCAATTTACCTACGGAAGGTATACGGTTGTACTGGTGGTGTCGTAATTGTTAAATATTTTATTAAGATTTTCTCAAAATCCATTAGTTTTCGGGTGGGTGGGGCACTGGACACGGACAGGCGCCGGATTTTGCTGGTGAATCAATCCATAGCGGTGCGGGCAAATGTAATTTCATGCTGGAAAATTTAATTATTTATAAGAGCGCATACTATCCACAGAGATATTTGAAAGCGGAGTGAATCCTCAAATTCAATATGCAAATATATACTTCTGAGAGCGTTCACAGAAATTATTTATAAGGAGCCGGAGAAAACATACTTTACTTTTGTAAAGATATAGATAGTTGTATGTCCTGCTGCATGGGTGCTGATTTGATCTTATACAAAATTGAATACGAATAATAAAGGAAAACGAAAATAAACAAACCATGGTTATAAAATGTCTGCCCAAATGTGGGGGAAAAATCAGCTTCTTTTGTGATATTTAGGTACTCAGATGTGGCATCTGAACTGAAAAATGCGTACAACGAACTATTTTCCGGTTATACGTGGGTTAGGTATAGTTCCCACCAAAAGGGTTTTATTTATATGGTATGTACATTATAATATACAAAAAATATATCATTGTTAACATTTCATTTTTTTAATTTGTGAAATAATTTTTTTTTTTGTTGATTATTTAAAATGCTTTTTTAAATGAAAATTGTTGAATGTTTGAAACCCTATAATTAATTATGTCTGATGTCATCTTGAGCTCCTCACTCTTTGAATTCGTATGAATGAATTTATTGTAACACATTCCAAAACATAATCCAATCCACTCAGGATACTCAGGGCTACACAAAATAAGACATTTGTTCACTTTTACACAGGAGCGAATTTCACACAAACAGCAAACAAATGATTTTTTACCGCACAGAATAAGCTCCAACACAACACAAACTACATATTTACCTAAATTATTGTTGTTTGTGTTTTGTATGCCTGATTGGTCACAGACTATTCATTCATTCATTTTCAATGTGCCGCTTATCCATTAAGTGGGTCGCGGGTGTAGGTTGCTCAAGTGGACCCTCTATAGCTCTCGATCCTCCAACGACTCCAAATCATCAAGGGCAATCCCCATTCTTTCTACCTTCACGTATTCTGGTGCATATTTCTAATGCGATCTCTACGGGTCACACCAGCAATACAACGGAAAAATCTCATTTCGGCAGCTTGTGTCCGCGATCTTATTCTTTCGGTCATTACCCAAACCTCATGACCATAGGTCAGAATTAAGGACTGACAACTTAGCTTTGACACCAAGTTCAGTCCCCCTAATAACAGAATGACCAAGCTGTCATAAAATTAATCCAGCCTGCAGAGACGTAACAGGCGTTCTGGAGATGACCATTACTTCAGATTTGTTCACGTTTATCCTCATCTCAGCTTCTACACAAACGGCTACAAATCGATCGATAGTTTAGTGTGTGAAAACTAAACAAGTCAAGTATGTGTATCTATGTAATAACGTCGCGATGCAGTCGCTCGGTGGGTTGGAAGATCAAGAGTAGCTTAAAGGCTGACAGTCTTAACAGAATCAGCGACCTAGAGTTAAATGTGTCTACAATCTACATATATGCAGACTGAAAACTACGTAACATATCTGATGTCGCAATAACCCTCCCGGGACTGAAAGAAATAATTTAGGCTAAAATCAATAGATCAAAAGTGTATTTGAATTCTTGTTTGGGTCTGCTAATCAAACGATATTATGTATTTATATTTACCATTATTTCCATGCGGCTCAAATTCAAAGTACGACGCCTGCTTTCCATGATATACAATTTCCACTACCCAAACTACCAAACAGACAAGCTCCCGATTAGCAAAACAAGGGAATGAAAAAAATATTAAGTACCTAATAAAAAATACTGCTGCATTTTTAGCACACACTTATGTAGGTACACATACATAGTTAGTTGCTTACTTGCGCATATTTGCATGACAAACAATACACAAGAACCACATCCCTAGCAGGGGTATCCCATCCCACCGTGCGTCGCACCACTAGCAGACATACGTTCGGCGAAAACTTTTCGCTTTATGAGTCACTCGCGACCATAAACTTTCCTAGCAGCCCCAAAACGAATAAACTTGTATCTCGTGTAATCAAAAATAGCATTGGTAGTTGGTACTTCTCAACTGGCACGAAGAGTGTGCTGTGTGGGTATGTGCTGGATAATAACGCGAATATACGAGCATACGAACACGTTTATTGCATAGCGCAGAGCAACTCCGCACTACAATATCAGACTTTGTGAATTTTAATCCTTCGAGAACAAAAGGAAATGAATATTAGTCCCTGGTGTTGCACATAGACGAAGACGTTCAGTCGTTGTCGTAAATTTACAGTGACTATACGACTACAACTGTACGATTCCAGAACTACAATTCAGTAATTAGTTGTAAGATGTTTCAGTGCCTCCAAGGATTCCCTTCCAGGATCAAAGGAACGAACGCCCTCCACATTCTCATTTCAATTATATTCTAAAGGAAATCCTTAATTTTTATCTAAATGACCACAAAACCTGCTTGTTTATCGCCAAAATGGCTCAAGGATAATAAACCTCGAAGTACACACTTTTGTATGCAAGTTGACATTGTACAGTATACATACTCGTTGAAGTCGGAGTGTAGCTGCATTTAGCCTCTCTTAATTTAACCGCACTCTCCCCAAAACCCATGTGCATAATATAAAGTTTCCATACCTACAGCCACAGCCCGCAAATACACAAACACACTCCGCATTCACACATTATATAGAGCTAATGCAATATAGAAAATTGGGTAATAAATTCCAGGATATAGCTGGGGCATTCATTTATGTCTTCTTAAACGAGTTCTTTTAGGCACTTGTCCAATTTAATTTTCAGCTTCCATTATACCCTTGGGCAATGTTATGACAACAAATAAATTCAGGATGAAATAAAAGTCCTTCACACTAGTGTAAATGTTGATGCCCAGATGAGCTGGTGGGTAGCTGACCATGTGCAGTGAAATTCCTTCCGCCAGGGATATAGGCATTAGGATTCATTCTTATTATGATTATTATTTGAATACTTCCAGTCAGAGGTAACCACCTTCGGAATAATTCTTTCAATTCAGCACCAGGATGACAATTTGGTTCGTCCTTGGGAGAGAAAAATAAGTGATCCTGCCTGCAAAATAGAGTCAAAATCCAAACGAATAATTATACCAAGTTGTTAGCGTGCGCAGTGAATGGGTGGAAAAAAATGAACAGGTCCAAAGTTCACGAGGGCATTCCCCACTTGTTTCCAGAATTGCACTTTGGGCATACAGAGTACCTACATATAAAATTACGCCGCCCAACGCCACTTCCTCCTTTTCGTATACCATTTACCATGGACCACTTTTATGCTACGAGTAGGTATGTTCCGAACAACGACAACGACGATGATTATGCCAGTGATGGTGGTAGCAGAGTCAGCAGGAGCACGCTTAGAGATTTTTTTTCTTGCATTTTCGGTAGGTATTGCAAGAACTCCATCATCCACCTTAACGGTGGTGTTGGGTGTTGGGAATCGGAATGGCGTTATTAGTTTGGTTCTTGCAACGCACACAAGGGGCGAGGGTTATGATCGTTAATTTAGTTCTTTTCATTTTCGTCGTTTGCTTCATGTACACTTAACTTTGTCCTCGGTTAGGTATGATTAATGAACGTTTCAGCCAGGAGAACGGAAAATTATTTTTGAATTTAAAAACTATCTTTGGTTTCTTTCACCTAATTGTGTTTTTCTTACACAATTGTGTTTTTCTTAATCCTAATGATGACGCCAACGAAAGCAGCCAAGAGCTGAGATAACGATGGAAAGAAATACCATTGCCATCCGAGGTGAGGATATTCATCTACTACTTATGACCAAGGATAAGAAAATTACAATTTAATTAATCTAATTGAGACGATATCCTTTATAATTGTCACCAGTTTTAGTGGGCCAAGGGCCAAGATCAGAAACACTATTTTTTTTTTTTTTTTTTGATTCGCTGCTTGGGTTTGCTTTAATGACTCGTTCTTGCATGCAAATATAGGTTGGGTGGCACTGAACTTTTGTCGGAAAATTAGTAGAGAATTTAATTACAGTGTTTTAGTTGCAAGGTTGGAGTGGGAAATACGCCCATTTTTTATGGCGAAGTCGTTGATTAAGGGACCCTATAATGCTTGTTACAAATTATATATACACAACATAAGCTGAAACTTATTAAAGAATGTATATATGTAGGTATACAATTTAAGCACGGAAAATATACATTTCATTGATTGAAAATGGAAACTGTCCCTTTTGTGAAGGTACTGCTAAATAATGCAATCGATTTTATATTAATTGTTTCGTTGTCCTTCATAACTTAAATACCCTTCTTTGTCAGATGTAGCCATTGAGTTTCCAAGCGTATACAAAAATCAATGTCCACAAGATTCATATAAGTTCAATTTCAACTTATAAATCTATGAATCTTCCAAGAAAATATGGATGTCAGCCTCGAGAAAATATTACTTTTCTAGAACTGAGTCAGTATTGGTTAGGTACCTGCATTTTAAATCTATGGAACTCCTACGCATAAAGAAATTAAAAGTATTCTCAGGACAGTTATATTTATACATATCATTGGATGTTTGCTAGAGGCAGCGTTTGATATTGAACTCCTCCAATTACAGAGTTCACAAATCTGTTACCAACAAGTATACATATTTCTATTCTCCTCTCTGATAGCCAAACACATCTGCTTGGGTTCAACGCTTTCTATGTAACATAGCCTGGAGATGCAGATGTTCACTTGATCTCAGCACCAGGACACAGTGGCTACGAGGGTAATTGAAAATCAGATGATCTATAGAAAATGTTGATGCCAATACCATTCTGCGGTGTTCCGTTCAGGTTACCAGGAGTGTACTAGCAAGGAAAAAATAGCATGGGCTCTAAAATCCTTCAAACCCTAATCATATACAAATCTGCGGAACCGGACGGTATTATTCTAGTAATGCTAAAAAAAAACAAGCAAACAACAAAAACAACTATCCCATGACTTCTGGCAATATACAACACACATAGGTTATCTGTAATTGGGACTCATTCCAGACAGCTGGAGAAAAGTGAGGGTTGTCTTCATCCCCAGCGGAAGATTACAGGCCAATAAGTCTCCTTCCTTTGTTTTAAAAATATTAAAAAGACTATTGGACTTGCAGGTAAGGAACAATCTAATGACTAATGGGTTCGTGAAACAGCAGTACAAGAGGTCACTAGAACCATCAAGAAGTCCTTAAACATTAAATACCTGGGTATCGTGTTCAACTCCAAATTAAACTGGTAACTGAATACGGAGGAAAGAATGATAGATTATGCTTGTGCATGCCTTGTTGAAGTCGTAGAGCCACCTTTTCACTCTGGAAACAGAGAGCCGGGCATTCCATGAGTATGTGAAGAGAGGATTCGTCACTTTCTAGATATAGTCTATATACATGTAGGGTCCGGTAGGACAATTCTGACCTATGGCTCGGTTGTTTGGTGGGAGGCTGTTAACACTAAACCCTATAGCTCAAGAATCTGAACAAGGTACAGAGAACATACTTGCTTCCGGTTGTACCAGAACTTGTAACTTGTGGCCCGCAATTGACACTAAAAGTTCAAAGATCCTAATATCTTCTGATAGAAACTAAATCCGAGTGCTAACCCGACACTGCACCATTGGACGCATGGCCAAAAGAATGTGTATCTGCACGAATAATTTCTAATGCAGATGAAGAACAAATAGAATCTATTGAACATCTTCTGTGAACGCCGCTACTCTTCTATGGGGGCACGGTTCTTTGACGGCTTGGAAGATCTACCGACGATACCTCTCAGATTTATGAAAGAGAACATACTTGCTTCCGGTTGTACCAGAACTTGTAACTTGTGGCCCGCAATTGACACTAAAAGTTCAAAGATCCTAATATCTTCTGATAGAAACTAAATCCGAGTGCTAACCCGACACTGCACCATTGGACGCATGGCCAAAAGAATGTGTATCTGCACGAATAATTTCTAATGCAGATGAAGAACAAATAGAATCTATTGAACATCTTCTGTGAACGCCGCTACTCTTCTATGGGGGCACGGTTCTTTGACGGCTTGGAAGATCTACCGACGATACCTCTCAGATTTATGAAAGATTCATCAACAGATCCGAATGGTGTTGTTAGTTATTATGTCAATGTCATGTTCTATAAAAGGGTAATCACAATGGGACTCCGCCTCAATGACTTCTGGGTGAAAATTGCATATAATGCAAGCTGCCCCTATAACCTATCCATTCAACTCCACTATCTATTATTTCAACTTTCAAACCCAAAATCTAAAGTTTTAAGACAGCAACACTACGCGATAAACGGGCGAATGAAAATATAATACATTTAACGAAGTCGATATGGTCTCCAACACTGACCACAAATATATTATATGTACACGTAATGACGTTCTCCCTTCTAAAATATTTGTGCCAAACTCCTCCACCAATGCCGACGATAAATTGGCTCAATTCGTAATGGAATGAACGCATATTCGTCGGTGTTATCCTATAATGAAATGAATTCAAAGCATTTGCCTCTATTTGTAATCGTTGGCAATGAACTAAAATTTCCTCAATTTACAGAGTTAATGAAGTGAGAGCATCCGCAATACGTCAGCCTTATGTATACGTAAATATGGAAAGGGGTGTTTTGTCCTTGATAAATGTGTGGTAGTTGGTAAGTGCTAAGAACTATTTAGTCATATATAGTTGCGGAGAGTTGAAATTGTTGGCGCCGTATTAGTTTCCAGTCGGGTACTCGGTTTAAACAATGATGGCTTTATTATTTATTGTGAAAAATTTATGGACGAGTTTGTTCGAAGCACATTAATTGAGCATACCACTTGAAAAGACCGATTGATAAACTTGTGCTATGAAATAAAGTCTTATGCAAAAAGTGAAATAAAGTCCCAAACGCTTGACTTACAGACAATCTTAGGTGTAGGCCCAGAAGTGTTGCTGTGAAGATTGGTCAAAATTGGACAAACTGGCAGCGCCCATCATACAAAAAAAAACAATCAAAATCTAATATCTCGAAAAGCGCATATAAAAACGTTTGTATAAGTCCGATAATGGCGGCTGAACCACTGAATCTTTCTGCCTTATATTTACACCATATGTTCCATCAGAATGTTTTTGTTTATGTTAGTTTATGATGGCAGCCGCTGGGTTCGCTTTTTTCGAAAATTCTTATTTATGTACCAATTTGGCTCAAATTCAAAATATGTAGATGCCTAATATCTAAATAAAAAAAATTGGACCCAATAGGTGGCGCGGGTTTGGAGATATTTACGAAAATGGCAGAGTTTCAAACTGTTTCCTGTGTATAGGTAGGGAGCGGATCATAATTCTGCATTTCAAAATTCTGTATATTTATTTTTTGGAAATAATGTATGAACAAAATTCTGTATTTCAGAATTCTGTATTTCAAAATGCTGTATATCCAAAATGCTGTATTACCAAAATGCTGTATTTCCAAAATGCTGTAAATGCAAAATTCTGTTTATGCTCCGATTCTATACTTTGAAAAAGCGTTTACATAACAAAAAGCAAGCTTTGATATAATTTTTAAAATTTATTGAAATCAAAATATGTAAAATAAACTGAAATTCAGGTGCCTACATAATTTAACAAAAACATAAGGCAGAAGACAGTGGCAGAGGCGTGGCAGTGGCGTGGTGACCAATTAGCAGGTGGCATAGGAGTGTTGTGGCGATGGCGACGGAATGGAAGTGGTTTAGTTTAAAACTAATCATATCATATTGTAGGGGCTGGTGACGACGTGGATTCTTACATTACAACTGCGTATTTTTGTTTATTCGTGGCACTATACGTTGTTTGCCACTTAAGTCCCTTTCATACCACTTTGCCGCCCTTCCATCGCCATGCCACACCACTCTTATGCCACCGCTACGCCACTGCCTCACCACTTCGGTGCGCGCCTTGTCTAAGAGTAAACTTAATACTTCAAAGAAATAATATGAATTACTGCATAAAGATAACCACTAATTCTAAATTGATGCAAATAAAAATTCTTTAAGGCAAGCGCTAAAGGTAAAGCTTTGATTGCCGTAGCAAAATTCTAAAGGTAGTCGCCGCACGTTGTTGTCATAAATCTATGTTGACATTCAGGGAGACAGTAAATTATACAAAAAATTTTATTATACAAGAATTCTGTATTTATAAAAGTGCGCACTTTTTTACATTATCAAAACCATTTTTTTTAAATACAGAATTTTGAAATCCAGAATTTTGAAATACCTACAGTGTTTTGTTCATACAGAATTTTGCTCATACAGAATTTTGAAATACAGAGTTTTGTTCATACAGAATTTTGAAATACAGTATTTTGAAAACAGAATTTTGACCATACAGTATTTCAACCCCAACCCGTATAGGTACCGTACATAAAATTTTATTCAAAAGAAAAGGAAATCTTTTTGTAATTTTTTAGAACCTGGCTACACGATCTTGAGATTGAGAGCCATATCCAGCAAGACTGGTAGATTTTACGTCGATTAAAATGGAGAAGGCAATCTACTGTTTTCATTTTATAATCGCTTCAGTTGCGATCTACATATGTGCATTTGCTTCACTTGGACTTTAATTTCAATGACAGAAAGGAGCCAGGGTATTCAAATGGTGGAGGAAAAATACTCTGTTTGCAAACGTTGTAATTATGTAACACCAGAAACTGTTTACCATTGGAATAGCGAACTTATAAAGCTTCAATAATGCTTTGAGATGCTCGTATATAAGCTTTGCTTGGCGATGTTAGTTTTGAACTGTTGTTATACCCTTTGACTCAGAAAAGCGAGTTTCAACGTTTGTTTATCCTTTAACTAAAGGAATTTCGGAAAGTAATACCATCTCTGCTGTAACAGGCTTATTATTTTGAAGGTAAGACCCACATATGCACGACAAATGAAATACTCCTAGGGAAACAGCCACTTTTCAATTGTACGTCCTTGTTTCCACGCATTTTTTATTCGAAAATTGCAATTCGATGATTTTATCGGATCCATGGTCAACATATACCGTCCCTTAAGTGCATTCAATTCACTATAGTGGCCATGGCCATCTCATATATATTTCTGTGAGTCTGAAATAATCAATAAAAATCGATATATTTAATTTTATGTCATTGCATAAAAACAATTACTATATCTACATACTGTCGGCTACAGATGACTACACCACCATTATCCAATCACATTTGCATTACCATCAGAAGCCTGCTAACAATTCAACTTAAATGCAAAACATTCGTTGACCGCCGAATCCGATGACTTGCGACATATGTGTAAAATTAAATGCAATTTATTGCGACCGCAAATGAGCCCCTACCCCCGAGATAAATAATGCACGTTTTTGCAACCGAACTCAGCCTATCGCAGCGGCAATTACCAACAAAATTGGTATACCTCTTGTTATGCAAAAATGAACAACAACATTTGGGAAATCACCAAAGTTCGGGAAAAGAACAAGAATGAGCTTCAATCATTTCGCTATATGCGAGAAAACTTCACTAGTCATCTTTCGCACATACATACACGCCTTTCAAACTTCGCCCCACCTACTATTGAGCTCCAATAAACAAAAACAATAAATTCCAATATGCTTAAAGTGATTTTCCCAATCCCAATGTACTGGGGACCTTTTCTATGTGATATGTCATAGGGCATACATTACTTTTTCGGTACACCACTTCGGTGCGCGCCGGAAAAGTTTTACACTACCACGATGCGATGGCCCAGTACTACAATTTATAGTCGCATCGTCGAACTTTTCGGGAAAGATCCCAATGATGCGGTGTGCGGTCGTTGGGGCCTTTTAGACATCAGGACAGCTAGCTAGCGCGATACCACCATTTAGTTGCAAATACATAGACAAGCATGTATGACTATGAAGGCATCTTAGTTAATGGCGTAATAAAATTCCCCAACACACACATATCCGCCTAGGCCAATGTACTTTGCAGTCAGGAGTTCAGGACATCCGAAACGTACAAACATGCTTACGTTAGATTAACCACTTAGGGAGCGTGGATAAAGTTTTGCTTACCGGGAACCTGGGACAAAGTTTTGCCGGTGATTTCACATCTGTGGATCTGTATGGCGCCATGGCCTATACTCAACTGCTAGAAGCTCTTCAGTTTTACGAGCCTCCTTCGGTTTATGTTTTATGTATAGCCCCCGCCTAATAGAATAGAATTTAACTTTGTACTTAAGCAAACAAGAAACAGAAATTGAACCGCATACGCCTTTTGTACGAACTTTTTATGGTTACGTCACCGTAATTGACATTCTTAAACATACGTTTGTACTCCCAGATGCATTACGAACACCTATAGACAGTTGTGGTTCTATTTTACGAGCTTACATAAAAGTCATGTCACTGTAGATTGACTGACTAAAGTGGACAACTTATCACGGCTTCGATAAATGACTCTTGAATTCGGCAATAAGTGAATTGTTAATGGAATTGCTCATCTGAAAATGCAAGGAGGAACAACGTCAGGACTAGTACTTGTTCTTTCAATTCAATTAGACTGGGATAAATTAGAAGAATAAAAAGGTGTTCGGGAAAGGTTTAATTGTTTGTAGCCAATAGGCTTTATAGGTTGAATGCTGAGGGTTGTGGTGAGCTAATTGAAATTTCTAATTAAATATACGGACCCGGACCACACCTATTTTAATTTTATGCTCCTTTTTTAATATGTATGGCAAAGGCCAGTGGCAATAGGTTGCTTGCCTTAGATCCGAGTGCTAACCATTTTACTATTTTTTTTTTTTTTTTTTGAAAATCTAATCTTTGTAGTCTGTAGCTTGGGCAATGGGCATATTAACCATTTCCGAATCATTTTAAATGTTTGTCAAAATGGTATTGAAGTAGGATTTGTGTGCGATATTCGTCTGTAATTGGTAATCGAGTTCGTCACAACTGAGGGGACCTATTGAAGTAGGGATTGGTAGAGACTAACCGGTAGACCTTTCTATCACAGTTCAATGTTAAGCCCTTTGGGTTATGCACAGCTGCTCAGCGCATGTGCAGGTTAATGGACATGGACAACGTGGACAATTGGACATGAACTGAACGAAAATATTTTTGTGTAGGTATTTAGATAGCATTCTGATAATTTCGATAACTCTTAAAGAACATATTGAGTTATTACGAATTGTGGCATATCAATTGAAAATGCAAGCTTAACAATTAACTTCAACTTCAAAAAGTTCAAAATTCTGTTTCAGGGAACTGAAATATCTAGATTATGTGGTAGGTATAGGAAATAGTTGTCTCAAAACTTTGCTTTCCAATTCTTCTGGATCCAGAATCTTTATTTATTAATAATAAGCAGTTCAGGAATTTTTTAATTTAATGTCCGCTTACTCTTTCATCAAAACCGCGGCTAACTCACTACTGACAAACGCAAGTGAAAGAGTAAATAGATAAATTTTGGCCGAAATCAGATGGGGTAGCGACATAAGTCCGCGCGACATATCTCCGCCGAACTAAGAACGAGATATGTCGTTTTAAATGCGACATAGCTCCGCGCGGAGATATGACGTTTTCAAAACGACATAACTCCGCCAGAAAAAAGCGACATAATTCCGCTAGAAAAGTGTACTGGGCGGAGATATGTCGGCGGAGATATGTCGCTATGCCAATCAGTTCTTACATCGAAGCGGACCAAAGAACTTCAAGCAAGTCAAATAAAACAAAAAGATTGTTTTCGGGAATTTAAATATAGAAATTTAAGAAACTAAAAGAACAACATGGGTTTTTGAGCAATACCGATCATCTATATCTGTATACACTATACATATAATAAAACTGTAGGAATTTTCTTTGTCAGTTAAAAACTCGAAAACTATTGGACAGATTTCGATTTCGACATTTTTTTTAAATGTTCCTTAAGACTGTGAGACTGCTATAGGCTTTGTCCTTAGGAACAGTTTTTAGCCAAAATGTATTTTTCGAAGTGAAAATATATACATACACATACAAATACCTTGCTACAAACAATTTATGTTTATAGTTTTGCGATCGTGCGCCACGACAAACTAAATACGTATACCTCGCATTCGAAAAGGGTTGATTTGTTTTCGCAGTGAGTGCTATGATCAGTTGTATAATATGTAGTTATGTATATTATGATCATATGCACGATGCCGGATGGTGGTGGGATGCTTGCTGCAGTATGGCATGGGGTATATTAATAATCTTCATAAGAAAAGAGACGTATAATACAAAACAGGGGCCAGATTATGTAAGACGAAAACGATCGAACGCTTTCGTTTCGACCATAGCAGTCTCTGTCTATTGCCACAGATATGATAGAGACAGGTTTAGTAAAAACGAAAGCGGTTTTCGTTTCGTTTTTTACAGAATCCCACCCCCGGTTTCATTTCAGAATTTCATTCTGATATGTGGTATGGTAACAGTGTAGAGTTGCTGTAGGTAAATGTTTGGATTCCATAGGAAAAGGGAAACAAAGGAAAGAAATGCAGTAGCATAAACAAGTGGCAAGGAGGGCGGTGCAGAGGGTGCACATTAAATCAATATCTATACTTGTAATAAAACTGTAGGAATTTTCTTTGTCTCCTAAAAGCGCGAAACCTACTGGACAGATTTCAATCAAACAGTCAAACTGTAATCTTAAATGGACCAAATATAAGTTTGTTTGTTTGCTAAAGGCGAGCAGCGCAAGGCGAACACGGGTCAGCTAGTACGAAAACAAAACTTGAAAGTTTTATCGAAGTGCTTTAGGTGATTACCGTAATTATAAACTAATATTAGGAAAATAAGATATTTTCCCAAAATTTCAGCATGAAATATCGCAACAACATGTCATTTTGTCTACAAGAAGTCCCACCCACATTCGCCGATCAAGGTCGTGTAAAGTGCAAGCATGATGCTGCTTTATACAGAGATACGGTTGTCCTTCCGTTTTTGCTGCCCAGACTGACCCATGAAGTCCTGTGTTCTTGGGTCTCATGGGTATACATAATGAAGGGTGAATATCACTTCTTTCCAGTTTTTTGTTACAAAACAGCATCATTTGAGTTGGCGACAGAGATATAGATAAAGAGACAAATTAAAATAAACTCCTGACAACTGCAGAATGAAAAGTAACAAATTTGCAACTCAACATTGATCCACTACAGATTTCACTCACGTGTGTACCTTCTTTACACTCGTCCTTTCACAAAGTTCCATGAACAGGTATAAGCTACGTTTGTCCGCATAACATTTCGAAATTTGCCCTAATGACTATCAACTGTCGGACAGTTGAATTTGCTCTAAGTATTAAGGAAATGCAATCTTATGCACATATAAAAGCGAACTAGACTATCCCCTCTAATGTTCGGAAGGAAAACAAAAAAGGAAACACCACACAATGTCTTTCTTCATTTCTCATTCAAGTTGATTTACAACCTCAGTTATCTGGCAACACTGTTAAAACTTTACCTTCAACTCTGTGCGCCCGTTGGTTTTTGGTCCCAACCCCGATCTACGTAACCAACTAACCTCTTAATTCATTAAATGTAGCCCCCTCCATCCAATGTTCTGGAAACAAAGGGGACGAACAACAGACAGAACGGAACACCTATGTAATGTGAAGGGTAACAAGGTACTAACTGAGAGATGGGTGGCTTTATGGAAGGATCTACCTCTTTACATACAAATGTGCTGCAACAACGACACGACGACGCTTGGTAGTTATCAGTTGCTTTCTGCAGTTGTCCTGCCTCCTCTAACCCTGTATACACACAAGTAGAATGAAAACGTTAAAGGAACTTTTCAGTCTTAGCCACCACCACCACCACCACCTTCTGGTGGAACCAAACGACCATCACCTAATTTGGCCGGGTGCCGTTCAGCGTACAGGTAGTCCGCCTCAGTTAGGTAGGACTTTGGTATCGCTTCCAATTTGTCTACAGGACTGGATTTCCCGCAGTTAAGCTTTAATTAAGAGAGAGAAACTGCGGCGTGGACTGACAAAACAAAAAAGAAATTGCTATGCTACTGCTGCTGATTCTAGGGAAAAAGTAAATAATTGTCCTGACCGAAAATTTCAACATGGACCCTGGATAGGGGGTCAGCTACTTAGATAATACTATACACATGCACTGGGCGTCGTCATCGCTGCCCCGTCGCGTCCTGTCGTAGAGGTACATCATTTAATTTGCTCAACCGACACATTTAAAACGTGAGTGAACGAACGTATATACCTAGCATCGATTGGTTTACTGTGCGCCCTGTCAAATCAAGGTAAATGGACTGCGTGCGTGCCTGGGTGCATTAATAGAGCGGTAACTTTATTTTTAATTATTTGGTGGTTCCTCTCTGTCTCCCTCAGTTTCTGATTACCACAGCAGTGCAGTGAAGTGGGGGATGCACACAGCCCATGGAAAGCAGTTTCAGCGTCCAGTGTTCGATGTTCGGTGTTAGACCCGCTTCCAATCAATTAGAATTTGGCAATTTGGTTTCGTTGAATATGTGGACTACTCCGCACAATATATTTGGGAGGAGAAAATTGTTATAATTATTGTTATTGAGCGTCGTGGTTAGGAAAGCAATTATTACTCCTGCCTGGTACTATAATTTATGGGGAAAAATTACAATTTTGAATTTGATGCGAAGGCATGCACGCCGAAATTCAATTAAGCTTGGATATGTGTGTCAACAGAGGGTTTTGTGGACAGGACAACCCTCTGTATAGCACTCGACTAAAAATCTCATCATTCAATTAAATCACCCTGGCTCAGATACTCCTTTCGGACCAACGATGTAAGTTCAAATGATCTCATGCATAAAGCATGCGTTTGGATCTTTATATACTTATATATCTACATATATTTAATGTTGTGTGTATATCGTGAATCAGGAATTAAATATCGACACTATGTCGGTACCCCGGCATGATACCTTTTTTTTAACTTGACACATGAACAATGTAAAGTCCGATAAAAACCTTTTCTCAGGAAACTCGAAAGTTATTCTATTATCCTTTTTTTTTGTAGACCGAATCAATTTACTTTGTGCAAAAGTATGCTGCCGAGCCAATATGTATGAAAAGAATTGTTTACCTGCACGTACCAGTAGTTTTTTATTCCTATAGGTTGGGTATATCGAAACTATTTAAAGGTAAATACTATATGTAGAATATACACGGATATCGCTTTGAAAGTGCCGGTCGAGTCTTGGTCAGAAAATACCCTATCGAAGAACAAAATCTTAAGGGTTAATCAGGAGTCCCAGAAGGATATTATACCTTCTTCATACTTTTAATCAATAAATGTGCCGGTTATAATTCTTCAATTCCGACAACACCTTACGGAAGTCTTTATGTTTGAAATCGTAGACTGAATATGTTTTTAAGGTGAAATAGGTCATCAGCATCACCAATTAAGCCGCACCAAACTTGGAAAGGACATTGAATAAAAAGGGCTTCTCAAAAAAGTGTTCCGGAAATCGAGTGATACGTACTTTTTTGACCAAGTCGATGTCGCTGTACAGATCGTAGTTCGTTCGCTGTTAAATCTCCTTTTCCAAAAGCCCGTCAAAAGCAAACAGGACCAAAAATCACTCGAAGAATTTTGCGTTCAAAACTACCAAGAGATCTTCATGCGCTTTTGTTAACGTCCATGCTCCTGCGCCATAAAGCAGGACAGTGATGATGAGGGTCTTATATAGAGTCTTCTTAGTGTTTCTTGACAAGGCCTTACTAGTCAGTTGCCTTCTTGGGCCAACGAAACAACGGTTGGCAAGTGTATCTCTTCGTTTGATTTCTACTGTGATGTCATTATCAGAGTTTATAGCGGCCGGCGCCGAGATAGACAAATTCCCTAACCACCTCAAAGTTATAGCCGTCTGGTGGGGTGACATAATGTCCAAAGACATAATGTCCATGGACGTTATTTCTGGCCCAAACGGACATAATGTCAATGGACATAATGTCTATTTTAAAATTTCGTAATTGGACATTATGTCTGTGGCCATTATTAATTTCCGTTTCAAACAGACCTAATGTCCATGGACATTTTGTCTATTTGTAAACAAGACATAATGTCCATCAATACTCGGTGGAATGCATTAAACAAAAATATATACTAGATAATTATTATAATATAATATTTATAATATAATAATTATAATTAAAGAAAAATTGTCGATCAATTTAAAACAATCTGCCTACAATAAGGACCCGCATTCTTTGTTTTTGCGTCAAGTTTCCAGTTTATTCCGGGTCTGAGAAAGAGCATGTAAGAAGTAGCTAGAGCTACCTACTCATATATGTATGAATGTGAATATTACTATAGGATAAAGATTTCTGATATTAATATATGAAGTTTGATGACCGCGGCGGCGGGGGGAGGGGGGGATTGGCGGCGTGCGCGGGACGCGGTTTGCGGCGCGATCGTTTTCGGCGGTAAACGCCGCGCCGCAGACCGCGTCCCGGGCACGCTGCCTCTCCCCCCCACCCCCCCCCCCCCCCACGCTCAGTGGTGCGATACCATCATTTTCGCGAAAAAAATAATTTTAACCGCGGATTCCTTGCCAGATATTAATCGTTCCACTTTTTATGGTCTATTATGGTATAAGGGAAATCAGTTTTCAATAATTTTGGAAAAATTTGAAATTTTGAATTAATTTTTGAAAAATTTGTATATGGTGTTTTTTTAACTTTGAGGGCGTGTCACGCCCAAACGGTACGAGAATTGTTTGCAAATTGTTTACGTCAAATTGTTTGCAGATTTGAGCTCAGCGCATTAAAGTCAATCGGAATAAACAAAAAAAAGTATTTTTTTCGATTGGGCAGTAAAGTAAAATCTAGCCGAGATTTCCATCTCCACATAATGACAGACTAGAACAGAGCAGTCGGTATTATTGAACTGATAAGTGGGGGGCACGTTGATGCAGCTGAAAATAGTACAATTGTTTAGGTAAGACTCTAAAGAATAATTTAAAAGAAGAAACAAAATGGAGGGGTGTGGAGCACGTTTGTTCTGGTCTACTGAACTTTCAAAAATATTGATTTTTAGACCATTTATTTTAAAAATTCATAGCTGCTTGAAGAATACGAAAATTCAAATTACGATAACGTTTACGTTTTCTTTAGACATGCTGTAAAACGTATTAAAATTTTAAAATTATTATCAACTTGTCGCGCAACAGATATTGACTTGAATACAAGGCTCTTCGCTGTATGCACTAAAAATGGTTACATAATGGAACGACTTCAACCAGGGGCGTAGCGAGGGGGGGGGCGACGATTTTCAAGAGTCGGCAAATCAACGATCAATTTTCAAAAATTAGGTCTTAAGTTTGGATTTCCATTAGGTATGGGTTTTTAAACTTGTAAACCTATACAAAAGTCGGCATTTTAAAAGGTTCCACATGAACTCCTTAAAATCGGTGAGATTGCCGACTGAAATCCCTAAAATTTAGCGAGTTAAGATTCGATTTTAAAAAAGACGGTCGGCATCGGTGAATTTGCCGACTGAAATCCTTAAAATTTAGCGAGTTTAGATTCGATTTTAAAAAAGACGGTCGGCATCGGTGAGATTGCCGAGTGAAATCCCTAAAATTTAGCGAGTTAAGATTCGATTTTAAAAAAGACGGTCGGCATCGGTGAATTTGCCGACTGAAATCCTTAAAATTTAGCGAATTTCGATTCGATTTTAAAAAAGACGGTCGGCATCGGTGAGATTGCCGAGTGAAATCCCTAAAATTTTGCGAGTTAAGATTCGATTTTAAAAAAGACGGTCGGCATCGGTGAATTTGCCGACTGAAATCCTTAAAATTTAGCGAATTTCGATTCGATTTTAAAAGGACGGTTGGCATTTCTAATTTGAGGTTAAATTCGAAGGAATGTGTTATTAGTTCGCGGTTTATTGATGTGGATTGCGAACTTTAACAATTCGCGACAAACGTGTGTTTGGGCCATCAAAATGTATTAAGAAAATAAGTTTATCAACGAAATTTCGAATTCCAAACTTTTTGCCGCGAACGAAAACACCATTGGCGCGAATTGTCAAAGTTCATTCGCAATCCACATCATTTAATTAGCGTTCCACAAACTAGCGAATAAAACATTCGTTCGAACTTAACCTCAAACTAGACATTGTAGAAACTGATGGCCGGAATTCGCGAACTTCCGCGACCTATAAAAGTGTTCATGTGAACGGGCTGACAAAACTTGCGAATAGTCGTTCGATCGTAGGAAGTTGGTCGCTCTTATGTGAATGGTCCTTTAGGTATTAGCCCAGGGGAGTGCCTGTTAAGATTGGTCAAAATTGGACAAAGGGGCGTGGCGCCTCCCATACAAAAAACATCTTCTATGGAGTGAAACTCGTTCATGTTAGATATAACTCGATAACCGCTGGGCCGATTTTCATGATTTCTATACAGTCGGCAAGTTCCTGAAAAAAGTCGGCATTTCAATGAAATTCACCCCCCCCACGGCTCGAACCCTCGCTACGCCCCTGACTTCAACGCTTTCCCAACTGTTGTAATAAGTGTAAACATTTCTCCATTCTATCGAAATGTGTTATCCAACTTATATACTTTAAGAATGCAAAGCCACTAAGGGTTTCAACAAATTTAAAAATTTTGATTTTTTTCGCCTCTCAAACCACTGTACGCCGCCGCGGTCACCAAACTTCAAATATTAATATCAGAAATCTTTATCCTATAGTAATATTCACATTCATAGATATATGAGTAGGTAGCTCTAGCTACTTCTTACATGCTCTTTCTCAGACCCGGAATAAACTGAGCACTTACTTCTTCAACTAAATTAATATTTTCCATATTGATCTTCACAAATCAATGATAAACACGCGACTGTTTGTCGGACATGTATTGTATATACAGGGTGTCCCAGTTAAGAAGGACAATCCTTTAAGGGAAGATTCCTGAAGTTATGCCGAACAAAAAATTGTAAGGCAGGGGGGGTCTATTTTCATCCTATTTCCCGTTATAGCCCATCAAAGTAGGTGACCTCTAATTTGGAGGTGTTACGACTAAAAACGCTATAACTTCTAAACTATTATAGCTACAAAAATAGTTTTGTGTATTTTAAAAAGACAATTTAGTAACGCATACAAGTCTTAAGCACTTCGGCTACATCTGGGCAGCTACAAAAAAGGTTATGGCTCCTTAAACCCAAAATTTTAAAAATTTGTGTTACAATTTTTAACTTAAAATGACTTTTTCTCAAAATGTTGACTTTATAAATTTTGTTTTGTTTTGTTTTGTTTTGTTTTGTTTTGTTTTGTTTTGTTTTGTTTTGTTTTGTTTTGTTTTGTTTTGTTTTGTTTTGTTTTGTTTTGTTTTGTTTTGTTTTGTTTTGTTTTGTTTTGTTTTGTTTTGTTTTGTTTTGTTTTGTTTTGTTTTGTTTTGTTTTGTTTTGTTTTGTTTTGTTTTGTTTTGTTTTGTTTTGTTTTGTTTTGTTTTGTTTTGTTTTGTTTTGTTTTGTTTTGTTTTGTTTTGTTTTGTTTTGTTTTGTTTTGTTTTGTTTTGTTTTGTTTTGTTTTGTTTTGTTTTGTTTTGTTTTGTTTTGTTTTGTTTTGTTTTGTTTTGTTTTGTTTTGTTTTGTTTTGTTTTGTTTTGTTTTGTTTTGTTTTGTTTTGTTTTGTTTTGTTTTGTTTTGTTTTGTTTTGTTTTGTTTTGTTTTGTTTTGTTTTGTTTTGTTTTGTTTTGTTTTGTTTTGTTTTGTTTTGTTTTGTTTTGTTTTGTTTTGTTTTGTTTTGTTTTGTTTTGTTTTGTTTTGTTTTGTTTTGTTTTGTTTTGTTTTGTTTTGTTTTGTTTTGTTTTGTTTTGTTTTGTTTTGTTTTGTTTTGTTTTGTTTTGTTTTGTTTTGTTTTGTTTTGTTTTGTTTTGTTTTGTTTTGTTTTGTTTTGTTTTGTTTTGTTTTGTTTTGTTTTGTTTTGTTTTGTTTTGTTTTGTTTTGTTTTGTTTTGTTTTGTTTTGTTTTGTTTTGTTTTGTTTTGTTTTGTTTTGTTTTGTTTTGTTTTGTTTTGTTTTGTTTTGTTTTGTTTTGTTTTGTTTTGTTTTGTTTTGTTTTGTTTTGTTTTGTTTTGTTTTGTTTTGTTTTGTTTTGTTTTGTTTTGTTTTGTTTTGTTTTGTTTTGTTTTGTTTTGTTTTGTTTTGTTTTGTTTTGTTTTGTTTTGTTTTGTTTTGTTTTGTTTTGTTTTGTTTTGTTTTGTTTTGTTTTGTTTTGTTTTGTTTTGTTTTGTTTTGTTTTGTTTTGTTTTGTTTTGTTTTGTTTTGTTTTGTTTTGTTTTGTTTTGTTTTGTTTTGTTTTGTTTTGTTTTGTTTTGTTTTGTTTTGTTTTGTTTTGTTTTGTTTTGTTTTGTTTTGTTTTGTTTTGTTTTGTTTTGTTTTGTTTTGTTTTGTTTTGTTTTGTTTTGTTTTGTTTTGTTTTGTTTTGTTTTGTTTTGTTTTGTTTTGTTTTGTTTTGTTTTGTTTTGTTTTGTTTTGTTTTGTTTTGTTTTGTTTTGTTTTGTTTTGTTTTGTTTTGTTTTGTTTTGTTTTGTTTTGTTTTGTTTTGTTTTGTTTTGTTTTGTTTTGTTTTGTTTTGTTTTGTTTTGTTTTGTTTTGTTTTGTTTTGTTTTGTTTTGTTTTGTTTTGTTTTGTTTTGTTTTGTTTTGTTTTGTTTTGTTTTGTTTTGTTTTGTTTTGTTTTGTTTTGTTTTGTTTTGTTTTGTTTTGTTTTGTTTTGTTTTGTTTTGTTTTGTTTTGTTTTGTTTTGTTTTGTTTTGTTTTGTTTTGTTTTGTTTTGTTTTGTTTTGTTTTGTTTTGTTTTGTTTATAAATAGATGGCGCACCCTGTAACAGCAATTATTTCCACAAAGCACACAATTTTGTAAAGCTGCAACAACGGACTCTAGAAACCAATTAACCATTTCCATCCGTTTTATTCAGTGTACTCAGTGTACTCACTGTATTATTAAGAGTTATTATTGATCCTGTTTTGTTAAATTCAAGCACCCATGCAAAGCGAAGAAAGCAAACAGTGAAGTGAACTCATTTTGGTTTCCAGTGAACTCTATTGTAGAGTCTCTATTGAGCCAGGCTAGACCGATTTGGTTCAAATTTCTTTTCAGTTGTTCGTAATTGCCAGGAGAAGGTTTTACCCTCCGGAAAACGGAAAAATCGAAATTTGGCCGATTTGGGTCAACTTTTTTTTCAATTGTTTTGTTGTTGAAGGTTTTTACGAAAGAAAATTTTGGGAAAACCCCCGGAAAAGTCGGGAAATTGGAAAAATCGAAATTTGATTATTTGTGTGCAATTGTTCCGGAATGGCTTTTCGAATGAAAAAATACAAAATTCTTCGTGGAAAACTCGGAAAAACGGGAACAATTTGAATTTGTTTCGACGAAATTTTGGCATTTTCTTTGATTCTGGCAACATTTTGGTCAAGATCTCAAAATGCGTTGGCTGTTGCATCCTCTGGCATTGCTGCCACATTGTTGGAAGGCGGTCGAACTGCACATTCCGCTTTGAAGCTGCCGGTGAATCTTCTCACGGTTGACAACGTGCCAACGTGCACAATGACCAAGTATTCGGCGACAGCGAAATTGATGCGAGAATGCAAAATCATCATTTGGGATGAATACACGATGGCGCATAAACGAGCTTTGGAGGCAGTTGACCGAACGATGCGATGCAGGATTTACGAGGTGATTCGAGACGATTTAGTGGGGCTATAATATTGCTCTCCGGATATTTTCGTCAAACGCTTCCCGTCATCCCGAAATCAACTGCTGCCGATGAACTTAATACATGCCTGCAATCGTCGTCTTTGTGGCGGCATGTCAAGAAGTTGTAATTGACCACGAACATGAGAGTCGCATTGCAGAACGACCCATCTGCTGCTGTATTCTCGAGACAACTGCTGACCCTTGGCAATGGCCAAATTCCCGTTGATGTTTCAACTGGATTGATATCGTTCACGGCAAATTTTTGCGAGTTCACATCGTCGAAGGAGGAACTCATCACCAAAGTGTTCCCCAGCATTGCACAAAATTATAAAAATCTCGATTGGATTAGTGAACGGGCATTACTAGCAGCGAAGAATAAGGACGTCGATAGCTTGAATTTCATTATTCAAAGTCAAATTACTGGAGAACTGCATTCGTTGACAGTGTGACCGACGAGGATGAAGCGACCAACTATCCGACGGAATTTTTTAACTCGCTTGATGTGCCAGGAACTCCACCGCTGAAGGTGGGATCGATCATAATCATGAACTAGGTAGTATCTGAGTTTGATTATCACTCTGGAGTTTATCTGAAGGCGTTAAATTGGGGCGAGACAAAGTTCGCCGAGGCCGCTAGTATTATAATTATATAACTTCGATATGTACATTGAACGTGCAACGGAAAATTTTACTTATATGCACGTACCTACTTAAGAAACAAGGCTGCTTTTGAAACAAGAAAAACCGTCATAATAATAATAGTATTGCTTATCTCTGAATAGTAACAAAATTAATAAATACCACGTCCGATTCAGTTTGGTTGGCCTTCATTCACTTCCGAGCCTACCTAGGGTACATATGTTTATGTACCAACAGTTGTACCAACTGGATCAATCATGGTCTCCTTTTGGTCCTTTCATTAATGTTTATCGACTGAAATGGTCAACCTATATACAATAAATCATTGTGTATCTGTGTAGATGGCAGGACCGCATGTACAAAAGTTCGTCGAAAGAATGATTCCACTCAAGCACCACAAGTCACTTTATAGGTAATTATTTAGCCTCAATCGGATTGATTTCCTCGGTGCCATTTATTTAATTTCCAGGGTTTTGTAGTTTTTCTTTTTTCCATTATGTAGGTACCCTGCGTACGTTCTGTTCTGTTTTGCATGAGCAGGTACAGCACACCAGAGGACATACATTTTCGGAAGAGTTAACTTTTGTAGCATTTCAATCTCACATTCCACAAGCACTCGGTCCATGTATTGTGAATTGGACAGAATGATGAAGACAGCTTAGTTTAGCAAGTTAATTGCAAAATATTTTCCCTTCTTTTTATTCGAAGTGAGTTGCTGAATTTCACTTTCACGAGAGATTGTCTCGCTGCACTCGTAATGCAAATGGCCATTGTTTGTATCTTCAATGTTGCGGAGTTTATGAATTTGAAATTTCACCGTGCTGATGCCGACTATAGCTGGGATTAAAATGAATATAGGAACCGTGGCGATCCTATCGTTGTTGCGCGCTTCGGAATGTATATTTGGGTTCATTTATAACTTTTCCGGGACTGCTGTTCATAAAATATTTTTTTTTTTGTTTCGTTTCTCCAATGGTCTGCTGCCGTTTGCAGGAAGAATAAAAACAAAATATGTTTTTTGTAGAACATCGAAAAATGTATAAAGTTTAGCTAGTAGTATGTCCGAATGGGGCAAAGCTTCGCAATAGTCCATAAAACAACTTTTTAGTGGCTCCATATTTGTTTTGTTTCTTTTGCAAGCGGAATTTGTAGCAAATATGTTTTCGGGACTTCGTACAAAGAGGACTTTGGATGGTTTATGGGAGTGACAGTGTATTAAATAGGAAGTTGAGCTGTCAACGTGCGTGGCCCGGAACAAATTTTGAACGGTACCCTAAAAAATTGTTCACAAAAATGGAGTCTCACAGGAATGACTCACAAGCATAGAAATCTTTTTCCAATCTATGATTAACTTTTCACTAGGTATGTGGGAATTCTATACATACATGAAGGAATTGTTTAATCGTCAGAAATAAAACTCTAAGGCTAAGCGCACATGGGTGCGAGAAAGCGATGCGATGCGAGAAGCTGTGTGAGATGCGATGCGAGATGCGACATGGTGCACACAGTAAAAGCTTTTCTGTGGTATTATTTTCTTTGACTAGAAAAAATGGACTCCTTTTCAGAAAGAAAAGTTTTTAACGGAAATTTTATATTTTAAATTGCTTAAAAGTAAAAAGATAACGAAAGTTCACGAAAAATAATTAAAAACAAAATAATTAGGGGAATTTCATCACTTATATCCCCAAAAGAAAGTGTTCGATCAAAATGAAGATTCTCGCGTACATCTCGCACTCATTCGCTTGCAAAAGTGGTCAGAAGAGTTTGGGCCTTACCAATAATCATTTTTAATCTTCACCTTAAATATTTTGACGGTCACAGTGGATAATTTTATATGGAAATTTTCGCCATTGTGACTTCGTTAAAGTTAGCCTGGACACTAAAAATGATTATTAGTACCGCGGTTTGTGTGCGAGAAGCATGCGAGATATTTGCGAGAAACTCGCATTTGTCCCATCAAAACTATCTTCACTGTGCGCGCGTGCATAATAATACAATCATGTAAACAGTCACGATGGTGGCGCATTGGAAAAACCTTCCGGGGATCGAACCTGGGACCTCTCGCACAGTAGTCCAGCACACTAATCACTTAGCCACTGCACCCACCTACATATATAATAATAGAAATAAACTTGGGCATGTAAATATGTAATCCAAAGGAGTATAGTACAGAATCGATTGCGAAAAGGAGGACCGATTTTCAAAGAACCTAAAGCTGTAGCTATGTGAATTTTTAATTTTCGCAGCCCCACATCGATCGATCCTCCCTTGCTCGAAATTTGTTTGCATTGTCAGACAAATTAAACGTTTTTGGTTTCTGCAGTAAGTTTAATGGAACAAAATACTGCTGTTGCGACTATTTGAACTGCCTACGTGTTGGAAAAATGCGAGGATGATGAATTGACACAAAAACGACGTAGTGTTTTGACGAAGGATTGGGTGGCCCTTTGTCAGCAGGAAGGATTCTACTACAAATTGCAAGCTAAGGAGCCCCAAATTTATCGCAATTTTTTGCGAATGGACTCAACACAATTGGATGAAATTCTAGCTTTGATAACTCGTCTTGGTGTCTGACAATAATATGCGCAGGAGCATCCAGGAAATCGAGAGGGTTTGGTTTATACCACAGGGATTCTTTGAGTAGTTTATACGCATCCAAAATCACCATTCAACAAAATTGTAAGTAAAATTTGTCAGCTTCACCTGACAATTTCTAATGAGTCTGACCATTTCCTAATTATCTGACAGAAATAAAAATTGTGTGTTCAGACTTGTTTAAACGATTGGCAGCAACCTGACAATTTCATTATCAGATGGAGGGCTGACAATGGGCTTACAATTACTTTGCTGACAATATTGTCAGACAAAATTGTGACTTCATACGGTTGTAACTTGTAAGACATTTAGGAGAATTTTTCCACTAAGAGATCCGACAATATTATAAGATCTGACAATCGTGTGTAGCTTAAGTCCAAATGTAGTCACCTTAACATTAACATGAACTCTCATTAGTCCCTTTTCCCCGATTTTGTGTTCAAAAATGGTGCTCCTACTATAAGTTTACCCCAGCCGTGAGTAGTTTGAGTACTATAAATTGTATTTGGCTTTCAAGATCCATCCATTATGTGTATACCTAATTTTTACAGTCGATAATTGGCAAATCATGAGCTTGCATAAATTTTCCATGGAAGAAGCCAAAAACGACGTTGACGGCGAAAATAAACCTTACATTATTAAACAAAAGCTGAAGCACTGTTATAGTGTAATTTAATATGCCTTAAATATAACACATTACAATAGCATATAACAAAGTGATGCTATTTTATGGAGCTAATAAAGTAATTTATTGCAAAGGAAGTCATTGAATTATCCTCAGTCCATCAGACAGTCCACAGTTTCGCATACCATTCCGGTAATACTTTGGGGAATTGAGTACACATCCAATAATTGCGGTAAATCAGTTGCTGCCGGCAATTTCATTCCCTATGGGATCCATGTAATATTGCTGCCAATTTGGTGCAATTATCACTGTCGAACGATTATCTTATTATACCCTCGCTAATCCAAGCAAGAGCCCGACAGCAGCCGGCGTGGAAGTCATCGCCATCGCAAGGGATCGTCATAACCATCGTTCTGTCAAGCCTCATTAAGTGGGGACATTTTCAGCGAGTGCGGACATTCGGATTTCCCTTGCACGGAAATTGTGCTTAATTTGTGTTAATTGGGCAACGTATAATACCCAGCAAAGTAATTTAAATAATATTTACGCAATGCAATGCATTTTCCAAAGAATTTACCGAAAACACAAATAAAGCCAACTCTCAGGTGGCATTTTCTGTCATCGAGAGGTTTCCATCACACATGCGGTGAGAATCCTTAAAATCCAATTCAAATTGAACAGTTTCACTCGGTTGCAGTGCAGCTATTTGTTTCAATTAATTTCGTTTTAATGTCAGAGACCGGTCAGACTGTTCGATTCGCATATACAGATACACTCACCCACAAGCATTTATTTCAAAATGCTGTATTCGGCCTCAAAAATGCGGACCGCACTCGAGGGGCCATATACGGAAGAGGCAGCCACCAACAGCAACATTCCCCTATATTGGTGTGCATGCTTTGGATATTTCACGATTGCTGCCGGTTAAGTTGCGGCACTTGCCCAAATTGCTACATCATCAATGGCCCGTCGTCGTTGTTGTAGTCCATCTGGCAGTGGCAGCCAGGACATATTCCGCAACCGTGCGTCGCATCAAAGCGACAAAAACAAGCGTCTATTGCAGGATATCTGGTGGTCTGGTCGTGGTGGTCTGTAGGGAGGCTTTTGCAGAAATTCAAATAGCATTTCTCATTATTTACATGAGTTGGCCAACGGGACCAGTCCCATTGAAGATAGTACGATGACACAACCGCCTTTAAATTGTGGGTTCATGCGAAACCAGGGCCGACTTTCGGTCGTACACTCGTACATTATAAAAACAAGAGAGTACGTATTTTCAACGACCGCGATAGTTACCTTTCTCTGGAAAGATTCACCTACATCGCGCGCCGCCCCCTTAATCTGTTGGGTAAACATTAAAAAATATGTTTTTAATTAAAATTTCTGGATAACTCACCCATATGGTCTTATGGCGTGGCATTACATTTACATATAAAACACATCATATTTATTAAAAAAAATACACGACCAGCTAAAGAGGCAACACTATTCGTTGGCTTATAGCAAAATGTTAATTTCCCCAGCGCCCGAGGCATGTACGCACTATCCGATGTGCATAACCGCACAGAAGAGAGTCGAGGGGCCGTTTCGCCTACAAGGACGAATGGAAATTTATGGAACGAAGCAACGTATTCGAAATGATAAATACAAATTGTAGGTGAATATTTTGTGTCTCCCAAATTACGATAGTTAAAGTGGGTAGGCAGGTATGATTGTTTTCATTTATTTTTACACATACTTTACCTACATATATGTATACAGTCGGTTCTACAAGAGTATTTTGTGATTACAGTCAGAAACTACTGAAGCTGTGACTACACACATGTCATCGTGTCATATGATAACCTCCGAATTTGTCCTAAAGTGGTCATTCTCTGTGAACGCTTGTAAATATCTTTAGAACAGAATGACTACCTTTTAGACACAGGATCACAGGATTTTTTTTTTTTTCGAAGGTCGGTAGAAATCTTAAAAGACACAGCTACCTTAATTATTATTTATGTCTGAATTAAACTCGTCATCCAAACAACAACAACAAAAATATACGCGCACAATTATAAACAGACGATGAAGGCAATTAAAAGGTCATAATCATAAATCATTCTCCAAATCAGGGTACGTTCAAGATTCAGACAGATATAGGTATAACAAATCAAAATAGCCGAGACGATATGTTTTTGAAAAGGTTTTCCATTCGGATTTCATTCGAACTCAATTCACCGAAGCAATGAAACTATTCCAATCCAAAGGACAACCTTTGCGATTACATCGGAGCAAAGTAGGCCCCATCAGATATTCAGAAAAGCAAACAAATGACTCAGTTAAAGTGTGGATGTGTACCTTTTCCATAACAAAGATTGTTGACTTTTTTATTTGTGCTGAACTTTTGAATAGGCTTCCCTGCCTTTAGAGACCATCAATCGGATTTCAATTTATCATTTTGTTTCCATGTGGGAGAAGGGTAAATTAGTAGGAATCCACCGAGCTACCTAGAAGCTATACCTATGGTGTTCAAGTTTATCGATTCCAGAGGATAACCCATTGGACTGCGAACATTATACCTAAGCCCTTTTCAAATTGTATGAGGTCGGTGACATCACATCAATCTACTGGGTATTGAGATTTGCGACAGTAATTGGACATTCATATAGTAGGAGGTTATTTTCACAATCATGGGTAGGCCGGTTTCCACTTCCTAGATGAACGAATATGTATTTCGTTTTTACCCGGTAGAATAGGAAATTAATGGTGCCTGTCTGCCAACACGAGACATTAATTCAAAGTGCGACACGGAGTGATACAAATAATTTGTATCTGCTATGAAGCACTAGTGAAACTACACAACTTCATTCTCACGTTCACATGCAAGACTTTGAAGGTATCGTGCTTTACTTTCAGCACCAGAATCAAGCAAGGAAGCCATTCAAGTGCATATTTCACTTTTTTTTTCCACAGTTTCACTCATTCAGGTCTCAATACAACATGCATCCACTCCACAGCCACTATAACCACTCAGCTACATAGTGGAGGCAAAAACTTTAGAATCGAAAGGCATACACATCAATCCGACTGACATCTGAAAAAAAAACATTTCCAGCAGTTTCTTCCATTTGTCCCCATCAAAGGATGACAAATGTCCGCCTCTTCGCAGAATGGGGTTTGATCAATATACGTGCACTTCAGCACTCTGTCAAGCTGGTTGAGATTCCAGACCAACGGCATCTATTTGCATCTATCTGCATTGCCTCTATTAATCTATCAATCAGCTCTCATCACCTCCAAGAGTTATGACCAGTTGAAGCGTTGATAGATGACCCAGGAAATGGTGACAAAAGTCAAAAAGTTGTAGGCACGTACCACGGCCACCTACTACTACAGTGACAACGACGCACTTGAGTTCTACTCATTGTCTTTACTCATATTAACAAGACACCTAAACCATCTCAGATAACAAGATTGCACTCGTTACGAAGGTTGATTCTGGTTTTTGATAGATGAGCAAGCTAGTTACCTATTGGCTTTACTCTCGCGTAGACACACGTCGGACTTGCTGACTCCTCCACGACACAGTGTTGAGTGTTAAAGGGTTAAGTACGATATACTTCCGGGGATTTGTGGTTTCGCAAACGCAAGCGAAGTGAATCTAATTGGATTAGTCAGTCAATCACATCCACTATGACAGCGGGACATGACGATCAACAGTCGCTCCTTGTGAAGGGCTCTGTAGATAGTTTAAATGTAAGTACTTACTACCTATTACGTGTGTTAGCGTGTATTTAAAAGTGTTCCAAATCCTAGTTATATAAGTCAATATTGAATGTGTCGCCGGCAGGTACAATGACTCTGTGCTGCGTAATTCGTTCTGCTTGATCTCAAGGTGATAAACAATTCATGATAAGATAGTGCAAGACAATATCTTTCTAAGCGCAAACGATTGTCGCGGCAATTGTGGTTGTCTTGCCACAGCTTCCCTATGTATCTATAAGTTTCTTGTTTCTCATTATAAATGCGATAAGGCTTCGCGGTTCTCCACATGAAGTTTACTTCTATACGGTATCTGTGGTTTTTGTATAAAAATTCTCTTTGCTTCAATAAACATTCCAGAGATAGGGACAGGGCTATGTGCCTAGTTAGGTATAGTTATATTTGCAGTATTTTGTATACAAATACAATTCCATGCAGCACTGATATAACAATAAAAGTCGCAAAGCCCAATAAATTTGTTAATTTAAAAATTTTTATTATTATTATTTTTTTTTTTTTTTTTTTAATTTCGTGGGTGTATGATATTTTTGAAGTGGAATTTCTGTCGATAACTTATTTCACAATTATTGCTATCTAATAGCACTATCGGTATTTCAGTGCGACTCGGACTGATATTTTATAGAAAATGGTGAATACTTAATTCATTAGTAATTAAGTTACATCAAATACCTATTCCATACTTAAGCTACGATTACATTGTTTGGCACAATATCAAACATTTCACACTTTTCATTTGCAAGCCGTGTGAAATTAATTTGTGGAGAAAGAAAAAAATGCTAAGTACACACGACTGTCAGATCTTACAATGTTGTCAGATCTGTCATTTAAAAATGTGTCCCAAATGTCTTACAACCGTCTGAACTTACAATTTTGTCTTACAATATTGTTATAGGTGAATGGTGCAGAGGAACCGTTAAATATCTAAATCTATGTACTATATTATTTAGACACCATGTTGGTGTAATAAAAAAATTCCAATTACCATTAGGGTGTTAAAATATACTTTCATTAATCGAAAGTCGCAACTTTCAAATGAAAACAAAATAATTATTCATAGAGCCATTATGCTATATCAGTTCCAAGTATGTATGGGGAAATTCTACAATATGCTATATTAGAAAATTACAGGTTTCTCAAAACAAATAACTAAAAATGATGCTTAACCTACCGATAAACCGATAAAGCGAATGTTTAACTGATTAAAAAAAAAAATATTTAAAAAACTAATGTTTCAGTTTTATTTTAAATTTTATATTTATATACGAAATAAAACTATTGTATATAAAATATCTACTATCTGCAACGGAATTCCAAAAACATTACTGATAATTTAAATTAACGTAGGTATTTTTTAAACTACTTTAAATTATATTTAATTCCTAAGGTACAATGGGTGGCTTATTCCACTATTCGCATGTCGTAATTTGTCCTTCACTTTGCACTTTAAATCTCTGATTTTCTCTGATGGAATAAACGAAAAAAGTAATCCCTCAAATCTCCCAAAATTATGACAAAATTAAAATTCTAACCCCCATCTGTTCATCTTCTGTCCATCTGGTTTTGTCGTTCGTTTTTTAAATACTAAACCGATTATCATATATCTCATTCCCTTAGTAAGCAATTTTTTTTTCCGTTATTTGTCTTTTTTGTATTTTTAATAACCGAAAATGTAGCATGTCTCATTTTCTGCACATTTCACAGCGAGAAGAAAAAAAATGAAAATAATAATAATAATCCTCAACCAAAAGTTTGAGCTTATGCCACTGGCTATGATACACTCCTCAATCGACAGGTCAATAACATAATCAACAAGCTGGATAGGGTTGAAATTTTGCTTTTACGCATAAACTGAATCAGGGGAAATCTCTTATCTGCCCTTGTTTTTGTTTACTCCTTAAAAAGCAACGAAATATTGCTTAGCATAACAGGCTCACCACACCACGTTGGCACGACCTACTCGCATTTCCATCTCCTCACATAAAAACAGAAAAATAAAACGGGAAAACGGGAAAAAAAAGGACAAAACTTTGGCATTATAGCATCGACTCTCGCCTCGCATCATCGAGGTCAAAAATTCCCACCGAAAGAAGGGTGGATATGGAGACACACCAGAGGGTATGAAGCGCATTTTCACACTTACGCTTGGAGGGATTTTTATAGCGAAATTTTCACTTAAAAGCGACCGTCTGGATAAACTTCAAGCGAATAGGGATTTCTTCAGACACTGTGCGCCTGATGGGTGGGGGCCAAGGGCAAGTTACAAACAAAACTTCTAAGAAGTTGAAAGAAAATATTTTAATTGGAAAATATCGCGCGCACATCCCAGGATAGAAGGTCGAAGTCAAAAGGTCTGTTGGGCTGGGTGGGAATGGGAAATCAAGGGACATACGAAAATAAAACGTTATTAGCACTTTGAGAGGATTATAAAAAAAAGAGAATGAAATGGGCAACTGTGAAAGCAGCAAAATCCACTTTGCCTCCGCTAAACCCCCGAGAGAGTTCACAAATATCTGGCATTTATGTAATCTGGTCCTCAGTTATGGTTCCCTTCCCTTAACAAGTAGGTATTGTTATAGAAAGATTTGTACCTTTCTCCACATTTATTGCACCCATCTCATGTTTTTCAAATCACTGGTAATGCTATCAGAAACTCCACTCGGTAGGTAAACGTTAACGTTGAAGCGCAGAGCACACCCATTCGATTCGCTTTTATTAATAGAAATCAGAGACAGATTCGGATCGAATATCAAAAATTCTTCAGATCTCTGTTTGGATTTTGCCTCGTCGAAAGGTATTTATCGTATTTACCGATGTGTCATGATATGTGATTATTACCGCATCGATGCGCTAGTGTGCATCTGTAACCCTGACTATAATATTCTTGGATGATTCAAGAGTTGAAGAAATATGTAGGTAGTAGGTACCTATTTCGATTTGCTGCTATCAAAATGTTTTTGGATATTCAAATTTTCATTTTTTGTCTTCCTTTTTTAATCAGTAATAAGAGAATTTTAAGAAACACCTGATAAAAAAATATGCACGTGACATGCTGAGGTTAAATTTAAGCCACCCAAGTGCTCTTGAGACCGCAGAGAAGCATATTTCCGTTAATTTGGGAAAGCAGCACCAATAATGTCAATATGTAGAACTTTATTAATGTTTAAAGTTACGGTTTAATGAAAGTTAAAATTATATAGGTAATTCAATACAGATAAGTTTAAGATTTAAGTAAATAATGTTAAAAAATGTTAATCTTCACAGCGTCATCTACGTCGTCGTCTTCTTGATCCGGCTCGTCGTTGATCAATGAATAGGGTTTTCTCTTTTTAGCGCGGTGAGAGAGAAATTATTGTTATCGGCTTGTTAGGTGTTTTGCTTGAAAACTATTTGTTGGTTCGGAAGATACGTTCGTAGAGTGTTGTAGAGTAATACCATATTCACATTAATAGCTACAAGCTACAACTTTACAACCACACTTTGGGCTTGAACCGGCCACCGTCCGTCCGCTGTTGTAACTTTTACTTTTTTTATTTTTGGTGGCGCTTACAGTCCACCACGGGACCACGGCCTCAACCAACAAGCCTCCAGTTACGCACACCATGTTGGTTGAGGTCGATTTTTGACCAGGTCAGCGTCGCTGTAAAGCCCGTATAGTTCGTAATTGAGTGATTGGCAAGAGTGATTCTTCGCTTGATCTCTACGCGCGCCGATGTCATTTTGCGAGGTGATAGTGGAGCCCAGGTAGACAAAGTCTGGTGTTCTTGCCGACTTTTACGGAGCAGCGAAATTTCTCCATCGTCATCCAAGACGGACGAGTTTGGCGGGGATGCCAAAACTTGACATGGCTTTGTGTAATTTGTCCCTATATACGCTATCATAGGCGTTTAATCATAGGCTTTAAAGACGATAAATAGATGGTGTGTATCGATCTGAAATTCCTGGGTTTTTTCCAAGATCTGTCGGAGTGTGAAAATTTGGTCGATGGTTGACTTTCCTGGTCTAAAACCACACTGATATGGGCCGATCAGGTTGTTGGCGAAAGGTTTTAGGCGTTCACAATACAGCCGACAACTTACGACGACGAGCCTTATTCCTCTGTTCCATTCATCGGGCATGCTTTACAGATGAGTTGGTGCATGCTCCTTACCAAGCCATCTCCAGCTGCTTTGAAAAGCTCGGCCGGAAGGCCATCCGCTCCAGCAGCATTGTTGGACTTAAGTTTCGATATTGCTATCCTCACTTCGTGTAGGTCGGGTGTACGGAAATTTTGGCTATCATCGTCCAAGCTGAACAGATCATTCTGCCTGGCAGCGGGTTGTTCGTTGTCTCCGCCGTTTAACAGTCTGCTGGCTTCTGTTCTGGCCTTGTATCCTTGGGTGGATCGTTTTACCCTTTGGTATAGAACTTTCGAACATTGCCTCGGCAGTATAGCGTCCCTCAATTGATTCGACCGCTCGCTTCTAGTGCTCTTTCTTTTTCCTTCTGAAAAGTCGGTGTTCCTCCCTTCTCTTTTGCCCGTAGAGTGAATTGCTACTTCACACCGAGACATACCTACGGTAGTTTCAGGAAAAACCATCAGAAGGTCTAAACGAAAATACGAGAGGCTCAGAATGTGAAATGATTGCCAGACTCAGACTAAATAATAATACATCAACATAAACGATATAATTTTCGCATCGGAAAGCATCTGCAATTAGGAACTATAGAATAATCGAGTACTACTACATTAACAGCGAACATCAATACATTCCCTACGACCTGTAGTGTGACTATATATGTGACTTTTAGAATTTTACCTGAAGACTCTGCAATAGGCGGATGAATAGAATCTATTCTGAAAATGGTGGAAAACACTGAGTCTTATTGGGGATGCTACCAACTTGCTAACCACCAGGGAAAAGGAAACTTAGATACCCCATCAGACTTATACACAACGACTTATAGAACACTTTCGACGTGCCACATTACCTCTCACGGATGATGGGAAGTTACCTCAATCTCAGAGAGTTAGGTAATCTATGACACCACAAGACGCAAAGGAAGGCAATCACCGCTAGCCCGCTCAGAACGCAATCCTAAGACCGGATTTATGGAATATTCAATATGTACCTATGAGGGAATTATAAGACGCAGAGGCAGGCAGGCAGGTCCCCTCTATAGTATTTGAGGTACTACAGGTGGACCAGGAGACAAAAACCGCAAACTGGTGAATATTTCTTATATAGTACATAACAGCCATGCATCTATCTTCTAAATGTGAGATATGTATAGATGCCCTAACCCTAAGCATAAAAAAGAAAATACAAATATGGGGGAAAATTGAGAACCGATCACCAGACAAACTATCAAGAACGTTGGAATAGAGATGCCAAGGAAAGATGGAATGCAAGACTATTGGAAAAGTTATGGCCTTTACGCTGGACGTCGTCGGTCGGTCGCAGATACGGGGAGGTGTATTTCTACTTAACTTAATTTCTTACTGGAAGCGAGTGCTCTATCTCTAGAACTACTCTGCCGATTTTAAAAATTCTACTATAGGTTGTTTAAGGGGAATGGCTGAATGTAACAAGGGGCTGGGATACCTCTCATACAAAAAAAAAGATAGATTATAATCTTTTATCTCGAAAACACCAAACCGATTGAGCTCAAATTTTCAGAAAATCTGCAGGCAGTGTTTGGTAAAAAATCGACAAAAGGGCGTGGCCAATTCTCAAAATTACACTAAATCTTGAAATTTAGGTATAGCAGTTTAAACATTTAAACTTGGTATATAAACGTTTATTGTCTGTTGAAAGCATTTTATAAAATGTGTAAATAAAAAAATGAAATAAAAATAAATGAACGCTATTTCTCGACACTGATGGAAAATAAAGTTGTAAAATTTGGAATACTGATGTGCATTGTCCTGACTCCTGATAGACAAAAAACAATATAGCTTCTGGGCACGGGCAAAGCCGGGCAGGTCATCTAGTTATTATATGTAAATGTATTAACGTAAAGCAGATTTGTCTAAGTTTAAGCTTACATGCGGCAATTAGCTTGCCTCTGGTTAGTGCCATTGCTTGGGTTTAAATACCTATAATAACCATGCATTCTGTTCATTCTTTAGGCCGCGCTTATTCCAGCAGAACAAACAGCCATTAGCCAAGTCAAAGCTGCAAATTATGGCACAGTTACTTGCTCAAATAAACAAATAGAGAATCTCACTTACTCATGGTACAATTTGGACGTCTTCGGTGCAGTTCACCAGCCCGGATCGGGCCTCAAGCATTTAGTAAATCGTGTCAAGGGAGTCTTTTGCAATGAACGTCATATCCCTGCACCACGAAAGCACCTCTTGAAGAATGGTAAGAAATATTTCACTCACTAACTGTATTTTAAGATTTACTGATTTTTTTCAGTTTCCGGAATCGCATACCCCGGAGAGCTGCTTGCTGTTCTTGGAAGTTCTGGCGCTGGCAAAACGACACTCCTCAACGCTTTGGCATTCCGTTCATCGGCTGGTGTTCAAATATCTCCGTCCAGCACGCGAATGCTGAATGGTTATCCAGTGGATGCCAAGGAGATGCAGGCTCGTTGTGCCTATGTTCAACAGGATGACCTTTTTATCGGTTCCCTTACAGCTAGGGAACACTTAATATTCCAAGCAATGCTGCGAATGCCCCGAAGCACGCCATATCGCCAAAAGATTCAGCGAGTCGAACAAGTTATTCAGGACCTATCACTGGGGAAGTGCCAGAACACAGTTATCGGCGTACCAGGCCGAGTGAAGGGTCTTTCTGGAGGTGAACGAAAGCGATTAGCGTTTGCATCTGAAGCTCTAACGGATCCACCCCTCCTCCTATGCGATGAACCTACGTCTGGTCTCGATTCGTTTATGGCACATAGTGTTGTGCAGGTTCTGAAAAAACTCTCACAAAAGGGGAAAACTGTTATTCTCACGATTCATCAGCCTTCTTCGGAGCTCTTTGAGTTGTTTGACAAAATCCTCCTTATGGCAGAAGGACGAGTGGCGTTTCTCGGCACTCCAAGCGAAGCAGCCGAATTCTTTGCTTAGTAAGAGAGTCATTCTGAACCTATACTGATTTAATAAATTTGCTTTCTTAGTTTGGGGGCACAGTGTCCAACTAACTATAATCCTGCGGACTTCTACGTTCAAGTTCTAGCCGTTGTGCCCGGTAAAGAGCATGAATCAAAGGAAAGGATTGCGAAAATCTGCGATAACTTCGCCGTTGGAAGGTATAGTTTTGTTGGCCCGCATATCCAAAGTTTAAATATATTTTTGTCACAGAGTTTCAAGGGAAATGGAACAGACTTTTCAAAAGATGGCTGTCAAAGCGAACGATGTTCCAATAAGCGAAGATACTAATCACCCCTATAACGCAACATGGTTTACACAATTCCGGGCCGTACTTTGGAGATCGTGGTTAACAGTCCTTAAGGAACCATTGCTGGTCAAAGTCCGCCTTATTCAGACTATTGTGAGTAACATTATTTGAATCATTGCATGTGCATTGCATATACGAATATTAACAATACTCTTTTCAGATGGTTGCCGTACTTATCGGTCTTATATTTCTGGGTCAACAACTGACACAAGATGGCGTTATGAACATAAATGGAGCCATTTTTCTTTTTCTTACCAATATGACGTTTCAGAATGTTTTTGCCACAATTAATGTGAGTATTCCAATACGAAGGCACCAAAGCGACACCCATAAGTACGATTTCTAGGTCTTCACATCTGAACTGCCAGTGTTCATGCGAGAAGCCCGGAGTCGTTTATACCGGTGCGATACATACTTTTTGGGCAAGACTATTGCCGAGCTGCCGCTGTTCTTAACAGTTCCACTTGTATTTACTTCTATTGCATATCCTCTGATCGGACTTCGAGCAGGATTGTCACACTACCTTGTGGCTCTGGCTATTGTCACCTTAATCTGTAACGTCTCGACTTCCTTTGGTTATCTGATTTCCTGTGCGAGCTCATCTACCTCAATGGCGCTCTCTGTAGGATCTCCAGTTATTATTCCGTTTCTATTATTCGGTGGATTCTTCCTGAACTCGGGTTCGGTTCCGGTGTATTTTAAATGGCTTTCGTACCTCTCGTGGTTCCGTTATGGTAATGAGGGTCTTCTTATTAACCAATGGTCGGATGTGGCGGCTGGAGAAATATCTTGCACCAGGTCAAACACCACTTGCCCGAGTTCAGGTCAAGTCATCTTGGAAACCCTGAATTTCTCAGCATCTGATCTACCCTTTGATTTTCTCGGATTGGGTATGTTGATTTTGGGTTTTAGAGTAACCGCTTACCTAGCTTTAGTGATACGAACCAGACGCAAAGAGTAATTTCTGCTGTATTTATAACATTTTTTTATAACAAATATTGAATGCACATTATTAGAAAGCATAAATGTGGTTACCTATGTTTTTACATATAAATAAATTAATACAAATGCAGACCATAAAAATGGAACGTTTTTTTGTTTATTTAGCAGAAATACTATATTATACTATAAATACTAGGTACATATTATATTATGCTTAGTACATTTATGATTTCTAGAGATATTTTTATTTTTCACTGTCAAGAAAAAGTACCTATGTCATCTTGAGCCCAATTCTCCAAGTTTATCAGAGACTTTGACGATGAAACAGAAGAAAAAGAACTACAATCTTTATCTATTGGATAGCGTTATGTGTCAGATAACTATCCGAGACGTTATCCGGAACCTTTGAAAGTAGCCCTTGCTATTGTTGACTTCACAACATAGTGGAAGAAGGGCTAGGGCGAGCTATGACTCAACTTTCAAATACCGAATGCACTTATTCGATAAAAAAAAACTTCTGATACATACGGGATATTTTACCAGAAGCTGTCAATAACATAAAACATAAATGTAAACCCAGAAACATAATAAAACAAGTTATCAACGATATTAAGGAACTTTTTTTTGGCATATCCTGCAATAGGCGTGTTTTAATGAACACCTATCTCTATTCTAGTATAACAGCTTTGTATGTAAAAGTATAAGTGAGCTAGCTATAGATTCTCAAAAAATACACCTATAATTGCGGGCTAAAAATATTTAGGCCTATTCGGCAAAATCTTTTATCCATTTTTTCTGTTATTCTGTTATGAATTTCCATACAAAAATTCGAACTGTCAAAAAATCTTTTACGATCTCCAGAATTGGTATTCTGCGTGCAAAAATCTTTTATGAAATCTGTTATAAATCATAACAGAATAAAAGACAGAATTTTGTGACTTTTATCATAAAAGATTTTTATTAATTAGAAAGTTTTGAATTGAAATGGATATCTATATAATTTATCGTCAACGAAATGTTTACAAAAGAAGACTAATGTAATAATTGTGCATAAACTAGTGGGTATGTAATCGAAAATAATTTGTAAATTTGTACCTACTTTTGCTTTAATTCGCGAGGAACTCAATGTCGAATAGCTACTTCTCCGGACGGAGCGATCCATGCTTCGGTGGTTTGGTCATGTTAAACGCATGTCCCCAACCAGGATCGTACGACGTCCTATGGAATCCGTACCATCATCAGGCAGGCGTCTCCTAGGTACACCCAGTATGAGATGGTTATATCAAGTTCATAATCTCTCCTCTACACCCGTATGAGGTGTTGCCCTTGATGATTTAGAGACGATGTCGGAGAATCGAGAGCTATGGAGGGTCCACTTGAGCAACCTATACTCGCAACCCACGTAATGGATAAGCGGACCATTGAAAATGATTGAATGAATATTTTTTGTTTAGACGAAGACACCGATCACTTTTGCTGGAACTAAGAATAAATAGTAATCCATTTGATCTTCCTAATGTATGAGTTTTATTCAGCTCTTTAGATTGGTTTGGAACAATTTACAATACACGAATACAACCATTTCATTTCAAATTCAGGTAAATTGTATTTCTAAAGATGACGATGTAAAGTTGGATATTTATTTCAAGTTTCTCACGACACTACATTTTTACGGATACAGTTCATATCAGGCTTTTTCCTAAAAAGATGTTCCATTATTTATTACACAATTATTTAGTTTGTAATAACTCAAAATATACTCTTTTCAGACTGCATTTTAATATGTTTTTTTGCGCAAATTTGATCAGGTGCCTACCGTCTATGCATAAAAAAAAACTCTGCGGTTTGTTTTGACAGCTTCGTAACAGATTTTCAAGTTTCGAACTTCCATAACAGATTTTCATAAAAGTTCGAAACCCTGAATACGATTTATAAAAGATCTTTTATGGTCGAGATCTTTTATGATTCATAACAGAAAATTCATAACAGAATAACAGATTTTGCCGAATAGGCCTAATTGCTTTATTTTACTTTGCTGAGATAGATGTTCAATACAACACCCCATAAATTAAACTGTCAAAAAGTTTAATTGCGTGTTTTTACCTACGTTTATTTCGAAAATTATTGCAGAATTTTGCTCTTTTATTGATATTTGTTTGTATTTTATGGATTTTCTTATAGAACTATTTCTGAAGACACAAATGACACCAAAATGCGAATACGAAGTACTGAAATATAGCGAGCCCATGAAGACTAGTTCCACATTAAAGCAACAATAGGCGTATTTTTTTGGGAAGTGAGTATAACAAAACCAAAAGTGGGTATAACAATTTTGCATGTAAAACCAAAAGTGAGTATACCAGTTTTGCATGTAAAAGTAAAAGTGAGCTAGCTATAGATTCCCAAAAAAATACGCCTAATAATAATTCTCATATCTCAATGTACCTACATAAGTGCAATGAAAATGTTTTTAAATGTGGTTGTTTAAAGTAGATATATAATTATATCGGTAATGAATAAAAATACAAATATAGGCTGTATTTTTAACTTTAGCTCTCGGTGAAGAAATTGGCCGTTAAAGTTCACGGCATTTCAGTAATATATATTTAAGCTAACTACATTACCCACCAAAATCGAGAAATTATGGAGGTAGGTAATCATTAAAGGTGACGAAAGTAGATTAGGTTATCCATTATTTTCCGATTTAATAATTTTTTTCTAATTTATAAATTAGGAAATTTAAAATGCCTTTGTTCTAACAACCCCAAAAATCTGTAAATTTCTAAATTAACTAACAATCTTGGAAATTAACCACCACAATTTAAATACATAAATACCTACCACACAATACGAACTTGCGCAGTGTGAACACACCCAATAATGGGCTGTTTTTCACCGTACCTACTAAAGCGCACGTCTGACAAACGTCAGCTGTAGAATTGTCATCGTTGACGTTTTACACACAAGCCAAAGCCGTATATTTATGGGACAGGTGTTTCGTTTCGTTTCGAAGTGCATGTATTTCTCCCCCTTGTCAACTAGTCGTTTATGATAAAAGAAAAGATTGCTTTCCAAAGTTAGATTTGTGTTAATTATAAAACAAAAGCATTTACGCTGCCATTGATAAAGCGCATTGCCGCTTGCCAGTAGTGTGTCTTAAGCAATTGCGAGCGATACCAATTTCAGTCGGTGAACGGTAAAATCGACGTTTTCAGTGAAAATTTGTGTTCGGGTTTGAGTTAAACTGAAAGCGTGCTGCGTCATAGAAGTCTACACAACCTAAAGTACCTTAACTTTCGAATAGTTTCGCATTGTTGTTTCTTTTATGACGCAACAACACAGTTGTTAGACGGTCAAGACTCAAGACGACCTTCGATACGTATTCATGTCGTGCTTTTAATTTGAAAAAAAAAAAAATCCAAAAATATGAATTTCGACACGCTTGCCCAGGAGTGGGAAGAACTGAACAACGAATATGCTGAACTTGAGGTGAGGATCCAACGTGAATGTCATCTGTATTGCTTACGGGACCAAATTGTTGTAATATTTTCTAGGAGTGCAACCGCAAGTACATTGACTTACTCGATAAACTGCAGAGTCATCAGCAGAAATGCTTCAATGAGATCAAGCATCAACGCTATCGAATGGGCCAGATATCGGCATCTTTGCGACAGTAAGTATCATTGATTTCTATAGAATACTATCGACATAGTAGCAACACTGTGAATCTGTTTTAAGTGGGATTACCTTGAGCGGGCAAAGTCTACAAAAGTCTTCAACACACTATCGGCATGTCGAAGTTTGTACGCTCAAAGTCTAATTGGTGGACATATCGTATTATCTTTAGTCGCTCACCTGAACCGAATACCGACAATATTTTTGAGTTTATTGCAATCAATTAACTCGAATTACCTTGTTGCGATAAATGTTTAGCCGCTAACATATATTTTTTTATCAGTCTCTGATAAAGCGAAACTGTTTATATTACCGCCATCCATAATATGATACGATATTATGACATTAGAAACGGTCAAGAGTCTGAAATGTTTTCCTGTAACTAATATGCGGAAAATAACATTTAAAATTACTTATGTAATTATTGTTATTACGGGTCATTCGATTTGTTGTTGGTATGTACTTTTTCTGCTTTGTGTGGAAATGGACGCGTTTACTCTGTAACCTTGAATCGAATGTTATTATTTTGTTAATAGGGAATACATATCTACCTTAATTTGAAAAATCGGTAGGAACGAAGTAACCTTAATACAGAATTGTCAGTGGGCCTTACCAATAATCATTTTTAACCTACAACTTAAATGTTTTGATGGTTAAAATAACCATTTTTAGATGCTAATTTGTGACTTCGTAAAAGTTGTGATTATAGTACCTCGCAATGCCATTACAATCCATATAAATATGCTGAAAGCAAGTCGCTGATGCAAGTCTTGCGAACGTCTGACAAACTTGATGTGCCAAATATTTATTTATTTTAAGAAACTGATGGTACATTTATTTCAAACTGTCTGGTTAACTGTCTCTTGAGCTCTCGCCGTTCCTTTTTTAATGTTTATTATTATGTATTATAATGACTAGTTGACCCGATGAACTTCGTACCACCTAAAATGTATTTGTTTGTAACTATTCATAAGCGATTATAAATCCCAGCCAACCTTCCAATGTTCGGTGAAATCGACAATTTTGCAGTTTCAGTTTCGTTTGGTAATTAAATTGAACTCGCTGGCTTTCGAGATAAGATTTTTAATTTTTTTTTTTCCATCACGGCTCTTTGTTCAATTTTGACCTATCTTTACAGGAACTGATTCTGGCGAATATAAAAAACTTTCTCAAATTTTGAATTTAATGGGTTCAGTGGTTTTTAAGTTTTGCAATCATTTGAATATTCTGAAATTAGATTTTCTCGATTTTCCTTCTTTTCATTTAAGGTTTTCCAAATTTTCTTTTTTGCTAAACCTAAAGTTGTCAATGGGCCTTACCAATAATAATTTTTTTACCTTCAACTTCAACTTAAATATTTTTACGATCACAATAGATAATTTTATATGGAAATTTTTGCCATTGTGATCAAGTAAAAGTTATCCCGGACACTAAAAATGATTATTAGTACCGCGGATTATTGACACGATTTTTGACATTTGTAATAGTAGCTTTATATGCACGAAATTGTGACGCAAGTCTGGTTTCTTCCTTCTCGCGAAGCCGCAACCAATCCTTTCTCCAAACACGACATTTTTAGTGTCCAGCTCCAGACTAACTTTTACGAAGTCACAATGGCGAAAATTTCCATATAAAATTATCCATTGTGACCGTGATTATTGGTAAGGCCCAAAATGTATAATATCGACATATATGTCGGGTTTTGCATGTCGTGTAGTCGTAGCTTCATAATTAACAAGCACGAGTAGGTATGTTGTTGCAAAATTAAACAAATCTTCAGTAAGCTCAGCTTCTATTCACATATCTGTGATTTATTCTTTTGTGTGAAGTGTGAATCTAATACTTGACGAAACCTTCTCTTCCCTGTCGTTATTGCTGCTGCTAAAGTGCTAACATTTAGATTATTTATGTTAATGCCGTCGTAAACCATCTCATTAGTACCAAGGCTCTGCTAGAGCTACACGCATGTCTTCTTTTAGAGGGCGTCGCAAAAGTATTACTACCTGTATAGGGAGTAACAGTTTGAAAAAGATTGGAAACCCCTGAATTAGGCGATGGAGACAGACCAATACCACAAACTACGCACGATCGATTCAATTCGTTTTTGAAATAAACCTAATAACAAAATTGGCCTTAGTGGTTTCGGATTCGGACAGAAAGATGACATTTCAGAGAAACTAATAATGCTCCGTTTTTAAAAACCCCCAACCAAATTGGATATAATGCGATTTGCCTTAGGTCCGACTCTGTTAGTATTTTAGATATCATAAAGTTCCAAGTGTACAAAACGAGCGATCGAGGAAATAGAAAGTGCAACACCAGGAGCAACGAGCAATGCGCAGAAGTCTTACCAAAGAGGAGAAGAACGTGTCAATGCAATAATACCCAAAGAGAGATCTGTAGAGATGAGCACCGTATTGTATGAACGCCTAAAACTATTTGTCAACAAACTGATATTCACACTACTGCTATGCCTAGTTTTGGCATCTCTGCCAAACTCGTCAGATCTAGCAGAATGACAATGAAGGTCGGAAAATATAGACCTTTGATGTCACAAAAGCTACATGATAGCCTTTGAACTTGAAAAAAGTGTGCGAAACTCACAAGCCAACACAATTTTTTTACAAGTTAGTATGTATGAGGCACATTTTTGCTCTCAACTATTATGACGCTGGCCCATTCCAAATCGTTTGAACTACATAAAAAATCGGTTATTCTCATGTAAGTTGGATTAACGTTATTTGGAACGTACCATATATTGCGCAATGCAATATCAGTAACAGAATTTGGGTGCATGACTAATTTCTGGAATTTATATAACATGTTCATGAGTTCTATGTATTTGCTAAATTCATATTTGATTATTTATTTATTTTTTGCTTAGACAACATATACTTTTATCAGTATTTGTCAGCGGAAATTGTTGGCAGAAGGGAAGATAGCTAAGTTCTCATTTGAGGTAAAATCACATGTCCGTGAAATTTCGGTAAATTGTCTACTTTGACATTGAAAGCAACAAGTGAAAGTACTAAAAATAAACCAATAAAAAAATAGATAACGCCTACCAGTTATTGTATATTAACAGAAATTGTTACACAAAAACACAAATGCTTATCAACATAATCAACATTCACCGATAGCATTGAAATGTTGAATACCTTTTGATAAAATTAACACACAACGGTCAACTGGTGTACTTTTCACTAGGGGTTAAGATTTGTAGATTAGTGTTGCCTATTCTGTTAGAGTGGAATCTAGTAAGGAATGGTTAAAATCCATCTTGACCGAATCGCAGCTAGCAATAATTTGACGGAATTGTGAGATATTTCATCATATACGATATTAATAAAATATACGGCTAATAAAATATATAGACCTTCATTGCCAACATAGTACTTTGTTATATGAAATATTGAATTATTCATTCAAATTAATGAACAGACTTTCGAAACGTTTTCGGTCATTGGAGTACATGTACCTATCGAAAAGAGAAGTACCTATAATGTCTGTACATAATGTCAATTTACGGAACCTTAAGTTTTGTTTTCATACTATTCATTGCGAAAGTTTCATCTAAGTGCTAAAGATAACGGTTTGAGAGTGTGATCCAATTCAATGTCCACAAATGTAATGAAATCTACCAGACGATTTTGGATTTATACATGATACCATGATCAAAATTAAAACTATTATTGCGTATTTCTTGGTTGCCTTATTAGTTGAGAGTACCTTTTGAACTAAAGGATGTTTTTTTAGAGGTATACAAATTCAATATAAAATAAAACACTTGAAGCTAATGTCAATGTCTATGATATTAACTTTATCATTTTTAGCCGTTACTGTATTAAAATGATTTCGTCGAGTGTTGACTTCCAAATCGTCCAACGTCTCTGGGTTATCGGCATAAACTAGTGACTTCACATACCCCCAAAAGAGTAATCTACAGGTGTGTGTATGTCGAGGTGTGTGTGTCCATAACGCGAAATTATGCACTCAACAAATGTTTCCCGCAATAAATTGATCGTGTGGCGCGTCATGTGGCATGTTGCGCCATATTTTTGAAACCAAAGTTCTGCCACGTCAATACCATTCAACTGAGGAACGAAGAAGCAAACATTTTTATTTTTTTTTTCTGGCTTAAAATGGCCTAAAAACATAAATATAATATTTTTTTCTTGAAGAAATGGGATTTTTTATTCTAAATTTTAATAATTTTTTTGTTTTTTTTTTTTTTAATCAAACCATGTCTATGCGTTACATAGCTGAATAAGGGCCGGTTTGTTCATCTTTGGTTAAATTTAATCAACAATTATTCCAGCTGATAACCAGAGAACCCATGATTTGGTTAGTTAACCAGAGAAATCGATAACCAGTCGATTTTGGTCGGTTAACGGCATTTAACCAAGGAAATTATAGAATTTTGTTTGTTCAAGCCTTGACATAGCAGTCAAAAACAAAACAACTTTTTTTCAAAAACTATGAAATAAAAATTAATTTATAATAAATAATAAACGCAAAAGAGTGGCTGTTTGGTATCTGCATTGTCGACGCATTTTCAAATGGCAGACGATTACAATGGACGACAGTGTGAAAAAAAAAATTGCATGCATTGCTGCTGTGACACGTTTGTGCTGTTAAATAAAAAAAAAATACATAAATCAATAAAATACAGAAAATAAACGTATACAAAAGAAATACATTTTAACCACGGATTAATTCAAACAACTGAATTGACAAATAAACTGGAAAACTGGAATGATTTGTCGCAAATCTATGGTTTGGTGACCAAAGTGAAAAATAAGTGAACAAACGCTTTTGGGTTACCATAGATATTTAATCATGGGTTAAAACAAATCTATGATAACCTAACCGCAGATTTAACCAATTCTGAACAGATCGGCCCTAAGTCTATACTAAAAACTGTCAGATAGGCGCCTGTAAGAAAGTCTGTTGTATTTAAAGTATGGGTTGGGTGGCTCGTTTCGCTCGCTAACAGGATTTTAACCCTTTTTTTTCGCAGGGTCTAGCCGCTCATCTGACTTTGTCGCTTCGCTAAGGGTATGTCAACAACTGTCTGGCAGGCCTCTGGGTCTGGAGCTAAAGTTTAATTATATTTACTCTGAGGTATTTAGAAGTAGGTATAATATATGCAGTCAATAAAAATAAAGGCTCCGCCATCTAACGTTTCTTTTTTTAACTAGTGATTATTTCGCGAATGGTAACACTTAGCTCATGTCTGATTTGACAAATAATTAGTTTTATCCTTCCGCTGAACGAATATGGTTGTGTATACGCTTGAACAAAGCTGGGAAATATTGCCACATTACTTTGAAAATCATGGTAATGTTGCAGAATGTGTGCGAAAATTGCGTACGGATTTTGGAAGAAGAGAAGCACCGTCAGCTCCGTATGTTCGTTATCTTGTGAAAAAAGTGAATGAAACTGGCATCCTCATCGATAAACCAAAGCGTGAAAAGCCAAAAACAGTGCGTACACCCGAGAAAATTGCTGCTGTTGCAGAAAGTGTGCGTGAAGCGCCATCAACATCAATTCACCGTCGTTCTCAACAATTGAACATTTCGGAGACATCATTGAGACGAATTTTGCATAAAGACCTTGGTACGACGCCATACAAAGTCCAATTGGTTCAGGAGTTGAAGCCAACTGGCCATCCAATGCGTTTTCGCTTCGCTAAGTGGGCCTGCGATCGAAGATCGCATTATCAGCCGCAGAGCTGATGTCGTTTGGCCACCGCGGAGCTGCGATTTGACACCGTTGGACTATTATTTGTGGGGTGCCGTAAAAGATAAGTGTTACGCGGACATGCCAGAGACAATTGACGCTTTAAAGGACAATATTCGTGAAGCCATTGGTGAAATACAGTTGCACACAATCGATAATGTGCTTAAAAATTGGACCGATCGTGTAGGCTACCGCATGGCCAGCCGAGGCAGCCATTTGAATAAAATTATTTTCCATTATTAACCGGAAGGATTGTACTTTAAAAAAAAAAAATAAATTTGAGAAATATTCAGTAGTTTTTTTTTATAGCATTTTCAAAAAAAAAAAAAAGTTGTTTGGCGGACCCTTTAGTTTTTACTCAAAAAAATTATTTGAGTAATGTCGTTTTCCATTGGTTTCAATCGAGGATTCACTAATTCTCAAATCCAATGGAACAAGAAAACTGCTTCTGAACGACTACTCTCGCGTATTGGTGAAACGTCAAAAATTATTGTATAGCTGCTGCCAGCTGGCTTGTATATACCTAAAATACATAAGTCGCACTTGTATAAGTGGTTCTTGAGTGGATTCTGACTTGAAATCGAGATCGAGAAGCGAAATTCCCTCCTCAGAATCGACAGAAGAGTATTTTTTGCGCCAATCCCGAACCCTTCTTTTAGCCCAATGGAAAACGACATAAGAATTGAAACAGCTGTCAGAGTGTCAGTCGTCTGAAAATTGACAGATGATTTGAAATCGTAAGTTTTTCCCTTTCAGAGAGAATTTATCCTCACCACAGGCATTTTGACAGTATTTTAAATTTTTTCTACAAAAGTAAAGGAATAGACCTTTTATTAAGAGCTTGGAAATTGGAATATTTTTAATTTCAGATCTTGTTAAAGTTTAAGTCGGTATACAGTCATAAGGCTGCATGTAGGAAATTTATATGATCTACCGATAACCAAACTAATAAATCGGTCGTCTATTTATGTATGTTAGGTATATAATATGAAGGCCGAATGGACAATTTAACAATGATGCTAACAATAAGATGCATTTGCTTCCAAATCATCACTACATCAGTATGAAACGAAGTACCCTAGAACTTGATGGCACGTACTGACTTAATTTGTTCAAATTAAAGGACCTATAAATACGGGGACAGCTGTTTTGAACTACGAATTCATCCCCATGCGGATTGACCTCTTACGAAATCCCTGCATAAAAGTTGAATTTTTGATATCGATGATAATGAGATCGTAAAACTTATACCTGCAGCAGCGTGACATTGTACCACCACTTACACTTACTGATGCATTCCACCAGGCATCCCCTATATTTAAGTCTTACGTTCCTTTTTTTGAAATTTTTGGCACCCGAGGGTATTTTTTCACCTTCAAAATCATGGTATTTCAACCAGCAATAAGACGCATGCCGTAATACGAAATATTTTACAATCCCCCGAGTCATAGCCCATCAAGTTTTCACCCATAATACCAGAAAGTGTGAAAAGGGACTCGTACATATCTCATGTCCAGTTCATTATCGACTTGCTTACAAAAGTTGTAAAATTAATGTGCTGATTAGTTTAATAAATTTCATGTATAAGGAATACCAAAAATGATTTGTACCAGTCCACAACACTGCTTGTGGGCATTATTCCGAGTTTGGACCGGTCCATAAAATCAATAAATGCGAATTTAATTTATTCAGGCCAAATTTATTTAACCACATTGAATGTCTTTGACACACATGCAAGATGTAAACAAAAACAGAGAAGTACACGATTGCTCCCAAACCGCATAGCATAAGTTGACTACACTATGTGGCAATGACACTTGCCAGGCAACATACTATGTTGTTCGTAGGTACGAGTACACATCAATGTGTTGTCTCTATCGTGTTTCTTCTTTCACGTAACATTGTAACATGTCAAAGTCATTCTGATTGGTATATCATTCCATATAATGTGACGTCGATTTAAGAAAAAAAACTTTTTCTGCATTTTTTCCGGTATATTACACCATAAATCGAAGTCAGACGAATATTGCATTGCTTCACTTTTCCGAGGAATATTTGTGACACATTTCTGCTTCAGTCATCGCAATTTTCTTAAGAGCTTTTTGTGTCAAGGCCCCTATTCGTTATGAAATGTACGTATATGCGGTAATAATTGTGATTTACAATACTACAAGTTATTCCTTGCCAAAGGTTCAATATTTAAATTAACTGAATTTTGTTGGATTTCAGTAAATAAGTCCAACATTTAAAGTACCCACTCGACACTCGTTCTGTTTCAATTATTTTATTTTCGTCGATGGTTGACTACTAGAGAGGGTAGGTAGGTACTTATTGGGTTTGTATCAATCTCAGCTTTGCTTACCATTAGATTGACGTCGAGTACACGGTACGGTATGCCATCGCGCTTGTTAACAAAGTCGAATTGATTGATTGGGTATCATAAACTGTATACGTATTAGTATAGATAGCAGGATGATTTTTCGTTAGGTTGTGCGCAATATTTATGGAAAATGATAACATTGCACTACAGCCCTATATCTAACCCCACTGATGCAGTTCGTTATAACTCTATCGATGAAATTAAAATAAATTGGGATTAACATTTTTACTGCACTATGGCCGATGACGATGAGTGATGATGATGATACATGCGTCCCTTGAATAGACTCAAAATTATATCATTCTCATGACAGAATGAGCTAAGCTATAGCTGGTGTGCAATCAAATTGTTGTAAACAAATTAAATTTGAAATTGAAATCGTTAGTATTCGCGAAGGGGCGAAATAAAAAGCCAAAGTGAAAGTATGTACATAAATTACCACTTCTGAACTGGTATAGGTGGTACAGGTAAGCCATACTTACACTACATATAATATTGGTAGCAAGTGAATGAACGAGAAGGTGATAAATAGACATACATATGTAATGATAAAGGCAATCAATGGTGCGTCGCTGCTTAAGTTTCGCATATATGTAGTTCCTTGAAAAGAACGCGTGCACTGCTGATAAGTGGATAGTATGTACTGTGTTTATTTTATAGTTAAACGAAATCCACAGTACCTACATACATATTTTGATGTATGGTGTAATCAAAATCAAACTGATAGTATGGGCTATCTTGAAGTGTAGATAGTCAAGGTGATAAGAAAGTTTGTTTATTAGTACATATTCTTACGTATATGTTTGGCTTTCGGTTTAACTTCAAGCGATAGTAGAAGATTGTGTTTTTGAAAGTCGCATATCTGTATTAAAAAACCTTTGCGGTATACGGACAATTTTTTATTTATTTGATTCTTATTGACTATGTCGCCACGACTCTGCTACCAGACTATGGTTATTGGAAATTGCAGATTATGGGCTCGCACATATTGTTTCCCCGTCTGTTCGGGGAACGAAAACGAATGGCTGTGAGAAGCAGGCATAGGGATAGGGTCTATGCGGACCTGTTGCGCCAACTGTTTATGTTTGCCCTTCAATTTTCCTTAATTGTCTCGCTTAAAGCTTTGACTTGAAATATCAACTTCAGCGGTCGTATGGATTTATGCTTATGCACCCAATCGTTAGTCAGAGTTGACAGCTTCCTTCAATAGAGTAAATGCAGCCTTTGAAAAAGTTGCAGATACGGATTCTGATATCCTGATGGGTTTCTTTAATTGGGGACAAATGTAGCCTATCTTAAACTTTACAAGGGTAAACATTATTTTTATTTTCCATCAGGAAAATATCTGACACAGATAGAACGCCCACTTTTTTGAACGGCTCTCAAAACAGGGGACTAAGGGCTCACAAATATATCGCTCGACGATGGAACAAGTCACTTTTGCGATCAAATCGCTAGACCAATCCTGAGGGAACAAATTTTTCATATTACTAAAAATATACAGAAAATGCGGCGATAGAAATGCTATAGTTACTGTGCCACTTTCCAAAGAGGGATTGAGAAGACATCTTATTAAGAATAATGATCAGGTAGACATGCGTCCCTCTGGCTAGGCCCAGAATGAAGTTCTTCGATAAAGTATGTAAATGACTATACCCATTTAAGAATTATCTACGTCTGATGATTAAGGGTCGATGGTGGAGCATGAAGCCTTGTTGTTGTGTAAAACGTTCCATGTAGATTCGCCAGAATAAACGGAACACTAATGCTGGGTTTCCACTTGTCGATTTGAAATTGATAATTGACGTATTTTTATGCCAATTAAAAAATTGGCAAGTGGAAATAGCGAAAAATTGCTTGTCAATGGCCGCGTTCCATTGACCGCAAGATGCCAAACTCCATATATATAAAAAAAAACTGACATTTCAGCATTTGCGCTAGAGCTCTAGCACATTTAGTTGCCGCTAGATCTCTACCGCCAGCGTTCCTCCATCAGGGATATTATGTGCTAGACGACTAGCGGTCAATGGAACGTGGCCAATGAATTGACTAACAGCGTTTGTCAATAACTGACAAAGAAACCACTGGACAAGTGGAAATAGCTGAATTGTCAAACAAAATGTCACTTTGTCTATAATTGGCAGTGAAAATTAATTGGCATCGAGTTCATAAGTTGGTCAATCAACTGACAAACGATTTTTTGCCAATAAATGACATAAGTGTAAATGAACTGACGGTGGTTTCGTTCAATGACATAAACGCGAGAGCTGTCAAACTTTGTCAATCAACCGACATGTGGAAACCCACCTTAATAGGGGTATTTTTTTTTTTTGGGAATCTATATAGCTAGCTGACTTTTACTTTTAAGCCCAGTATCCTGCTCGCGCTAAATTTTATCTCCCATACAAAAATGTCTACTGAGATAAAATTTAGCAAGGTAGTTTAGCAAAGCAGTATCCTGTTTCGCACGCTAAATTCTTACTTTCATATAGATGGGGCACGCTTAATGTCAGTCCGATATAACAATATTGTGTGTTATACGCACTACGTACAATTTCGTTATTCTGGTACCTACATTAAATCGGGGATAAATTTTGACTTTTCCGAAATAAAACAAATTCTGAATCAACTATTTCATGGTATACTTGAAAATCGATGTTAGTGAATAGGAAAAAATAACAAAAATCAAAATACATGTGGCAATAAAATATGGGTGTGTGTCCTATCTATATCCTGTACAACGAATTTAGCGAGCATTTATCTGTGCTGTGGAGAGAAGTGCGGCCGCTAAAATGTAGCGCGAGCAGGATACTGGGCTTTCCATGCAAAACGGTTATACTCACTTTTGGTTTTGTTATACTCACTTTTTGTTTTGCATGTAAAAGTAAAAGTCAGCTAGCTATAGATTCTCAAAAAAATACGCCTAATCTCATTTTACAAATTTGACAGTTTAAATGTAAATGTTTTTTTTATAAAAGTAAGCAACACATCTTTCGATTTGTGCAAAACCAATTGAACTTACATTTTTAAATAGAGCTTTCGACCACAAATTTTCGCTCGAATAAAATTTAACATTTAACTTGATCCAATTGAAATCGAAACTGAGAATGTGGGGAGAAATGAAAAAATACGAATCTCCATATCAAAATCGAAAGTTGGAATGCCACTTGGCCGAAATCGAATGACTTTCGATTCGATACAAATCTCAAAATTATGGTCAAAATGTAATAGAAGAAACATGTCATTAATATTATGAGTCGATTATTCTTTATTCCGATGCTAAACTAAACTCAAGCAATAGTGACTTGACAGCAATACGTATTTTGGGTTCTTCTGAGAGCTTCAAACGTTCCTACGTGCGAGCGTACCTCGGACGATTCATAACGCTTATCTGCCGTTCTCGTGCCATATTCCTAACATATTCTTCATTGACAGACAACAATCGCAAGGTCAGGTGATTTGTCCACTGATGGGCCTCACAGCCTCACATTACAACCTACTGACCTAACGTTACTCTTATCGAAACGCGCGCCGTATCTGCACTATTAAAATAAAAAATGTTTTAAGTATACGCTTATGTATACAATTAACGATATTGTATAACCGCGCGCTAATGTTTTGAATGGAGCGTGCCCATGGGTAATGAAAGTTGCTGGTCACTGATCATGATTAGTGAAATGGATTTTTGATCACGAACAAAAAATTATATAAAATGATGTATTTCCTGCGCTTAACCTTTATGATCTAAATATTTTTGTTTAATAGGCTAAGAGCTGGTGAAATTTTTTCATGGTGTCATGATCACTACAACTAGCGTTGCCATCCGTCCGGGTTTTCCCGGACATGTACTCTTTTTCGCCTATGCGGGGAACGTCTGGGATAGTTTTTCTAGACTGTCCGGGTTTTTAATTTTTTCATCGTCAAGAGAAAAGGAAATTCGAAATTTACAGAGCTTGAAAGTGTCAGGTGAATTCTGAAACATATTCACCCTTATTCCCGTTGGCGTTTGTCGTATATGTATACGACCTATGTGTCGTGTCGTTGTAAAAACGATATTCAGATTTTTTTCGAACTTTTGTTAACGAATTTACTTCATTTTCTATGTGTTCACTGTAATTTCAAAAAGTTGTTCATAAAAAAGTTACAAACACTGACTTAAAACCGAAATGAAATAGGCGATTACGACAAACGCCAACGGAAATAGGAGTGATTATTGTAATATACCAACTTTGGTTATCGACAAAAGAAAGGTTCGAAAATACTGAATGAAAAAATTACTGGTGCTGTATGTCCACCACAGTATGCGATCTTACCTATGGAAGGCGATGTAATCAGTTTAAAAGTATAAACTATTTTGCTGAATTGCTCGACAATCAATATAGAATACCAGGCACTTTTATACCATTCAAAGAGGTGATGGCTTTCTCTTCACCCGGCAGTGGAACGACTTTTGCTTATGTTTGAAACCCTAAAATAATATTTCGAAGACGTCAAAAATCCACCGAAAGTATACATTTGTTTTTGTTGTTTTGGGTTGTTTAATGCGGCAATCTTTTTGTTTGTAAAATTCGAAACATATTTTGTCGCCAAAAACTCGGGTTCCAAGCTAAATTTTCAAAATCCCAGAAATTGATTTTCTTTATCTCTTCCGCTTTCCCATCAATTGGGATTTGCAAAAATATGGAGTATCTGACTATGGAAATATTTCTATTTTAAGATTTGAGTTTAGTCAACTTCTTTTTTCAATACTTTCATATGTGTCAGAAAATCGTCCGAGAATAATTATTCAGCGCAAATGACACATGGCATTTTGGTCCTAGTTTTGTACTTTTTTTTAGATCTTATTTTGTCCGGGAAAGTCTGGGATTTTCATGCTCGATAACTACTTTCTTCAAATTATTTCTGGCAACCCTAACTACAACTCAAAAATAACCAAAATTGTGTTGACAAAATAATCATGAAAATATGTCGCCAGCTCTCCGTCTATAACGATCCAGAGGAAATTTAAATACTTTACTTTGCTGTGCAAATATTGTGTATTTGGCAGTAAAATGGAAAAATATGCTCCTGCAGAAATCATTATGGGGGATGTCCAACCTGTATTCCCTGTGCAATAGAGACTTAGAGTCCTGTTACATACATATATCGTTTGTTAGTATGACGAAGGAACCTCTATAATGGCTTATAAGCTCGTTGGCTCCGTACAGTCTAGCTTAGGACACATTTGTTTAAGAAGTATTAGTTTAATAAATCAGAGCAATTTTTGTTATGCTATTAATTGGATCAAAGACAGAAGAGAAGAAAAGGCAAAAGTCGAAACTAAATAAAATCGCGTACTACCAATAACCAATTTATCCTCAAGTTAACTCTAATGTCGACTCTAACACGAGAATGTTTTGTTTATCTCATGGTTTAGGAATAAACGTCATCGCGTAGTGTCACTCGAAGGTGGGAAGGCAGTTTTCCAGTCCATATGTCCCATGTCAAGTTATGGGGTAATTTTAAGATGTGGGTGTACAGGGCCATCTACAGCAAAACTTGAAAACTTTTGATCAACGCGCACTTTTCACCTCATAACATATACAGTTTAAAAGTCTTCCGCTTCACTATAAAGAAGTGCATAGTTTGAGTGCTCATAACCTAATAGGAGTTCCTTTAAAATGCTCTGCTAACCCGAGACGGCAATAGCAACATCATCCACATAAGCATTAAGCAATCAGAGCCAAAGTGTTCTGCGGCCTGTCATAATCCACGAATTCAGTAAATAAATCACCGCAGAAACTCGAAAAATGAAATGTGACAGAATTGGACCGAAATACTTAATTGCCGAGCTTTTCGAAAGTTTTTCCAGTGAAGTCATATTTTATCAAAAATCAAATGTTATCCTACCTACAATATCCAGTCGTCGCAGTGCTGTGGTAATCCTTAAAGTTGCGTTCCAAGTATTGCCCTTATCTTATTTTTCTTTAGTGGGGGTAACAATTTAAATTATGCAATCTCTGGAATCGAAAATATTAGATAGCTCAGTTTCAGTTAAACAACAGAAGGTCGCCCTGTCCTTCATGTCAATTCCCGTTCATGCTGCTATAACACGACCAGTTGTCAACCTCGGTTGTGTTATTTAAATCCATTATATTCCAACACCATTTTCACCGAACTCATTCGCAAACTATTTATATGCTTCTTCCAGATGCAAAGCAGCTAAAACTCCCGAAGAGAAGGCGAAAGTCGATGAACTAAATAAAAACACCCTCAAGCGAAAAGCTCAACTACATGAAATTGAGCAGTCACTGCCACGAAAGTCCGGATTATATTTAAAAGTAAGTCCTTCATCTCGAGATATCCCAAGGGAATGTCTCGAAGTAGTAGCTGTAGTTTTAACCATTCCGACGCCCATTCCCTTACAGATCATCCTTGGCGATGTAAATGTATCAATACTAAACAGAAACGATAAAGTTCGCTACAAAGATGACTATGAAAAGTTTAAATTAATACTGAACGTTATAGGACTGATGATGGCGTTTCTTAATTTAATATTCAACTATAGGTGAGTTGTTTGTGGCACACGGCTGCTTTACAACCCTGATTGAATTCCGCTTCCACTAAATTTATCCAAACAAGGGCACTGGAATTATTATTTATCTTCTTGCTGGTCTGGTATTATTGTACACTGACGATACGTGAGTCGATTCTGAAAGTGAACGGATCCCGGATTAAAGGCTGGTGGCGAGCACATCATTTTATTTCAACGGTGGCAGCTGGCGTACTCCTGGTTTGGCCAACAAGCGAGCCATGGCAATTGTTTCGAACGCAGTTCATGTATTTCAATGCGTACATAAGTGAGTACATAATTGGAATTCAACCCGAGTTGACAAATGATTGTAAAATGTATAAACCCATATCATAGGCATGGTTCAATATTTGCAATTCGGCTACCAGAAGGGCTTGCTCTACCGTTTAAAGGCGCTGGGCGAACGGCACAACATGGATATCACAATTGAGGGCTTTCACTCGTGGATGTGGCGTGGTTTGAGTTTTCTTATTCCATTTCTGGTTATAGGCTACATATACCAAGCGTACAACGCATGGACACTCTACAAACTATCATTCCATCCGGATGCAACATGGCAGGTAAGTCGAAAGTCAACACGATACCCAATGTAGACCTACTACTTGTCATTTTTGTGCAATAGGTTCCAGTGATGAGTGCATTGTTCAGCCTACTATTTCTCGGCAACATGACAACAATTCTGATGACAGTGCCGCAAAAACTTCGGGCGCGAGCAAAGGAGCGCTACCGTCTCCTCAGCATGGGCAAGTCGATGAAATTGGGCAAAAAAATTACGGTAATTTGTGTAATAGAGCTTTGGAGACCCTGATTTTTGACGAAATATGTTTCTATAGGAAGAGAATGCTACCTCGAACGAAAATTCGCGCAGTGCAACGCCCATCAAAGAGAAATCAACCGAACTCGTCGAAGAGAAGAAAACAGAACCCACGGAGACAGACAAAACTAAGTAAAACGCCAATTGATAGACACCGCAGCACAAGATAAGCAACTGGAGTGAAAATGTATGTCGAGTCGACATGTGAATTAATGTTTTCAACATACTAGTATACTAATTATTCATAATTTATTGCAACTACGTATTTACATTGGATAATCTTACTTTAAGTAGTTTAATTTTGTTTTAATATTTTTGCGAGTGGTGTGCATTTCAATATGATGTGTGAATGCTGTACCCTTCCTTTAGCTTTCTCATCTAACCGATGCATCTAATTTTACCAAAGCATGAGAAAGTTATTTTATTTTCCTCGGTTTCCTTCTACCCATAGAAATACTTCACCCCATACTCACAAAAATAGATAAGTAAATCTTACAACAGGGAATGCATTTGTTAGTAATATATAAGAGTTATTTCAAAACTAGGCTTATAACTGATATTTAGATACGTATAGCCAAATTCCATTCAGACTGACAAAGTACTTCCTAAGTAGCTTTTGAATAGAAGTGCAAATGCAGACAAAGCTATACATTGCCATGCTGAATGGAATAGGGAAATTATATGAACATAACTGTATATGTTTATTGTAGGGACATAATAGAGTTGCATTTGAAGACAGAATTATATCAATAAAATGGAAATTAATTCACACATTTGTAGAATTATATCGTTTTCGTGAAGCAGTTGCATATGACGATAAATTGGCGTTCGCCAGACACATCGTTTCACTTTCACATGAATATAAATCATGTGACCAAGTGATTTTGCTTTAATCTATTATCGGAGAAAATGTTCACCAATTTATTAAGTCAAAGATGATGGTAAGTTAAGTATTAGTAGTCAGACGTTCTCTATTTCAAGCTGATAAAAAAATTAATATCCTGGCTACAGGAGCCCAGTTTAAAGTACTATTGGCAGAAGGTAAATGTGCTATTTGTCTTATCCATACTACATAACACACTAAATAGAAATAGCCATAGGTATCTATAAAAGGCAACGTCTGTCTGTTGGTCTATCCATAACTCGAAAATCATTTATCCGGTTTTCATGGTTTTTTTGTCGAAAATGATTGAAAAAAAAATTTAACTTAAGTGCGCCGTACATCATTTTGGTATTTTTAAAAAAGAATTGACAAAATTACGTAATGTTGATAGCAGGTAAATAAGGCTGTTGACTGTCCATTAGACAACAATCAATATACTACCGTAAGGGACTAACGTTTTTCGGCAGATAGATATTCGTAGCATTGAGCACTTTGCCGGCAGTTACCGTTTGTGATTCGTTTTCAACACACACAATTAAATACATACTAAAAAAATGGAAAACCAATTACAAATGTCTGAGCAAATATTTTTAGGGGCCTTGATCCAGAATCCAATCAAAAATGGGGTATGTACATATATAATAATATAGTAAAGTTTAATTCTATTTTGTTTGAATGAAGCAACACCCTATCAGTGGCAAACGAAAAAAAGGAAAATCTTCAAACTTAGGGTGGTGTTTTCTTACGTTAAAGTTTCCCACTTAAAAATGTTGCGAAAATCAGATCAAAATTATATTCACCCCTATTCCCGTTGGCGTTTGTCGTAAACGATTCGTATTTCACTTCGTGTTTGTTTAGTCAATGATTTTGACTTTTTTGGAACGGTTGGTTGGTTTTGGGACAAATGAATTAAAATGATGTGATGAACTCATAGAAATGGAAATAAAATTGGTAAACAAAAATTTTAAAAAATCTGACATCGTTTTACAACAACGCGAAACATGAGTCATATACGACACCCGCCAACGGCAATAGGGGTGAGTATGTCACGGACTGCTGTTACCAACAAATGTTACAATATATTATAGGTAGCTAATGCTTCCCAGGAAAATGTACGAGTTGTTGAGCGGTGGACGACATCTAATATGACTACAACCAAGCAAGCATTTTGAATAAAAACGCAAACATACGAATTTTATTAAAAAGCTATCTTTAGAGCAAAGAGGTATCTACTAGTTTAGCCTCGGGGCGCTGTTGAAGCGTTATGAGTTCGCCTTTCCCGGGAGAAGATTTAAAACAAAACAAAAACTACAACACTTTAAAATTTCACCCCGAACTGACAATTGAAGGAGGCAAATATAGGCGATGAATTTCGAATTATATTCCCACTGAAGTTTTGGGCTTTGCAAAAATATGCCGGTTGTCAATACAGATCAGGATTTGGGTAGCCATTTTTGAGAAATATTCATAAAACGGCTATATTCGAGTTTTCTGGAAAAAACTAAGTACGTGATCAGGTTTAGAATGCTAATGTTGTCTTAAATATGTATTTTGATCAAAATCGTTAGGAAGATTTTTTGTAAAATTATATTATTTATTACTTTGGATTCGAAAAGCACTGTTACTAAACTGTTTAGCTGAAAACTGAGTACGACGAAAGGCTTAACTACATTCGGCAAAAAGTGAAAAAGTGCAAGCTCACATACAAACGCAATTGCCCCCTTCTGGTAAGAAATTTATCTAAAAAGCTTGTTCTGACACGAAAGTTCCATTTTTATCATAATCGAAAATGGCGTTTTTGAGATATGAGCAGTTTTTTTTTAATTACATATACGTACTATTATTAGTGATTTGGGTGGATATCAAAAGACGCAGTCTTTTTAGAGAAAAACTGAGTTTGCTATCAAATTAAAAATGACGATAGTATCTTAAAAATACGTTTTTGTTAAAATAAAGCCAATTTTCAAAAGTGCCGTTGCTGGAATTGCGAAAAAATGGAAGGCTTAATGTTGCAATGACTCAATGGTCTATGCTGTCGGAGGCGGTAGTCTGAAGGGTCACCCATGGCAGACAGGCCGTTGAGGAGCAACTAACTAAGAACTACCCATGGGGAGTAAACCGCATTATCAAATCTCTAATCCAAGGTGGAACAGCATATGCTGAGGGATGCGTGACTAAGAGAGTGCTTATAGTCGCTAATATGCGGACTCCTTCGGTTTTAAACCAGCCTTCTTGTGCCGTACCGGGCTCCGGCATGGGTGATGTTTCTTTCCCGGATACTCGTGGGATCAATATTTCAAACATAATTAATAAAAATTTACAGACAGATGCCTCTGCAAGCGCATCAACCTCTGGTTCTGAAAAAAAAAATAAAAATGGTGTGGAGAAGATTCAACGACAAACTTTATGTGCCCATACATCGACGTAGAATTTATGAAAAACAAAGTACCAGCCCGTCGCGTCTTCGAGCCCTGATGGACAACAAAACAGAGGAAGACCCAAGCGTACAATTATACAGAGCAACCAAAGTCTATCTAGGAACCGAGCTGCCTGGACTTGTTAGTTGTTAGTTGAGGCCGTGGACTGTAAGTGGCATAATGACAGAATGAATACACGCTCCCTCCACAACTCCACGTCGCCTCCAATCCGCTTTGATGCGCGCTTTGCTTAATAAGGAAAAAATACGATCGCTTAAAGTCGCAACGATTAACATTGAGTAGGGTTAGGTTAGGTTTATGGGTAGGTAGAGCAGTATGAACCCTACTTCCCCGTTACTATAAAATTTGTACATGGCCCACTTTCAGGCTATACTTGGAAAAAAATACAAGAGACAGATCACAGGTCTCGCATATGCGAGGCCCCTTTGCACGCTTGATACTTAACAATGAAGATATTTAATACCTTGCATGCTTGGCGACATAAACAAGCATACAAAACAATTTGCTTTGTGAGCATTAATAACGTGGAGAAGATTACAGTTAATAATATCAACACTCCATAATTTAGATACCTGGGGGGGGGGCTGGCATATTTGTAGATCGTACTATCGTCTGCATTCCTTTGATAATACACAAAACATAAAATAAAGAAAATCCTTCAGCTACTTGTAAAAGTAAAGAAAAATTCCATTAGAAGTAGATGAATTTTACGTTAGCTGCCTAAACGAAAACACTCAATTGACAAACGTATGTAGGACGTATAGGTACACCATCTATGGCTTGGCTGGAGTGTTGCTTTTGGGGAGACGTCACAGTGATAAGGAAGGAAATCACGTCGACGACGCCCGGCGGCCGGCGGCGGCGGGAAATTGAAACAGCAGTTATTAGAATGGAGCTGACTATACATAGGCAAATAAAAATCCGAACCCTACTCTACTCACTTCGCAAATAATCACTAAGTGCAGATTAGTTAAGTAGGTATATCTTTCAAAGGACACTTGTGCTGTGCGCATTCAAGGGAAATTCCAAATACATTTCTATAGCTTGCTGCTTGTAATGCAAATATTTTTGTTAGTTTTTCACAGTCATTATGTCAACAGTCTGCCGTTAGGGGTTAGGTTTGCATTGATATCCTTGATTTGTGTCACTCTGATCGAATTTCAAATAAAATAGGGTAGGAACCTACTACCTATTTCGTAAGTGGTAGGTATATTACCATTTGCAAATAAATAACGTCGTCTAATTACCTACTTTGCTTCGAACTCCTTCGGCTTGAGTGTTCAAAGGAATTTAAAAATAATTGATTATTCTTCCTCGATGCGCCCTCGAAAAGTTTTGCCAATTTGCCAGAGCTGTTCTTTCATTATAAGTCACCCGTTGACGTCCGTTTTTTCATTCGAAGAACTTTGTTGTCCCTCTATCTCAATTTATATCATTTCGGTCTACAGGATTCGAAGAGGAATGGCGCTATTCTATGAATAATACAGTCGCTTGGAGTAGTACTACTGATGCAGGTGACTATTCATATTGATGTAGCTTGAAGTGGAGTAAGGGGTTGAAACAATATTGAATTTAATGCTTAACACTATAAGCATAGGTTTTGGTCGTTAAATTCAGATTAAATGGAAAATGTGTGCTTCAATAAAAGTTTGAATAATAATGTTTAATACCTATGACGTAAATTCGTTTTATACTGAAATTAACGTCAGACATCAAGTAGTGCTCTTCCATTTAATGGATTTCATTTGGTGCACATATAAGCAAGTTACAGCACAAAGTATTACGATCAATTAATAAGTAGTAAACTTTTCAAAAGGTTATTCTTATTTGCTCTTCAACGGGATTCCAAATGCTATGTTACTAGCTATGTCAAAAATTGTGACAGATTTTGTCTGCGCAGAACTGTAGGGCAGAATCTGACGTCATATTAATGTCAGCAAGTCAAAAATTGTCACTATTTTTGACATGTGTAATAGTAACTATGGGCGGTGCCACGCCACTTTGTACAATTTTGACCAATCTTTACAGGCGCACTCCTGAGCCAATACCTTAGATTATCTGTAAATTTGAGCTCAATCGAGTAGGTGGTTTTCAAGTTTTAAAAGGCCGACGCCGAACACAAATCACACGATCGATTTTTATAAATAAAAGATATACCTATTTATTTATTCATTTATCTACTTGTTTGTTTGATTCTTTACACCCTCCACAGGAAGGGGTCTACCACGATATCTCAAAAAAAAAAATCTCGAAAAAAAAATCTAGAAAGCATAATCTCGAATAACAAAAACCTCGAAAAAAAAATCTCGAATTAATATTAAAAATGGTGTTAAAAAGTGAAATACGTGTTTTTTCGAGATATACTGCTAGGTCCCATATTTCACTTTCACTCGAAATGAAATCGAAAATGCATTTTTTTTTCTACATTTCACTGTATTCGATTTCGATTTCAAAATTTTCGGAATTGAGACAAAGTGAAATTGTGATTTCGAAAAAATTTCGGAGTTTCCGAATCACTCGAAATGCAGAACACTGAAAACTAATTCACTCGATTTGCAATTTCGATTTCACTCGATTTCTGGAACCTAGCTGATAATCTTTCGAGATTTTTGCTCTCGAGATTTTTAGCCTTCGAGATTTTTATATTCATTTTGGCATAAACCATTTGTAACGCCAAAAACAGACACCGGAGACCCCATAAAGTATAGGTATATATTCTGAATCAGGATCAAATTCTGAACTGATTTAGCCATGTCCGTCTGTACGTATTTCTATCTGGCTGTCTGTTGAAAACACGATAGGGTTTAAACGAATCGGGCTAGGCGAATAAAATTACGCTTTGAGAGGACGTCTTTTTACCGCCGTCAGGTTGGTATTGAAAATTGACTATGTCGGTCACGTAGTTCGGGTATTTATACATTTTTCCAGTTGTAAGATATAGTTTAAATATCAAACCTTGCTCAGTGTTACTAAAATATTGTAGAGCCTTAATCTATGAAAAAAAGGTCTATCTAATGGATGGGATGCTTTGTCGGAACCGGAACATTATTGAAATCTATATTTTTTTTTGTAAGAGCTCGCTCATTTTTTAACCACTTTAGGAGGTATCTAAGGACTGTTCGAGAAAAAATCCGGAAACATTTGCGCGGACTTACTTACTTAGATGGCGCTACAGACCGGGGTGGACCTGGGCCTCAACCAACACGCCTCTCCAGTTAGCACGATCTTTGGCTAACCGCCTCCAGTTGCGCACTCCAAGTTGGTTGAGGTCCCCTTCCACTTGTGCGCGCCACCTAAGACAAGGTCTTCCTCTACTGCGTTGTCCCTTCGGGTTGCAATCGAAGACTCTTCGGGCCGGAGCGTTGGTGTCCATTCGCTCTACATGTCCTAGCCATCTTAGTCGACTGATACGTACTTTTCTGACCAGGTCGATGTTGCGCGGACTGACAATTTTTAATCCTGAAATAAATGGATTATGCTTAAAATTTGTTTAACTACTATTTCTACACTTTATTACGCCGTGCTAAATAATTATATTCGGCTAATTTTTTGACACTTATGAAGTGTTCAAAAGAGAAGTGCACCAAACGCAAATCTTAAAATAGAGAGTTATCGAATGTTACGGTATTAATTTATTGAAATTCAGTGATTTATTTCCTCTTGAATATTCTAGCAAAACTCAAACAAAAGAAAATGTCAAAAATTAGCCTATAGGATATTTTTTTATCTTGCTCCCGGAGCAGGGTAAATTCCTGACAGCTGACCCACGATATAAAATTATCCGAAAATAATATTATTTATCCCAGTTTATCCCAGGCCTTAAGATCAAATAATTTATAATTTATTTATTTATTTATAAGGAGTAGGTATAAGAGCATGTAATCAAAATTTAACGGTACTGCTATGTTTCTGGATTTTTTCTCGTACAGTCCTTAATTGCACCGCAAAAAAAATCCATCATCAAATTCCGCGCCCCATTGCCGAAACTTGAAAACAAGTTTACATATAACAATGAATAATTATTACCAAAAAAGGACCTGTCCGAGTTGTCGGCGACAACTAATCATTTTTAACGACCTTCTGTCCAATTTATAAAAATAAAAACACAGTTGTCACATTCATTTTAAGAGCTGTCCTAATGGTCCAACTAGTTAATGGACATAAATGAAATGGGGGTCTCTTTCTTCTTCTAATGTTTTTGTATTTATCCGAAATAAAACCTCATCTGGTGATTCTATACCAGTCTTTTCGAGTGTATACAATACCTACATATATATATTATATCCACGGCATGTACATATATTTGGTGTAAAAGAAGGATGCCAAATTGTAATAGGACGAAGGACCATTCTCTTGGTCCGAATTAAAAAGGATAATCAATGGATGATTGGTGGCGTCTAATGAGCAATTTATTTCGCAAAGATTTATCGAGGGTATTGGGTCAATTAATAGGTCGTGTCACCAAAGGACACAGATACAGGCAGTATAGGTAATACGAATAACGTATACACGAAATGAATCCGAAATAAGCAATAACAACTGCGATAAGAAAATATATACAAGTACGGATACGGAGCACTTAAAGAAAGCATCCAGAATCCGAGGGAACAGCCATAAGGTAATCAGATTTGTATGTCCTTGGTAGTAGTGGTACACCCACGCACACGTTAGCGGATGACAACACGGACCAATTTATATAGGCGTGCAGTGAATAGCATAACGCTGCTTGCTACTTTACTGAAAATTAGATACATATTTTCAACAAAGTTTTATTTTGCCCATAACAAGGCAATACAAAATAAATTCCTGCCAACAGGTACCTTGTACCTACATCAGCAGGAGCGCTATGCGCTCCTCGACTTAAGAAGAAATTGCTTTCACGACAGTCGCTCAATATCAGTACAGAGATAGAGCCAACTGCTCTGCCTGATGGAAAAATGAAGAGAATAAAAAATGGTATTGCAAATTAAATCACATTGTATATCTTTGCAAAGGATGCTTCGTAATGGGAAAAAGAAGCTTGTAAAGGAATGATAAGGCTGGCGCCGGGATGGAGTTTGCTTTTACTAAAATTAATGCTGCGTTAGCACATGTCCATTCGGCTTAATGGTGTAATAGAAATTATATGTGTATGCTTTGCTTTTCCATTAGAGTACCAGGTAACCACCATCATTCGATGCTTCTATAGGAAAATACTAGACCTTCACTTTGTTAAAATTAAATGGCATTGCGTGCATTTCGTCCGAATATAGACATAGCCTGGAAAGCAAACGTGTAATCGATTGGTACATATTATAACTTGCACTCAAACTTCTTTGTAAGAGTGCAACTGAAAGTGTACATCCCAGTTTCAGTCTTATATATACAGTGGATTCCGATTTATTGGGACACCGGATAATCGGGACAGCCGCTTAACTGAGACAAATGCTAAAGAACGGAAACGAATGCACATTTTAAATAGAATTTGATTCGCTTATTGTGGACAGCAGTCGCTTATTCGGGACATATCCATCAATTAAACACATGTCACACACATTTTGACAAAAGAAAATAACGCCACATTGCTTGCTTGTCTGTTAACAAAGACGAGAAAGCAAATTGACCCTATCTACTTTGGAGTTCTGAGTAAGGTTAGCGCTATATTGTACTCGAATCACGGTCACCGAGTATTAGGAAGATTTTTAGTTTCTTTCACCCGCCATATGTATGCGACTTGACCAAAAACTCATTTTTAAGGTACAATAGTACCTTTGGGCGCAGTAGCCCAGTGGTTAGTGTGCTGGACAGATCTGGACTACTGTGCGAGGGATCCCAGATTCGATCCCCGGAAAACACAAATTACATCTTAAGGTTTTTTCTACTGCGCCACCTCTCGCGAACGTCTGACAAACATCCGAGAGTATGACTGTCCTGAAAAAGCTTCTCAATTCAGCCGTTCGGACTCGGCATAAAATTGTAGGTCGCTTCCATTCGTCCCAAAAATAGAAACTCACACAAACGAATGGTTGCGAGAAGCTAGGCCTAGGGTGTCTACCGCCTGTTGCGCCACCTATTTATTTATTTATTTTTTTTTCTCCGTGGGCGTTGGACTTCGCCAGGGGTGCGTTTTGTCTCCTCTCCTTTTCATTGCTTATATGGTCTGGATGTATGTATGTACAGCGCAGTCTTGGCGAAAAACGTTTCGAATTGAGAAATCTGAGGATAAGCCATTTACTCTTCGCTGATGACTTGGTCATTCTTGGGTCCTCTCAGACTGAAGTTCAAAGCGCACTCGATCGATTTGTAGCCGTTTGTGTTGAAGCTGATATGAAATTAAGCGTAAACAAATCTGTGGTGGCCGTCTCCAGAACGCCTGTTCCTACATTCTGCATGTTAGTGGAGTCCCATTGAAATTTTTTTTGTAAATACTTCTCCCGAAAGGCGAAAGAAAAATATCGAGGATAGAAGCTTCGGAAATGAGATATAAGAAACACCAGAATATGTGAGCAAATCAATGTCGAGCAGCTACATCTCCGGACGTAGCGGTCCATACTTCGGTGAGGATGGATGAGATGTTTAGATCAAGTCCATAATCTCTCCTCTACCCGCATGGGGATGGCCTTTGATGATTTAGATGAGAGTTATGGCGGGCCATTGAAAATGAATGAATTGTTCTCAATTTTCTCGATTTAAATTTATCACAATTTTTTCCTGTAGGAGGTAGCATAATTAAAAATAACCTGAAATTAAGAACGAGCAGACAATTAAACAATTAAAATTATTATTGCTGTACAAGAGCAGAATAAAAAACTAACAAAAAACTAAGAGAAAGATTTCCATCGCTGGTGTGTTTAGTTGTTTATCGCCATCACTATAGTTATCGCTATCGCGGTGGTGTGAGAAGACCTTAATACCCTTCTGAACATTTTTTTGAGCGCACGAGAAATTATTTATTGGAGCCCAATGGCCAAAATCCAGAAATAATAAAAATCCTGTTGACTGTCAACGTAGGCAAGAAAGGTGAAGCAAGTCGGTCTGGGCTTGTCTATGGTCACTCCACCGAATGCCCATGTATGTACTTCTTAGCCCATAAAATTACGACGATCGTAAAAGTCTTGGCATTTTTGTGGCCCGTTCTATTTTCACTGCCAAAAAGGATGCAAAGTTTATACATCAAGCGTGTTCCATTGAATCCGAGTTGAGGGATGCCATCCACTTGGAAATTTATTGCTGTCTAAGTGGCCAATCATGAATCAGCAAATATGGGTTATGTTTGTTTACGTGTCATGTTCGTAGGAGTTTCGGTATCTGGGACAGAATGACGCATTGTATATAATACATGTATAAGTGGAAAGTCTTTGTGGATTCCTCCTGAATAATTTCTGTGAGTAATGGCACTTTGCCTGAAGGCAAAACTAATGTTCGTCTATTAGGCGGAGAATATTTATTTTTATTTCAGTGTTCTCGCCAAAATGAATGATTAATTAGCATTAACTGCTAATGGAAAAGACGGGCCGAGCAAGTAGCTGTGAGTGATGTTGAACAATTGAAATGTGGGTTCGGAAACCAAATAAATCTGAAATCTTACATAGTACTCACTCAGTTGAGCTAACCACAATGGACATGTAATTTTGAAATTAATATTTATATTACGAGAAGTTCGTTAGATGGATAGATGTGTTTATTTAGCAATTTCTTAATCAAAATGTTTTACATTTTTTACATATTTACTTTAAGTGACTAATATTTTCTAACCCGTAACATATTTATAGCAATTATTTGTTCGGCATATTACCAGTGTGTTATCTATTGTAAAGATTTTTTTTTAATTTTGTATTTCACTAAAAAAAACTTAAATATTTAAGTATATTCTGTTATCACATTCTGACAGGATGCGAATATAAAGTTCATACTATAACTCTAGACTTTCATTATATAAAAAAAAACAATACGACACGGTTGGCTGAATAGCCAGGTGGAACAATATGATTCTAGATCCCGATCTCGTCAACTGACAACTGGGAACGCAGGGTGATGAATTGTCACTGGTGTGTTTGTGAGTATTGAGACAGAGGTGGCGATGATGGGTTTGGCGATCAATGAGGGCAACGCAAAATAATATGCTGTCAAAAAGAAAGGACACTCGACACCGACACGCCGACGAGGGGTTAGAGACTTTGTCTGCCTAGGCTCCGCTATGAACTCAGACAATGACATTGAAATTAAACGATGAATAACTCTTGCCAATCGCTATCTCATTAAGAAACTGAGAGCAAAGTCCTCTCTCGAACAACTTAAGTGACCCTTTATATTCTATGGTACAGAGGGATGGAATTTATCAAAAGCGAATGAGGTTACTCATGAGGTGGGCGCAGTAGCGCAGTGGTTAGTGTGCTGGACTGCTGTGCGAGGGATCCCAGGTTCGATCCCCGGAAAAACACAAATTACATCTTAGTGTTTTTTTCTACTGCGCCACCTCTCGCGAACGTCTGACAAACATCCGAGAGTATAACTGTCCTGAAAAAGCTTCTCAATTCAGCCGTTCGGAATCGGCATAAAATTGTAGGTCCCTTCCATTCGTCCCAAAAATAGAAACTCACACAAACGAATGGTTGCAAGAAGCTAGGCCTAGGGTGTCTACCGCCTGTTGCGCCACCTATTTATTTATTTATTTTTAATAAGGTTACTCTTGGTTGGTCTTGGTCCTGTCTGTATATAGACGGTGAATGGACTAATGGAGGAGGAGATACAACGACGAACTGTACGGGCTGTACAGCGACATCGACCTAGCCAGAAAATTGAAGGTCCAACGACTGAGTTGCGGCTGTAGAGTGAATGTTCCCGCCCGGAAGATCTTCGAATCCACACCAGAGGGACGGCGCTTTAGAGGAAGATCGCGACTCAGCAGATGTGAAACTATGGATACAACTGGCTAAAGATTGTGTTGGCACCCCGGACTTAAGTAAGTACGTACAGTAAACATAAATTAATTCTGGGTTGGGTACGAAAACTCCAAAATTAAAATCCCCAAACTGAAATCCCCAAGTCAATATCCCCAAACCCAAAATCCCCAAATCCAAAATACCCAAATAGATTCCGAGTGTATTCACAATGCATTAACAGTAAAATAGGTATGGGGGGGCATGCTGCACCACTGCAACCTGGGGTCACTGTTGGATTTGGAGTAGACGCAAGGTTAGGTAGACGAAAATTTCTTTAAATTTTTTGAATTAACATTTTGGGGATTTCTGATTTGGATTGTGGATTTTGAATTTGGGGATTTTGTCTTTGGGGATAATCAATTTGAGGATTTTTCAAAAAGTGGGGATTTTGGGGTTTGGGGATTTTGCACTTGTGTATTATGTAGGTATCCCATTATTTCTAATAACTTAATTGACAAATATATACCGAAATTATTTGTTGCTAAGCTATGGTTTGGTGACCAAGGCGAAAAATAACTGAACAAACACGTTTTGGTTACCGCAGATAGACATATAATCATTGGTTGAAGTAGTTCTATTGTAACCTAGCCGGATATTTAGCCAGCTCGGAACAAACCGGACCTAAGTTATTATTGTTGTTTTCTCAACAATGGATATTTTATGCGGAAACCCAATCACCGAGAATCGTTACCAGGCTGTAGTACACGGCATATAGCAACCCACATACGTATGTAGCAGTGACGTCATTTTTACGTCAGCGAATGATCCCAATGGGTACACATGCCGTGTAGGTACAGGCTCTCTTTGTGCACTCTCTGTTGACGTCACAGTTACATACGCATGTGGCTTGCTACATGCCGTGTACTAGCACCTTTACTCCTCACTTCCCATTATATGTATACCTAAGGCTTTGCAAATATGTATGTACAAATAAAATTCAAACATTGTAAAGCTTTCCTTTAAGTGAAATATCAATTAAAAAAATCTGAATTTGAAATCAATTCCAGTAGGGAATACATATTATTATAATACTCAGTGTTAACCTTAGATTCCACAAACTATCATATTTTCCATTCATACATAAATTTATGTAGGTAATTTATTGTGAACTAGCTGTGCCCGCGACTTCGTACGCGCAGACCACTAAAATAAACGACCATACCAAAAGAGTGCCTACATTCATTCATTTTCATTTTTTCATTAATTTTCAATGGTCCGCATGTCCATTAAGTGGGTCACGGGTGTAGGTTGCTCAAGTGGACCCTCCATAGCTCTCGATCCTCCACCATCGACTCCAAATCATCAAGGGCAATCCCCATACGGGTAGAGGAGAGATTATGGACTTGATTTAACCATCTTACCCTGGGTCTACCTAGAGGACGCCTGCCCGATGGTACGGATTCCAACATTGGCGCTATTTTTCATTATTGTCCAAAAGTCAACAGTCAACACAGAAAAATATTCGTAAAGTTTACTCTGTTATTTCCCTTTTACCCACTTCAATTGTCAAAACTGTAAACTTAGAGTAAAAATGAACCAGTAAACAATGTTCTTGTTTGTACATTATAAGTAGGAGGTACTCTTTTTTCACTAAATTGTGATGAGTACGTATACCTTACCTACCCTGCATACATGTTTACATATTACATATGTACATTTTTATATTATCCACATGTATTTAAATTAAAATGTGGGCGATGATTTGAAGATTTCTCAGCTTCAAAATAACAGAGGAGAATCTTTTATAGCTTAAATGAATCAGCGCAAAATTTACTAAATTCACACTTTTTTTATTTTTTAATCCAAAAGTCATTATTGAATTAGGGCTGTATAATTATAATAATTAGTCACGTGAAATCCAAAAATATTTTCCGTTATTTTTCGCATGAATGAGTAAGCCGATTGCAATAAAATAAAGTCTATAGTTAAGGCCTATCTTTTTCAGTAAAATCCATACGGATAAGGCAAGTAGTTTTAACGTGATGAAACAAACATTACAATTTTATTATAGGCATAGATGTAGATAATTCCAAGGTTTCAAGGCTAAAAGTAATTCTTAGTAAGGCCCATTAAAATTGCATCAACAAATGGGGTTCAGATAATATTCAGTAACAATTTTACCCAAGAAAAGGGTATACCTCATAATAATGGATTTGGGTTTGATTGGTATTCAAGCATAGACTGGGATCACACTTTGCCTCAAAGTAATTCATTATCGAAAAGTTAGGCATTATCCACCATATCTACCTACTTTCACTAGCGTATCTTAGTGAGTGCCATAACCGTCTTAAGATATAATAAAACCATAAATCTAAGCAGGTCCCAGATTTCTAAATTTCTAAAAGTTGAAATCGCATGAATTATAAGATAGGTAACGTGCGACTTAAAACTGAACTAACAACAAGATAAATATACCCAAACTGTTAACTAGGTACCCTTTATATTCGTTAACATTGCAAAAAGCATATATAGAGACCGCTCGTCCCGTGACCCACAGGAACCAAAGTAATGATTTAGTTGGTGCCCAGACAAAAAAAAACCAAAAGCAATGCCATTAAATCCCTTCAGAACTCAATTTATATCCCATAGCAATTTATACAAACACAAGGCAAAATAACGCTTTCCAGTCGTTTCGAAGCTTTTATATGTTCGCATTGGCACAACTCGAGCTCTTTCCTACACCCGAACCCGGACTACCCGAGTTCCTATAGAGGACAGCAAATAAAGAAGAAACACAAAACAAAAAGAAGAAATAAATAAATTAGAATTGAAATAACAGGAAAGAGAAAAAGAGAAATATCCTTTCAACCCGCTACGACCCGCATCGCTGGATAATTTATATATAATAAACACACAAGTCGATTACAAAGAGGATGCCAGAGGATAAGGCAATGGGAATGGCTATACGAAACATCTAGGCAGCACTGCATCGCTTTCAAGATGAGATTGTGTAGCAAAGTTTCTTATTATGCGCTCACAAGCATGCACGAGGGAGGAAATTAAGGCGAAGATGCCATTTGAATGTGTGAAGAAAAATGGTGTCATTTTTTTCAATATTTCCTGCTTCCTAGTGATTCCACAAGGAGCAGGAAGTTTTCTGCTCCTTTCTCTCTCTCTTTCTGAACGAATGAGGTGTTTTTTCGTATACATACATCGCCCGACCGAAGCTTCGCAATTTGTGCAGTACCGCCAGCATCAGCAACACCACGCATTACAAAGAAAACGTATATTCTTGTTACTACTCATCACGCCCATCAACTAGGACAACACGCTGCTGAAACAAAGTTACTATGTATACTATATGCACAAAGGGAAAAATGCAGGAAAATGTATACAACTAAGAGTGCTGTTCCGACTTCCTGAGACTGCATGTCCCACTCAGTGACAATTGCGTTGCGTTTTTAGTCCTGCATTGCGATTAGTATAGCAGAAATTGTTATAAGAGTCATTGTGGCTCAGAAGGGTGGTGTAGGTGTTTACTGGGGCTTTGGTCTACATAAACTCTGTGAAATGTTCCGGTTAACCACTGAGAAATTGTAGGATGCATGCGCCACCACAACCATGGCCACAAAAATCCCCTCCCCCACTGTTCATTCGAAAACCAACAAAGGATAATGATTTAGATGCGGTAGGCGGTCGGTAATGTTGGTTGGCGGTCTACAATTTAATATGAAGTTCCCTCGGGGCATCATATACCCCACTGCAATATTATTAAGCGACATTACTTTACTTTGGCTGTGTAGTGTAGCTCTAGCAGAGAAACAGGACGCGGATAAAGAACACAAATGGCACGTCTGAGACGCGCGAATACCAAAGGCAGACAAATCCCTTTGTATTAGTTTTGAAGTGATTTCGGCTCAAATTACAATCACCCGGGATGACTGACAGAGATATTTCCTATGTTTTGGTCCATTTAAAAAGGCTTCTCGAGGCTTTGTTGCTGTTGAACTGCTTTTATTATTTTTTTCCTTTCTGCCTACTGCCACTGCCATTTTGTCATTTTGCCAGGCTGTTGGATTATTTCGATGTTGTGATATCTATTTTGGTAGACTAAACAGGGCGAGAGAAATATATAAAGCAACATAATATGGATTAATAAAGGACGAAAACGACGGAAGAGGAGGCGAAATGCTTACCAAAAATTTGGGGCAAGTGCCAGTGACTTGAAAATTGTGAAAAGTTGGTGGTTGTGGGCTCGTCTCGGCCAAGTTACAAAGCTACAGAAGAAGGAGGTAGCGGCAAGAATTATAAAGTTGACAATCAGTTATATTGAAATTAACAACCCATTTGGGCGGTGATGCATACAGCGACAATTTGGAAAATTGGCATTGGAAGTTTTCCTTTGTTTAGTGGTTGGCAAGGTCCTTGGATTATTATTTTCGCCTTAATTAATATGCCGGATTTATGGAGTGATTTTAATTGTGGCTAATTTGTATGTAGTTGCGACATTATTGAGGGTATATGTTGTTGTTGTATAAGAGTTGTGGTCAGCATGGTTTATCCTAAGTATTAGGGTGCTTAAAACGATGTGAGCCACAAACAGCTCTTACATCCATGAGTGTGAAGGGTCTCCTAGGGTCAATGCAATTTAAAAAAAAGTACTCTATATCACCAAGTGCAATACTCGAAGACTCAAGTTTGTTATGAGATACGATGGATGTATTATATTCCAAAATTTATTACATTATCTTCCATATAAAATAACGCATGTAGTGTATATGGTCGTTCGAATAAAACCTTTTATTGACGAAAAGGTAAGGGTCCATATGAAAGATATTTTTCAAAATGTATGTCTATATACACGCCTTACCCCCAGTTTCACACTGAAAGTTTAAACTAAAGTTCAACTGAACCTGAACGTGAGTTTAAATTTGAAGTTCAACTCGTCCGGTTTCACAATATAATCTAAACTTCAGTTCAATTGAACTCAGTTCAACTAAATTTAATGAATGAATTTGATAGTATTGTACAGTACTTAGCTTTTATACGACTTTTCTAAAATCGTTCCTTGTCTTTGCTTTCAAAGAATACGAAAAATAACGTCAAATATTTGTGTTTTTGATAATCGGCTGATCTGAGGTTTAAACGGCAGATTACTGTAGTTTAACTTAAACTATAGAATGAACTCTGTTCAAGGTTTAAACGAAATTCTGAAACAGAATTAATTGTTGAACTAAAGTTTAAACTAAAAGTGTAGTTTAAACTCCTACTGTGAAACTGGGGGTTAATGTCAAGTAGGAGTTTTATGATCTCCAGGATGGAACCGAACGGTACCTAACCGGGGAACTTTAATGCCTCTTCAGCGGGGTGTGGTTGAAAACCACCACAACGAATTAATTTTGCACCTCCCGTAATAAGTACATATATAGCATGCCAATGCCGAAACCACCGTCTGTTATCAGTCACCCACAAGATAAGGCCAGTTCTATGATGACTGTATGTACATATGTACAAACTAGTAAAAATAAATAGGTGGCGCAGCAGGCAGGTAGACGTCGTAGACCTACCTTCGTTTGTGTGAATTTCTATTTTTAGGACGAATGGAAGGGACCTACAATTTTGTGCCCAATCCGAACGGCTGAATTGAGAAGCTTTTTCAGGACAGTTATACTCTCGGATGTTTGTCAGACGTTGGCGAGAGGTAGCGCAGTAGAAAAAACCTTAAGATGTAATTTGTGTTTTTTCGGGGATCGAACCTGGGATCCATCGTACAGTAGTCTATCACACTAACCACTGCACCACTGCGCCCACACACTAGTAGGTACACATGAAATTAACTTGCATTTCGATTTGTCAATTGGCGCAATTGGTAGTCGCTTGGTCAATTGAGCGATAAGTGCAAGTCCGCCAAGTGTGTTTTTGTTGCTACAAAGGGTTTTGTTTATTGCCGCTCTCTCGGGTTCCTTTGGCTTTTCAAACCGAGGTTTTATTAGACAACAACTGCTAGCGACATAAATATAATGAAATCTACTAGAAAAGTAATAGATTTGTTTACCAGCGGAGCTATTCAAGTGCGGGGATGATGTTTTGGTAGAGGGCGCCTGAAAATGAGTAGCCAAGGAAATATGCCCGATCAGTGGGCTATGCCACATCTACAAAAAATGCATATCCCATATATTATGGGGTGATCGCCCCTAATGGGAAGGGGATCTTTGAATCCAAGCCCCAGGTTTTAGACAACAGGCAAGACTCGCAGCCTCCATATAAAAGACCAAGCCTTTGTATGATGGATGCCAAACCAGCTTTGTGTAAGTAAAAACAACATTCTGGGAATAGTAGAGAATGAAGGATGCAGTGTCTTAGGCGGACACTCTTAACGGATTTGGATGCACCTCCATTAAAAGATTATAAGCCTATCGAAAATGCGTATAGTTGTATGGGAACGGAACACAACTTATATCTACCTACATACATATAAATAGTCTTACCTACCTAAATCTAAGCCGACATCAAACAATTATAGAACATAAATATTTCTTTGAGTTTACATAGTATATAACTGTGTACGTGTATCTCAACTTATGTTGTTGATATTTGTTGTTAATCCATTCGTCCTCAAAGACGCTAATGGCTCTGAATACTGCCAGACGATTAATTTTTGTAAAGGCGATGGCTTCGCAGTAAATAAATTCCATCCAGTCGCTTTCTGTAATTAGTTCTTATACATACGTCTCGGTTTGTATCTAAAATTCATAATGTTCAATTGCTGTTTTTTCGTCTTTCTTTCTAGCACACACGCATAAATAACTGCCATTTTGATGGCCCACATGTCTGTTAAGCTGCCAAAAAGATGTCCAGAAAAAAGACGGATAATAATAATATGTAATAACGAAGCGCCAGAAGGAAAAGCAAATACATACATATAGCTATGTTGTCAGCGACCGTATGGCCGCCGACTTCTGGTACTCCCTTACAATATGAATTATTTAAGAGTCCTGGATATTAATCGTTTTATGTGTACATACATGCGTATGTTTGATGCATGACCCTTCATGTTGAATTGGAGTTTTAATAATTCAATGAGACGAAAACGAAAAAAAAAAATACATTATTCCGCCAAAGGATCTGGTCAGACGATTTTCGAGAATTTTTCAAAGGGCAGACAGAAAATCCTTGTAAAGTGTCCACGCATAAGTTAGGTATCTATACTACAATCATGGCCAAGTAAGCCTGGAGCATGTTCCTGGGTGATTATTTTAAATTTTATTATCAATTAGTTGAATTTCCAGTAATAGCCTGGGCTGCAGAATGTTAACAAAATTGCGGTGGAAATAATGCTGCTATGGCCTTTTTATTATTGCACTTCCATATCGGCTAGTCGGTCCGGGCGGAGGACTCTCCAAACTCCAATACATAAGTACATTTGCCGGGTGTATTTTATGCGTGTATGATAATTGCCTGGACACAGCCACATATACCCAAACATAAGTATATACAATATACGTACATTAATTATTTAAGTGAGTCGTCTTTGGGCCTGGGTGGATATTAATTTAATGGCAACGGAAGTGGTACCGAAAGCCAACCGAAATTAAGAGTGGATGGGAGCAGTTAATTCAAATATATTCGTCCCTTTTTGTCGGCAGTGGAATTTTTGTGTGGAAGGGACTAGGAAATTGCCGTCATTTGGTTTCCTGTGGGACTAGGCAAATGGGAACTTTTGTGAATTTGGTTTCGGTGGTTTTTCAAAATGGACCTTTGTCATTTTTAATTATTTTGTCAGTAAGTTTTGTATGAACTGTAAAATCTGGTACGTATTGGCAAATACCTACAAGTTGTGTAATGTGTATTCTGGATGACTACAAAATAGCTTTTATATATTGCTGGCAACCCTATGCTCGGGTTAATTTAATCTATTCATTACCTGGTCGGCTGTTCTTATATTATGAAGTATTTTCGTAAGTATATTAAAACAATTGTATTAAATGAACTAACTAAAGTTAAAAATAGATTAAATAAAATAAAGTGGTTTGACAGAATGATGACAGAATTAAGAGGCAACGCGTACCTATTCAAAATAAATACATAGTGATTAAAGTTAAAATTAAGGTTTCATTTCATTCATATACGTTGTTGTTAATGGTGAGGAAAAATCTGTTTTATTAGTAGTAGTAGTACATTACACAGTTCCTTATCACCAGCTAAAAGGAGCTACTCACAACCGCATTGGAAGAAATTAAATAAATCCACTAGAGTCGAATACCGTCAGTGCAACGGCAAATCGGATACAAAAGTCTGAATAAAATTATTCGTACTTTTACACGTATTTTTCGCCGCGGCATCCCCTTCAACCCTTCATCACTAAAACTGCACATTTATACCACATTGCTCATGCGCCCCCCCCTCAGTCGCTCTTCAGCATTCATCGTGAACAGTCGACTTAGTTAGTGGTGCGTGATTAGCAAAGACAATCGTTATATAGTGATTTTGATCAGAAATATTCTGTAAGCCCTTTGGCGCAGTGAATTGAGCCATAGACTCTGACACAAGAGGTGTGTGGTTCGAGTCCCCGTGGGGGAAGTGTTTTTTTTTTTTTTTTTTTTTTAATTAAATAAATAACAATTAAAAGAAACCAAATACAAACAACAGTAGAAGTGCCGCAAGGCAATCAAGCGATGGACACTGGCCAGCCAAAGGTCCCGAAAGGAGATGCCCCGTTGCCAAAGCGAGTGACAACAAAACCAGTCCAACAGCAGCAATTGGGAGCAGCAGCAACAACAACAACAATTGCACCAGCAACAGCAGCACAAATGAAAATAATACCAGCAACAACAAGTACAGCAGCAATAGCAGTACCAACAACGTCAACAGCAGCAGTACAGCCGCTTGTTTCAACAAAAGTTGAGAAAAAAAGGCGACGACGAATAAAGCAGACGCCGAATTTGACATCAAAAAGAATGGCAAAGTCAGGAGATTCAATACTGACGTCAGAGGCTGAGACAGACAACGATGGCCTCAGCTATTCGTACGAATCTGAGGGGGGAGAGTGCCGGTACGTGGGCGAAGGTAACTCGTTCATAGAGTTACTGGACGCCGAAGATGAACCAGCACAAGAACAACAACAAGAAGATGAGGAAGCAGAGCTCGATCGTCTAATTAAAGAGCTCCTAGAGAAAAGGGAGAAGCTGCGTCAGCAAAAAGCTCAGCAACAACAACAAAAGCTGAAGCAAATCGAGGCGGCGCAGCAAAAACAAAAACAACAACAGCAGCAACAACAAGAGCTGAAAAAGCAGCAACAACAGCAGCTGCAAGGGCAAAGTAAAAGCCAAAAGCAGCAACAACAACGACAACAAAAGCCGCAGCAACCGCAGCAGAAACAAAATAATCAGCAGCTGACACAAAAGCAGCCGCTGCAACAACAACAGCAACAACAGCAGCAGCAGAAGGAGCAACAGCAACCGCAGCAGCAACAACAACAACAGCAGCAGCAACAACAGCAGCAGCAGAAAAAAAGTAAGAGTCCCACCTATTAATGTAAGTTATTTAGAGATTAGTGATAGCATTAGGTTATGTAGATTAGTAAGTAAAGATTTTTATATTAAAAGGCTAAATGCCGAAAAGCATATCATAATGTGCAATAATATGGAGGAGTATAAAAAGGTACGCACCGCTCTGGAGAAAGCAGAGGCCGAATACTTCACGTATACTCCAAAGGGAGAAAAATTGCAAACGGTGCTGCTTAAGGGTATCGACCCAAACGTTAAAACGGACGAGCTCGAGAAGGAGCTCAAGAATTATGAGTGCGACGACCTTAAGTTCGTGGGGGTCAAGCCGTTTTCCTCGCCTTCGGAGAGGGGTGGTAGCCGCAAATTACCATTCTTTTTGGTGCAACTAACCCCCGACAGCAAAATCGATAGTCTGAAAAGGATCAGATTCCTGTACTATCATGCAGTACGTTGGGAAAAATTAAAAAGGTCAGATCGCGTACTTCAATGTATGCGCTGCCAGAGGTTCGGGCACGCCGCAGCTAACTGCCATATGCAGTTTAGATGCGTTAAGTGCAACAGGGACCACAAGCATGGGGAGTGTCCTTTGGGAAGAGATAGAGTAGAGGATCGGGGCCAGCTCTCGTGTGTACTCTGCAAAAGCTCAGGGCATCCTGCAAATTTCAAGGGATGTCCCAAGTATCAGCAGGTTAAACAGAATGTGTTGGATCGGAAACAGAGGTCCGAAGAAGAGAAGGGTCGAAAGAGTCGCTCGTTCTCAAATTTTGTTGCACCCAATGTGTCATTTGCCCAAATGGTATCTGGACCGGGTAAGGCAAATACAAAAACCGCACCAAAGGCTCCTACGCCTGAAGCGGATCTGGATTTGAAAGCGATCCTTCTGTCACTGCACGGAAAGATCGACAAATTCCAGAATCAGTTAAATGAGCAAGCGGCTCGAATAGACGTTATCTATTCGACGCTGTTTGCGGAGTCAACCGCGCCATAAATATGATGGGTACGCTGGACGAGGAAAAACTGAAGATCCTTGCGTTGAATGTTAATTCAATGATCAGGATCGAGAGAAGGATCAATGTTTCCAATCTGTTGAAAGCCGAAAAGCCAGATGTACTTTTGGTTAGCGAAACTAAGCTAAATCCGAAGCACAAAGTGGGCTATAGAAATTACAAGGTAGTTAGAAGAGATCGACCCCACTCCACTCAAGGAGGCGGTGTCGGTATCTTAATACGCAGAGGCTTGCGCCATAGGGTCATATATAGCAGGGACGTGCGTAGGTTCCGGGTGTTGGAAGCGTGCATCGTGTGCATTCCCCTCCATAGCCAGAGGCGGGTGTATGTGGTGTCACTTTACGCACCTGACGCACCCCAACCCATTATATTTTTAAATGAGCTCGAGACACTTTTTCGTTGCTTACAGCTCCAATCGGAGGACAATTATTACTTTTTGGGCGGAGACCTTAATGCTAAACATGCGGCATGGGGAAATGATACTCCGAACCCTAGGGGCAACCAGTTTCACGACTGGTGGCGTCATAATATGATTGAGTACAAACTCGAGTTGTACGCGACGGATTTCCCGTCTTTCCCTAGAGAAGGTTCTTTCTTGGACTTAGCGCTAGTTGACGAAAGACTAGAACTGACCGACACAGATCGACGAACGCGGAACTGTTTACGAACGGTCGAGTACGATAGTGACCACTACGGACTCGCCGTTGTAATACGGATCCCGAACGAACAAACGCAGCTGGAGGAGTACGATCAACTGCGCTCCTTCGATTATCGAAGAGCACAATGGTCGCGCTTCTCCAGAGTTTTACAGCGTGATATACGTTCGAGTGAGATCAACCCACCGACAAACAGGAACTTGACAAACGATGAAATCGACAGCCATTTATTGCAAATGAATGCCGTCATCAAACGGACAATGGAGCGGACTATCCCTAAGGTAGGACGTTCCACTGACGAAGAACAAACTGAGAAGTATCGAAACGCGACAATCGATGCTCTATACAGACACAAAAGTAGACTGCTCTCGAGGCTTAAACAGCTGCACAGACAGTTTACTGACAGGAACGATCCCGAGATGAGGACACTGAAGTCGATGATCAAAAACCTGAAACAGTTGATAGTCGAGAATTACAGAAAATCTGTAAGTTTGTATTGGGGCAATAAAATTCGGGCTATAAAATCCAGTAGTCCGAACATGTTCCCACAAATAAATAAACTGTTCAGGCGGAAGGATCATAACGACATTTCATGTGTCCGAATCCCTCGGACGAACGAGAACAGACAGACACTACTGACTGCTGGCATAAGTCCGGAAAGTGCCGACTCGAACGACGGTTTTTACGTGGTCGAAGACCCACAGGAGAGAGTGGATTTGATGGGCGCTTTCTTCGAGACCGTGTATACTGTGAACAACCCAGTTCGCCGTAATCACGATCTTGAAGAGAGGGCCTTTCTGAACCACTTTTATCTTCGCACCGAACTTCATAATTGGCGATCCGAGAACAACGGTTTCACCGTGTTCAATGACGACAACCTTGCAAACGGCATAATCGCCGATGAAAGGACAAATTCCCAGTTGTTCGTGAGCAAAGATGAACTCTTGTGTATCTTTGAGTCACTTAAAAATAAAAAGTCGGCGGGAGTTGACGGTGTCCCAAACGTCGTATTAAGACACCTGCCTCTAGAAGCGATTGAGATCTTCGCCACGCTATTTAACAATGCGCTGAATAATGCATATTATCCAGTGCAGTGGAAAATGGCGGTGGTACACCCTATCCCCAAACGGGATAAAGATAGGACCAACCCGGCTAATCTTCGGTCAATTAGTTTGCTCCCGAATGTTAGCAAGGTATTCGAGAAGGTCGTTAATAGAGCTCTTTTGAAGTGGGCTGAAGAAAATAAGATTATTCCGGACAATCAATTTGGCTTTAGAGCGGGGCATGAAACGATTCATGCCGCGTCGAAATTGGTGTCCGACATTCAGTGGCACAAATGCAAGAACCAATGCACGGGTGCCTGCCTGGTCGACTTTGAGAAGGCCTTCGACACCGTATGGTTGGAGGGGCTCTTCTATAAGCTGACTAGGTTGGGTATGCAAAAACCATTGCTATATATGATTTATGACATGCTTATGGGAAAGAAGTTCGTAGTCAAATCTGGCAACGTGACTTCGAGCAAAGTCTTCGAAATTAAAAACGGCTTACAACAGGGAGCGGTGAATTCTCCGATCTTGTTTAATATTTACACGAGTGATCTGGTGGGTTCCCTCAGACATGCTATAGCGTACGCAGACGATTTAGTGGCGTACAGATCAGGTCCAAAAGTCGAGGTCATCAACATCCTATTGCAGCGTGACTTCGATCAAATTAAGAGGTATTGCGATGATTGGAAATTGAAAATCAATTTCCAAAAATCGGAAACAATCCTATTTAGAACTCCATTGGCTAGGGCCTCTAGGGATACCAGAAAAAACTGGCGAAAATTAGCCATTATTGGACAAAATGGACAACCATTGGCGGTGCGAAGCGTGGTCAGGTATCTTGGCATCTGGCTCGACCAGTATCTATATTTTGACAAACATATAGATGCTTGTCTTGCTGGGGCCAAGAGGGCTTATGCTCTGACAAGAAGACTGTTTCGCAGCAGTCAACTTGATTCCAGAGTAAAGGTCATATGCTACGTGGCCCTTATAAGGCCGAGCATCGCTTATGGCTGTCCCATTTGGTTCAATATAGCGCCTTCCTATATGGAAAAGATTCGGGTGTTTGAGAGACAGTGTCTCAGGACCTGCCTAGGGTTGTTTAGAACTCCCGAGTCTGAGTACATAAAATATTATCCCAACAAGACCTTATACGATGGGGCTCGATTGAATAGGATTGACAATTTCCTAATTAAGGTGATTCGAAGGCACGTTGCAAGGGCGATGGCCAACGCTAACAATCTGATCTTGGGTGGTTATTACCCGAATTTAATGTACCACGAGAGTACGCTCCGGTCTGGCTTTGTCCCGCCTGAGGCATTTCTTCATGCAGACATGAAAGGGTTAGTCCAGAATAAAGATGGTGTGCCGGTATTGTACCACAGCCACCGCGGCGCGAGGGATAAGCGGCTCATCCACGACGGGTACGCCGCCAATGCTCAGGAGCTCCTCCGTTTTAATACCGCAATTGCGGATAGGGACATGGTTGATACCTTAAAGCAGTTCACCGAATTTTGGTGGCTTGAGGAAGAGGTAAGGGCAGACACGCTCTCCCGGGTCGGTGCGTTACCTACGTAACATCCTCCTTAGTTTTAGCTAGTTTGTAAATTAGTTAGGTGTATTTTAGGGGGTCTTTGGGAGGGGCCGGGCTCGTCAACATGAATGAGTGCTACCGAGACTTTACCGACGCTTATGGCCTCGCTCGGGTCCCGGCGGCGCGTGTGCACCATGTTGGTGACTGCCAGGCGACCATCGACGCAATCGGGATGGTGACCAATCGAGAGATTGCTCATCACCCTGATTATATTTAAGTTAGTTTAAGTAGCTTAGGTAGTTTTAAGTAGTTTTAGGTAGTTTTAAGAAAAACCAAATAATAAAGAGTCCAAGTTTTTAGCAAAGTTTCTTGGAAATGAAAAAACAGCAAAAAATACAAAAATTGATAGATTTAAGGCCGAAAGGCAATAATTATAAGAATATAGTTAAGTTTAGAGTGCTCGTTAAGAGCCAGTAAGCTAGAATAAGATAAATGTTAGTTTTAATTTAGATTTAATCATTTTTGTCTAGTATGTAAGTTTAAAAAAGAATTAAATAAAAATGAATTTAAAAGTCAAAAGTCAAGCTCATGCGCCCTTTTTGCTCACCTGTACCGTTAGACGTGTAGCCTTGTCTCCCTCACGAGTTTTCCTTTTCCAACAACACTTCTATTAATTTTTGCCTTTGCCTTCTTGCATCAACATCAGCACTCTCGCTGATTCAAAAGAGGCTTGATGGACCATGTTCAATAGTCAGGTCAGCTTCGTGGACTGTATTATATCTGCTCTTGATGCAGTGCGTTAAGAATCGAATTGCCAATCAAATTGACATATCAATCTGTTCAATAGCCAGTTCAGCTTCATGCACTATGTTTAAACTGCTAAAAAACTTCCCGAAAAAATAACCAAATGAAACAAAAACGATTTGAAGCTTATTAAATTTGTATAATAATTAACTCAAAAAGAGAAAAAACTCCAAACGTATGACAAGAAAATATCAAAGCAAAAACAAATAAAAAATTAACATAGTAAAGTTAAGTGAAAAACTAAAACAGTAAAATTTCTAAGCTTCGCTTCCATTCGCATGGCCGCGCTGCTGGCAACATGAAGATTGTTTTGTGCCGGCGTTAACAGGTAGGTATATTTATTGTAAAAAATTTGTAATTAACACTGATAATCAAGACTTAAGAGAGATTTTTAATCCAAAAAAGGGGAACACCGACGCACGGTTTCTCTTGACAGACTTCAGGCTTCAGAGATGGCCAATAACCCTTTCAATATTATAACTATAGCATTAAGCATAAAACCAGAAAGGATGTTGACGCTTTTACCACCACTATATAGGGAAACAAAAATTGACAGTATTTGTAGGTATCAATTCAGATTATTGGTCAAACAGTTACACTTTCATCGGGCAATGAAACTACCACAGATACTTTCTTATCCAAGGTGTAGGATACTACTCATGCATAAGGTGTGGGTGGCCAAAACTGCTTCCAATAGAATCGTCACGGTTTTTTATGACGCTGTACAAGAGTTTGTTGTTTAATAATAATGATGCGCTGTCATGTGACTTTTTCAACATCATTCTTGAGAAAATTGTGCGAAACTCGCAAGCCAACACCAGGGGCACAATTTTCCAAAAGTCTGTGCAACTACTTGCATACGCTGACGACATCGACATCATTGGCAGAACACAGCGAGCTGTCACTGGTGCGTTTGCAAGTATTAGCACAGAAGCGGCAAAAATGGGTTTAGTGGTGAATGAGGCCAAAACAAAATATATGCTGTCAACCAGAAGGGGCACACAACATCGACGAATCACTATAACTTTGAGGTAGTTCGGGACATTGTCTACCTCGGCTCCGCTATCAACTCTGAAAATGACATCACATTAGAAATCAAGCGAAGAATTACACTTGCCAACCGCTGTTACTATGGCCTAAGAAGGCAATTGATTAGTAAGGCCTTGTCGAGAAACACCAAGGAGACTCTGCTTTATGGCGCAGATCATGGACGTTATCAAAGGCGGATGAACGCAAAATTCTTCGAGCGATTTTCGGTCCCGTTTGCCTTGACGGGCTTTGGAGGAGGAGATTTAACAGCGAACTCTACGAGCTGTTCAGCAACAGCGACATCGACCTGGTCAGAAAAGTACGTATCCAGTCGACTAAGATGGCTAGGCCCGAAGAGTCTTCGATTCCAACCCGGAGGGACAACGCAGTAGAGGAAGACCTCGCCTTAGGTGGCACGCACAAGTGGAAGGGGACCTCAACCAACTTGGAGAGCGAAGCTGGAGGCGGTTAGCCAAAGATCGTGCTAACTGGAGAGGCGTGTTGGTTGAGGCCCAGGTCCACCCCGGACTGTAGCGCCATCTAAGTAAGTAAGTAAAAATTCCTATCGTCATCTTTGAATTAATATAATATTTTAAACTATAGTAATAGTGCTCCATTTTGGTATTTCCCCTTTGTTACTTTTAAAAAAATACTGGAAGGAGAAGCACGAAACAAGAAAAAAATATACCACCGAACTGTAGAGGATTCTTCCCGATGAGGACCAGAATAAAAACTGTGATAAAAACTGTCTCAAAACTAACTTTACGGCAAAGAAAAACTTGAAATTGAAATGGAAGTGTACCGTGTACCTACAAATGGATCGACTTATGAGCATATGGTTCTCGGGTGACCTTTAAAAGATGTGACTATATTAGCTTGAAGGATTGAACTTTGATGGCACTCCACATGAGTTTCTTTGACATTTATCTTCATTAAGAATGCTGGACCGCATTAGACGCTGAAAATAATAGGTATCTAAACCTAAATGGTAGCTGAAGAAAATAAAGCTCAATTATAGGAAAAAGAGAAATAACTTTCTAATAGCTGGTTTGTTGTTCAGCCATCTCTGCGAAGTCGGGAGTATTCTATTGGTTAAGTATACACTCTTACATATCTCCCATCGCTTTTCAATATAGGTATATTTCTTTTTATTTGACTTAGTCTAGAAACCCAATTCAAATCAGTGACCTAGACCCTACCAAAGTTGAGTGAAAGTTAAACTCACCCTATTATGTTTAAAAAAAATCCTATGTTGATTTCCTTTGAGACAAATTATCGTAACTTCACACCAATGCGGATGGTTTGGGGTGGATAATAATTCCTCACTCGGGGGAAAATTAATATGGAAATGGAGAAAAGTAGTACTTTAAGTTAGGCGCTGTTATTAATGTACATATTTACCTAACAAATTACGCTACAGAGAAGCACTCGAATTGGCGATCCCTTGCGGTTCTTGTAGGAAACAAATATAAATAAAGGCAACAAAAGGGGAACCGCTACCACAAGCAAACAACACTTGGCACTTGGACAATTTATCGCCTTCACCGCATACAGAGTGTCCTCTTATTGTTGTGATAGCAATGGTTGTCATCTTCCTAAATTACAAAAATATGTCCACGTTATAAATGTTGGTCGAATTCATTCATTAAACACCCGTCTCATCAACAATACCACCTATCTAAGTATTCTGCGACCTCGTAGTCGTCGCGCAACAAAGGAAGAGAAATCACAAACACCTTACACAGGATTCGAAAGGGAAATAAAAAATCATTCAAAGTAAACAACAAGGACCTCGGAACGGAACGCGTCAACGAGGCTAAATTTCACCTGGGATTTATTTAAGTTTCTTCTTCAAGGAAAGAACAGGGATTGTGTGCAATAAAATTAATAGGAGTATAAATTTGTTGGTTTTGCTGCTTCTTCTTCCTACATGCGGGAGAGAATATTCGACTCCACTTCCACAGCCTATGTCAAGATACGTATATGCCAGGCGAAACCGAGATCAAGCAATAAACAACAATTTTGCTAGCTACTCGTACGAAAAACAAATTTAATTAAATTGGGGCGAAAAATCGAACCAATAACTTTAAATTAATTTTCTCTCAAAGGGAAAAAACTTTCGCCAGTATAAGGTAAACTTAAGGATTGATAGACAGGCAATTTGCGATTTGGTTCATACCACATATAAAAGAGAATGCAACGAACGATGAACCAATTTTGGTTGTATTTAATTTGAACATTATAATAGAATATCAGCCATCAGTTGATTAGCCCGTGATTTACGCTACTTTGGAACCATTTTGAATTCTGGTAGTATTTCCATATTTTGCTGATATCCGTTTCGGCAATATCAGTAAGCTATGAGTTACCTATTTAGACCAAAGAGGTACTTTAGCCCCAAGCAACTTCTCCTTCTCTACAAATCACAGGTTAGACCAGGCGGCCTGGAATGCTGTTCCCATATATATGGAGCTCGGCCCCGAACCATTCACTTAACCTACTTGACAGCATACAGAGATGAGCAGTTGGACTTATTGGAGCCCCACACTCACATCAAACTTTTGGGCGCCCCACAAGACAGGCTGCTAATCCTCATGACCATACAGTACACTTGACAACCGCGAGGACATCAACTTTCCAAAACTCCTGCAAAACAAAATCCTTAAAATGATGCTTAATATTCCCCCGCATCACTCAACCGCTGATCTTCATACCAGATCAAATGTTGACTTGAATCAAGATCGAATTACAAAGTTAAACACCAAATTTATCCGCAGCTGTGAGATCTCTGAAAACCCACTTATCAACCAACTAAATGTTTAACCATGTTTTTTTTTTTGTTCTAAATGCTTCTTGTGTATCAGGAAGTTTTATTTGTTATTTATTATACTTATTATTTGTTATGTATTATTTATTATTTTGTTATTTATTATTTACTATTGTTATATTATTTATTATTTGTTACTTGTTGTCTACTATTTGTTATTTATTATTTATTTATGTATTTATTTATTTATTTATTTATTTATTTATTTATTTATTTATTTATTTATTTATTTATTTATTTATTTATTTATTTATTTATTTATTTATTTATTTATTTATTTATTTATTTATTTATTTATTTATTTATTTATTTATTTATTTATTTATTTATTTATTTATTTATTTATTTATTTATTTATTTATTTATTTAATTATTTATTTACATATTTATTTTTATTTGTTTGTTTGTTTATTTATTTATTTATTTACATTTATTTATCTATTATTTATTATTCATTGATTATTATTTACCCATTACAATGTACCTGCTTAGTTTAAATTTGTTATTTATAATTTATTCACTACAATGTACCTGGTTATTTTTTAAGGTTTTCCTTTTTCCTTTTTAAGTCTATTTGTATTGAAGGTTTTTAACGTATTTTTCCTTCAAAGTATATCATTCCATAATATAATTTTTGTTTTTTAGTCATGATTTAAATTTAATTGTTCAGTAGAAAGATATAATATAAATATCAAATCTCTGTATGTAAACTGCGCGGTGGCCAACCAAATGTAAATTTCAATACGAAAATAAATTATCTAAATTATCTATCTAAAAAAAAAAATTATCCTTCTGTTACAGGACAAGCGAACTTTGGAACTCGCTTCCTGGGGATTTCTTTCCACTACAATTTGCAGGAATTTAAGTGCAGAACTAACATACATCTGCAAGCATCTCGGGGCGCTGTTGAAGCGTTATAGGTTCGCCTTTCCCGAGAGAAGTATTTAAAAAAACAAAAAAAAAATGAAATTCATGATTTTTTTTAATTTGAAATAAAATAATATATAAATTCTACTATGTATCTACTTAAATATTTTTTTTATGAGCTCAAGCGTGGTTGTCTTATTCTTATATCGCTTATATAACGAACGTCGGTTATAACGAACTAATTTAGTCGGTGCTTTCGACTAATGTCTATTGAGTCGCGAATTTATTTCAAAATGTCAAATTCCTTGCTCTTTCTGTTTGAACTGAGCGTTGATCACCAATCACCAATCATTCAGGACAAACTGTTTTATGTATAAGACATTTTATTTGAGCAGTAAAACAATTACGCCGTTAAATTTACTTTTCCATTAAATACCTACCTTACCTGTGTCCCTGTTACTTTGACCATCTTTTACTTAGCAAAACTTTCAACCATTAAATGAGAAAACTTTCCAAGTGACAGTAGGCGAGGAAGAGGGTTTATCCATCACCTGCTCGTCTACGTCATCGTTCACCTAATATCACGAAGTGAAATGCCATTATACATTATGCATTGCAGAGTGAAATTAAATGAAGAGTAATAACTGTAATAAGGCATACTCTTAGCGCAAGCTGTGTTCTCCAATCTCTGTCTATAATGCTGACAACAATTAGTACTCTATCTATGACTATGTTCTTCCACGCTTTTACCTCTTTGCTTTGCCACCGCCATAGTTGAATAACTTCATTTTATGCAGGGCAATTTGTCTTAATTAGCATTTGCTAGCAGTTATCAGTGTTGTGTGCCATCACTCCTACCATCAACCTCCTGGGGTCCTGTGTTGATGTTGATGTGCCATTCATTGGGTTTTCCAATCGTGCACTTGGCTGTTTTCTTTTCTTTTTGCCATCCTTTAAACTTCTTCTTTATTAGTGTCCTCTTTCACCCACTTTACCGCAATGGGCCGATCCCGTTCAAAGGCCGAAGGGCAGAAGAAAAATTATAACAAATTCGAAAATCCACAGTGTTAATAGCGGTTGGTGAAGTTGAACAACTTCAATGGTGCAGAGTGCAGACAAGAGTCCTTTACAATGCAGTGGGGTGTGATATTTTAGTGGGTTTCAAGTTTGATACTTTGGACAAATGTCCACTCTATTAACAGCCATTATCAAGTAGCATTGTTACGCCTTTGGGAGAGGACATTTGTTTTTTTTATATGTAAAGTGACCCCTGCTTTGCATATACCCATAACCTCACAAATACTCCAAATCCCACATGCAGATGGCAGCTATAGATATACTTTACTGTTTATTGGGTTTTTATTTAAATATTAAACAGACAGACAGACAGACATGGCGATTCAGAATTTGATACTGATTGAGAATATATATTATAATTATACTTAATGGGGTTTCCGGTGACTCCTTCTTGGCGTTGCAAATGTAATGGCAAAGTGAATATAGATACCTTGCCCTTCTTGTAGAGGGTATAATAAAATATAAAAGTTGGTATTTTGTCCATTGTACCAAGCCAATGCGGTGGCAAAGTATTGCTTTCCCCCAAATGGGCTCGAACCTACGAGCCGCCGCGCCGGCTGGATCGCAAAAAATAACCCTACCATAGTGATAGTAAGTTTGCGCCTTATCTTGCCATAAAAAAAATACTACCCAACTTTTAATTGAGGCCTTACACCTATACGAAGAAAAAGGTAGTAATGGCTGGAAATAAATTATGAATTCAGTACAAAACGCACTGCTAAAAACGTAATATAACATAGACTGACCCTGCTTCGGTTATTCTTCCTGTGGTGTAGCACATTTTGTAAAACTTTCCCTCCTCAATACCTAATGTGAGGTCACTGGTAAATGCTAAACGGTGCTTGAGATGGGACCGTTTCTCGATGTCCTTGGCGTTGCTAGCATGGGCTCTGCCCTCCTACTTCTCATCGTGAACAATGGGAAATGAAATTAATCTTATTTAATTTAAAATTTTATTCAAATAAAGGCGGAAAGTTTTGAAATATCGTTTTTTATTAAACGTTCACTCAATTTGTTGTTTCCCACTTCGGCGATGATTTATGATTTCTCACTCAGTGACAGGCAAGCCAGCCCTCAAGTGGAACACACTGCGAGCAAGAGAGCAAAAAGTATGAAAGGACATGGATTGGGGTGCAGTAGAGGTGACGTCCGTTGTTAAAGTTCAGCTACATGGACTATGGAATAAATTTTCGGAAGCCCTACTGTTGAAGATCAGGAAACTTTGTTAACAAAAATCTAAGCGATCTTGACTATTAATGTTTTTATAATATTTTATTTTTCAAATAAAACTTTTATTCTTCTCTAAAACTTCAATCCGATTAGACCTATTTCATTAGGTTATGGGCCATCATTAGGCTTTTCGGAATTATTAATTATTAACAGAGAAGGGAATTATACGATTGTACAGAGGTATACATGGCGTCGTATCAGAATACCTTTGAGAAGCTGCAAGGTCGTGCGAATTATCACGATTGGGCTTATTCGGTGAAAAATCTATTCATCATCGAAGGATTGTGGGACTCCGTTCTTGGAACGGAAACAGTAGCTAAGACCAACGAAAAGGCTAAAGCTAAATTAGGATTGTTGGTCGAATCAATCAACTTCGTCCACATTGAAGAGGCAACTACCACGAAAGAGGCTTGGGGAAATCTGAAAACCCTTTATGAAAATTCTGGATTATACAGGAAAGTCAGTCTCCTGAAAACATTGTTGACCGCATCGTTGGAGAACTCGAATTCTGTGGAGCAATACATCAATACAGTGATCTCAACCGCACACAAGTTATCGTCAGCAGGAATGAAGGTATCCGAGGAATGGATAGGTGTAATTTTATTAGCTGGGCTGCCTGATGACTACCGTCCTATGATAATGGGAATTGAGAGTTCAGGACAGCAAATAACAGGCGATTTTGTCAAGATTAAATTGCTGCAGGAGGTCAAGCATCAGGATTTTCAAAATTCAACGGCGTTCCAAGCAAACAGGAATGAAAAAAGTGATGACAGAAAGAGTACCATTTGTTATGAATGTGGAAAGTCTGGACATATTGCGAAGAATTGTTACAAGAAGAAAAAATCACGATCGAACAACGGCAAGAAAAATGAAAAGGCTGTTAAGAAGGGTTTATATATATCCTTCACCGCACAGGAAAATTCATCTGAGAATGATTGGTTTGTCGATTCAGGCGCTTCTGGTCATTTTACAAAGAATAAAGAATGGATGATAAATATGAAAGAGTTTCGTGAATCCATCATTGTAGCTGATAACTCCAAGTTGACAGCAGAAGCTAAGGGAGATGTGCTAATCAAAATTTTGGTTAATGGAAAAGAAGAGGATCTCATTATTAGGAACGTTCTCTATGTTCCTGGAATTTGTGCTAATCTTCTATCTGTAGTGCAGATTACAAGCAATGGGAACAAAGTCAACTTCAGTGAGAAAGGATGTAAGATTTCAGACATGGCAACGGGTGAGTTGATTGCAACTGCTACTAAAGAAAAAGGACTTTACAAGTTAGATGTGAAGAAATATGAAGCTTATGTTTGTGGACAGGATGTTTGGCACCGTCGCGCTGGACATTGCAATGACAACATTTTGTTTAAAATGAAAAATGGAGCTGTCACAGGTGTACATTTTTCGAAGAACAAATCAAACGAGTTTTGTGAAATTTGCATTCAAGGTAAGCACGCAAAATTGCCATTCAAACCATCTAAATCATCGACCGCTGGGATTCTTGAGCTGATACATTCGGATCTTTGTGGACCTATCGAGAAAAAATCACTTGGAGGTTCGAAATATTTTCTAACTTTTCTGGATGATTTTTCTGGGCGATTATTCATATACTTTCTGAAGACAAAGGACGAGTGCTTTAGAAAATTTGTTGAGTTCCAGAAGATGATCGAGAGAAAGACCGAAAAATCTATTAAGAGATTCAGGACGGACAACGGTACTGAATATTGTAATGTAGAGTTCCAGAGCTACCTTAAGAATTGTGGTATTATACATGAAACAACCGCTCCTTATTCACCACAACAAAATGGAAAGGCGGAAAGAATAAATCGCACAATTGTTGAAAAAGCTCGTTGTTTGCTTTTTGACGCTGGTATGCCAAAGGAATTCTGGGCGGAGGCGGTGTCAACTGCAGTCCATATTTACAATAGAACTTCAAGTCGTATTCTGGATGATTTCAAGAGTCCTGAGGAAATGTTTTGGAAAAAGAAACCTAACCTAAAGTACATGCGCATTTTTGGATCTACTGCAATGGTACATGTACCCAAGGAGAAGCGGAAGAAGTTTGATCAGAAATCCGTGAAACATGTCTTTGTCGGATATTGTGAAAACTCCAAGGCGTACAGGCTTTACAACGTGAAGAAGAGATGTTTTTCCATAAGTCGAGATGTTGTTTTTAACGAAATGGAATCGTATTTTAGAGTTGAAGATCTGGCTATATCAAACATCAAAGAATACTGTTTTTTCCCTCTGTTTGATGAATTACCTGAAGTTCAAGAACCAGTTATTGAAGAGAATGTTTCTGTTAATGAGATTCCTGGTAACATTGAGGAGGATTCAGAGTCATTCTTTTCCGGTGAAGAAGGTGAAGACCAACCTATTGATATTCCAGTAATATCACCGCCGCAGCTAAGAAGGTCAGAGAGAATAGCGAGTCGTAACCCATGTTTACTTGCTAAGGGGAATGAAGATCCTTTGACTTATGATGAAGCCATTCAAAGCGAAGATGCTGAATACTGGAAAGAAGCTATTCAAAAGGAGTATGACTCTATGTTAAAAAACGGCACTTGGGAAACTTCTGATCTACCTGCTGGTCGTAAGCCGTTAAACTTGAAATGGGTTTTCAAGAAGAAGTACTTGCAATCTGGAGAGCTGGATAAGTATAAAGCAAGACTAGTTGCTAAAGGATATCGTCAGAAACCTGGAATCGATTATGATGAAACATTTTCTCCAGTTGTCAGGTATGAAACTATCCGTTTTTTAATTGCTATGGCTGTTAAATATGATCTGGAGATCTTCCAAATGGATGCAGTCACTGCTTTTCTTCAAGGAGAACTGACGGATGAAATTTACATCAACCAACCGGAAGGATTTCATCAGATTAAGGGGAAAGTATTGAAACTGAAGAAATCAATTTACGGTTTGAAGCAATCGTCGAGAGTCTGGAATAAGAAACTGGAAAATGCTTTAAAGAAAATGGGGCTAAATCAATCTAAATCTGATTCCTGCTTGTATTACAATGTAGTAGAAAATAAGATGTTTTTACTGACGATTTATGTGGATGATCTTATCATATTCACAAATGATATGAATTTCATGGAATCATTCAAGATTAATTTAATGTCAATCTTTGATATGAAGGATCTTGGAAACGCATCGACTTTTCTTGGTATCCGACTGACAAGAGATAAGAAGAAAGGGACAATTGCAATTGATCAGGAAAAATATATCAAGGATATGCTGGAAAGATTTAAAATGGAGGACTGTAATTCAGTGTCGACCCCGATGGAAATGAAGTGTAAACTTCCTAAACCTGACACCAAGGATGCAATTGAAGTTCCATTCCAAGAACTTATTGGAACTCTTCTATTTCTGGCAAGAGTGACAAGACCAGATATTCTGTATGCTGTCAATTACTTGAGCAAATTCAACAACTGCCATGGGCAAGAGCACTGGATAGCAGCTAAGAGGATTCTGCGGTATCTCAAGGGCACAATAAACAAAAGGATAGTTTATTCTAGAGGGAGTCAAATTGATAAGAAAATCACTGGGTTTTGTGATGCGGACTTCGCTGGTGATCCTGAAGATAGACGATCTACCACTGGTTTCGTTTTCTTGTTGAGTGGAGGTGCGGTTACATGGAATACCAAGAAGCAGCCAACAATAGCTTTATCTACCACAGAAGCCGAATATATGGCCTTAGCCACCGCTGTGCAAGAGACTATGTGGTTGCACAATTTGCAGAAAGAAATAGAACCTGGTGCAGAAAAGATTACTTTATATTTGGATAATCAGAGTGCGTTGCAGTTGGCAAAGAATGCAGTTTTCCACAACCGAACCAAACACATTGATATTAAGCATCATTTTGTAAGGGAAGCACTAGAAGCCGACTTATTGGATTTGAAATATATCTCGACAAAGGACATGACTGCAGACATATTCACAAAGCCTTTGCCCAGACCGACAATCGAACACCATTCAAGATCAATGGGAGTTTTGGCCGACAAAGTTTCAGAGGGAGTGTTGAAGATCAGGAAACTTTGTTAACAAAAATCTAAGCGATCTTGACTATTAATGTTTTTATAATATTTTATTTTTCAAATAAAACTTTTATTCTTCTCTAAAACTTCAATCCGATTAGACCTATTTCATTACCTACCTTTTGACACCAGTTGGTTGATGTAGATGGAGGGATGGTGGTTGGCGCAGCTTTGTCGATGGGCTGGGCATTTCAAAAGTGTCCCCTGCGACGTACGAACTTTTGATAACTGAAAGTTAATGGCTTTTCTAACAGCAAAAAAAAGTTACACTCAAAAGGATATTTAAATCTAATTTCCATTTACCGGATGGTGGAAATTTCGGCTCTTTCCATGTGTCACAGCTTTTTTTCAATTTCAGAAAGCGCACCCTGTTCGGAATTTCAATTGGTAAACGCTATAACTCAGGGTTTAGTTATTAGAAAATCCTCTTAAGACTCGACTACTAATTGAATTTTCGTACAAAGTAGGTCCGGTCGCTGTCAGTATTTGCGGAAAGTTTGGCACTTGCTATCTAGCTGTGTGGTGCTTGACCACGGTCCAAAGCTAGAAGTTCTGATCGATATAACATTATTTGGAAAACCTAATCTGGAAGGAATGTGAGGCGCAATGTTGTCTAACTTTGTAGAGTCTATCTGCCATTTACACTACGGAACCCAGCTTTTGCTTTTTCATCGTATTCATCGAATTGCGGTGTAGGGATACAGCCACCGCTACCGACTACAGTTATCATACAAACTTAAATTATTAAATTTGCAGCCTCCCTTTTCCTTATGCACTTTCCGTAGGAGTGGGAAGTTGCTGATAGCAAATTTATTAAAGCCGTAATTCCGGGGCGACAGAACCCCATGGCCGTGTTGGACACCTACTTGCGGGGATGCGGTATGAAAAAACAAACAGAATCGATTCGAATCGATAGAAAACTTTTCCATCGAACACAAACTATGTAGGTATGTATAGATATGTAGTAGGTGGATGTGAGCCCTCATGACTCATATGCTCCGGCATTCGGAGGAAGGATGGATAATATTTTTGCCATTGAAGACTGAATAGGACATGGAATTTGTGTATTTGTCGATGGCAACCGACAGAATCAGAAGCGGCGTTTGTCGTCGCCAGCCCCCGCAACAAATATTGCTGGGTCATCATATATGTATAGGTACTTGTAGTTCAATACTAAGGAACAGAAGATTATCAAAAGGAACAAATTGAATATCGGCAAACTCCGCCTCAGCTTCTTCATCATGGATCCACTCGCATCGATAATAACCCTTACCCACATTCTATTGCATATATCTACATATAGTTATTCCCCGAAGTATGCATACTACACTACCCACATCCACCAAACCTATGCAACTATGCACCTACACACACACAAATATGGATATATACATGTTGAGATGAAGAATAATCTATCTCGGCCATGAGTTTGCTAGATGTCAGACCGGGAGACTGCTGATGGGGTGGATGGGTGGAATGACAGAGCGACATAGCCATTTCAGTCGTGGAATGAATCATCTCTTGCGATGGCAGCGATGAAATTGATTTTCAAATGAGCTGCTGCGCGTATTTCCTGGATGCATTTTGCAATCGAATTAGATTATTGAATATTTGGTTTATCAAAATTTGCTTAATTTTTTCCAGTACTCCGGCATTTGCAATATGGACCTCAGCTTAGATCGGTGGAAGCGTTTTCATCATTTTCATAAATTTAATATAAATTCCTTAAAGCACAGATGTTGGTACAGGACAAACTGCTTCAGGTCAATATAGAGACACAAGTGGTGGCTCATTCGTCAATATCAATCTCGTCAATTGCGTTATTTTTTACAAATCTACATAAATCAATGCAGGAAATATAAATGGAATTTTTAAATTTCCAATAAAGTTGCTAGTGGTAAAATGCCGTCAATGGGCGCGATTAGCATAAATCTTCGTTGAAATTATTCTCAACTTCTCAAGTAGGTATTGAAATATTATTCCTCTGAAAGACCCGAATTTGGGTAATTGGTTCTTTCCGAAACTCACCAGGTGTTTTTATTTTTCTTCCTCAATATCCGTATCCGAGCTAATTGGGGATATCGTTAAAATTTGTATATAGTATACGGGCCTAAGGTAAGGTTTCAATGTAAATATTATATTTGTATAGTAATGGCTATTAACAACCCCGACATTAAATAGAATTAATTTCACGCAAAAATGATAAATGTTACTTTTTAAGTAGTATAGATTTTTTTATTGTAGGTATACAGCCATTCGTTTGTATGAGATTTTCTTTTTTGCGACCAATGGAAGGGACCTACAATTTTATGCCGCATCCGAATCCAAACGGCTCAATTGATGGGATCTGTCTCATCTGAATTTTATTATTCAGTCACTGATTCCAAATGATCATGCGGCGGTTTGTGGAAGAGAACCCGAGGCAGTCATTTCCTCGCCGTGCACAAGAAGTCGACTTTTCGCAGATTTCATCTTGACGAATTTTGCATCAGGACTTGGGCCGACACCCGTGTAAGATCCAACTGATCCAGGAGATCAAAGTTAATGACCATAGACAACGCCGTTTGTTCGCTGACAGGCGCTTCGGAGCGTTTGGAAGATGACCCCAATTTTGGCCGAAAAATCATCTTTAGCGACGATGCGCATTTTTGGATGAATGGCTATATCAACAAGCCAAATATCTATATATGGGACGACGCCATTTCAACATCGACCCGTCCTTATTGAAAAACTCTTTAATGAATCATCCTAAGATCAGCTTCTATTCACATATCTTTTAGAAGGGCGTCGCAAAAATCTCACAACCTGCATAGGGAGTCGCAGTATAAAAAAGTTAAGGAACCCCTGGTTTAACCATTAACCTTTCCAATTCATTCTCATTTGTGGTCCATATTACATAGATAATATGCAAATTTCCCGACATTCAAAATTCACCAAAATGTTTAATAAACACTTTGGATATGTATCTGCACCGAATAAAATACAAACTTAAACCGCATTTGCGGTATGAAAGCTATTGGATATATGCTATGCACTGTCCAAATTAGAATGCATAAGAGGAAAACCCAGGAAAAACGAGGGACCCACACAAACGGGGTGACAAAAGTTCAGCATGACGTGCATATCTTGTTGTTTTTATCCTTCCAATAAAAACCGACATTTCATTAGATCCTGCACGAGCAGACTGGGGGCGACTCCCTTAAAAAAAAACGGAATAATAATATCCAACACAACTATGCGGCATTCCTTTTTTTGCCTCTTTACCAGGGGAATCAACTATTCATCTCACACGCTCATCAAAATCTCATAAATTGTGTATTTTCTTTTTTTTTCTCGGTATGTTTTGCGGCTCAACGCTGGTGGCACTGGTACAAACATGGTATCCTGCACAGGTAGCTCAGCCATTTTTTTTTTTTTTTTGCTTAACGTATATGTCAAATTAGTGCTCGACCAATCCATATACAGTAACGTCGTGCTAATCCGATTTAATTATTGCAAGGGGTTATACGGATTATTACAGTATTCGGATTAATTAGTATCTACAAAACGAAAATAATGCATAATTATAGCTGGCTAAAGATAAATTTTGGTGTTTTAGGCTTCATCAATTAAGAAAATTATGGTTAAAGTCAAAATTATTGTGAAAATCAATGCAATCAATTCAATTCGGATTATACCAGCGTACAAAAATCGGGGTTTCGGACTGTAAAAATAAAAATAATTCGGATTAAGGAGACATTACTGTACATATATACATAGTAGGTAGCATTTATTTTTTAGGGATATGTGATACTAATGAAACGTTATCCTTAAAAAGAAAAGTTCAAACCGAAAAGCATGGCAGGCAAACCTAATGCCTTTCACGTTGCGGGTAAACTTTGAATTCCTGTGGATAGGAGAGGTAGGAAAAAGATTTCCTATAAACTCAATTATTGGGGTGGCACCGACATGTTTACGTCAAAGCCTGGTATGTCCTGGAAATGTGAGTGCTAATGAAACTAGCGGATGTCGAAGAGGAAAGGGGTTTATAAGGAAATTCCTTATTTCGTGACAAGATAGATTTTATTTGATTCGCGTTTCGCGACTTCTCGCCCCCAAAAATTCAAATTCAAATTCAAATACAAATTCAAATTCAAACTGGGGTTTGTGAAGTGGGTGTGGGTTGTGGATGGAGATGATACACTTCTTGTGTAGGATGAAAGAGAATGAAAATGTATATACAAGGGCAAACGATGTCGAGGACGAATTTTACACGTACGCGCTTTTACGATGTACCTACTACCATGGGGGAGATGTATGCACATTGGATACGTCGTGTATATGGTATGTTCGGTGAATAAACGAAATAACGGGTTATGCATAATAGTGTCTTCGGTTCGGCAGCGCGAGTTAAGTATCCATAGCAAAACATATTGAGAAAAAAGATAACATTATTTGTATTCAATGATATCTTTAGCCTCTAGTACAGTCTTGCACACAACGCTACAATGATAACATATGTACAAGAGATAATATCGTTTGTATACAATGTTGGAATATTATCTCTTCTTCATTATCAAGCAAGACGATTGTACGCTTGGGTCTCCTTGTAGATAGATAAGAAAAATATATAAATACGACTGTATGATGAATTTATCGATAGTCTTATTGTAACTACATAGTAGCCTTAAGCTCCTTTTAGAATTAGTAAAAAGTATTTCAATAATAAAGGACATAGTTCCAAATAAATATTGTTTAATTTTAAAAGTAAGAAACAAGTGTTTTAATTGGCGATCCTGCCAGGAGGTTAAATATACTTTTTAACTTCAATCGAGCGGACCTCGGGAACAAGTAGTGAAATCTAGTATAAACAGAACACTCGCGTTACCGGTTACAAGAATTACCTAGCATAGCAGGTACAAATATAGCTTCTTCATACGAAGCAGCAAAGCAATTCAGTGAAAGTGTATATGTGGAGGAAAAAAACACACAAATTCGACGACAACAGACACGAGTTCAAAATGGAACAACTCGCAGTATTAATGGCAAGATTAGAAGCTTTAGAAACCAGGTGCAACACAGTAACACAAACCCTAGAGCACACACGCACAGAGAATGCAAGGTTAGCAGCAATAATAACTAACCAAAATCAAATAAACACTAATTTAGAAACAAAACTAAATGAAGTAAAATCTGGATTAGGCATAGTACCAAACATACCTGTGCTAGAGGAAATAAGAACCACATATACAGATGGTAGTGAAATACAGTTAGACGCATTTAAAAGCCTACCTATTTTCAACGGCGATCAATCAAATTATCGGTCGTGGCGCGAAGAAGCATCCAGATTAATGGACAGCATTAAAAACTTCAAAACACACAGTAAGTACGCAGCAGCATTGACTATAGTGAAAAGTAAAATACAGGGTGCAGCCGCGAATGTGTTAACTAATTATAACACAATTTTTAATTTTGAGGCGATACGTAACAGATTAGATTATACGTACTCTAATCAAGAACCTCTATACGTGCTACAAGACATGATGAAAGCCATCACGCAAAAAAGAAGCACACTGTCTGAATACCACGACGAGATAAATAAAAATCTCAATTTAATAATATCAAAAATCACTATGTCAGGTGATCCGCCGAATATAATCGACAGACTAATTAAAAATGCTAACGACGACGCAGTTCGTATATTCATTGATGGTATGAGTGACAACTTTACAAGAGGATCATTATATTCAGCTACAATAAATGATCTAGAACACGCATTCGCAATTGCTCGCAGAATAGAACATGATAATGTGCACAGGCATTTACATCTCACTCAAGATAAGCACCACAAAAATATGCCACATGAACGCAGAAACGAAAGAAGACCAAATTATTCGAGCCAAACAACGAATTATCAACCCCAGAAGCAATACGATAATATGCAGCAACACAATCAAGGACCACAGCCGATGGAGATAAACTCGAGACAAATTGTACATGCACAGCGACAAAATTGGAATCAATGCAAACCCGATGTATATAATCCACCAGCGAAACGTGAACACAGCGGGAGTTTCAACACACACAACAGACCGCAACGATCTTATCAGCAGAACTTCAAGCAGCAGAGAGTAAATAACTCCCGACAACAACGCAGAGACGATGTCAGCAGTACATATGCAGAAGCAGATGAAACGGAATGTATGGTAAATAATAACATAAGAATAGATCATTTAAACTAGTAGACGGGTTGCCCTGCTTAAATTTAACTAGTACTATTCATAAGAAAATTTACAAAATTCTTATTGATACTGGTGCAACCCATAATTACATTAATAGAAAATGCGATTCTAGCGAAAAAATTAAAATTAAACCTATAAAAATAAAAACAATGCATGGTTATTCTATGGTAGATACAAAGAAAGTAGTTAGGATATTAAAGAAAAATATAACATTTTTTGAATTAGAGGATATTCAGTCTTTTGATATGATATTAGGATATGAAGGACTTAAAGTTCTAAACGCGGAAATAAATTTCAGTAATATGACTCTAACTACCATAAGCAGTGTCGAATCTATTCAGAAAATTAATTACATAATTGGGGAAAATAATATTTATAAAGCAGACATAGATAGACTGATGAAGATTAATAACAGCATAGGACCGTTACCCTTTACAGATACTATAGAAGCAAGCATTAGGACGACCAATGATAATCCGGTTTATGTTAAACAATATCCATATCCCATAGCAGATAACGAATTCGTAAACAAAGAAATACAGAAACTCTTACATGACGATATAATAGAAAAAAGCCATAGTCCTTATAACAGTCCCATATGGACAGTACCTAAAAAAGGTTTGGACGAAAAAGGAAAACCAAAACGGCGCATGGTTGTTGATTTCCAAAAACTTAACGCTCACACTGTAACAGACAGATACCCCATTCCGGATGTCAACATGACAATTCAAAATTTAGGTAAAGCCAAGTACTTTACAACGTTAGATTTGGAGTCAGGTTTCCACCAAATTAAAATCAAAACAGATGATAAAGAAAAAACAGCTTTTGCTATAAATGGCGCAAAATATCAATTTAAACGAATGCCTTTCGGGCTCAAAAATGCACCAAGCATATTTCAGAGATGCGTGGACGACATTTTGAGAGACTTTGTAGGTAAATTCGTACACGTTTACATTGATGACGTATTGATATATTCTTCATCTGAGGAAGAACATATACAGCACATAAGTCAAGTATTCGACGTACTCAATAAAGCCACATTAAAAATATCTGATGAGAAAAGTAAGTTTTTTCAAGAAGAAGTAGAATACTTAGGTCACATAATCAGACATGGTAGAATCACTACGAACCCTGAGAAAATAGCAGCTATAGAAAATTTTCCAGTCCCACAAACGGTAAAGGATTTGAGAGGATTTTTAGGTCTTACAGGTTACTATCGTAAGTTTATAAAGGGATACGCAAGCATAGCCAAGCCCCTGACATTATATTTACGAGGAGATAACGGTAAAGTAAACAAAAAACAAAGTAAAAATATTAAGTTAAATCTGAATGATTCAGCATTAGAAGCGATTAGAATTTTAAAAAATTATTTGAAAGAACAAGTCGAACTTTTTCAACCGGATTATAGTAAACCATTCGAGCTTACTACTGATGCATCCAACATAGCTATTGGAGCCGTACTAAGTCAGAATAAGCAACCTATACACTTCTTGTCAAGAACACTGAGTAAGACAGAAGAGAACTATAGCACAAACGAGAAAGAGCTATTAGCGATCATATGGTCCTTACAAAAACTCAGAAACTACATATATGGTATAGCAGACTTAACCATATATACCGATCACCAGAGCCTTATATATTCTGTATCAGAAAAAAATCCCAACACAAAGCTGAAACGTTGGAAGGGAATCATTGAAGACTTTGGAGCAAAATTAGTTTATAAACCAGGAAACCTAAATCTTGTAGCTGACGCATTATCACGTCAACGCATAAATACGTCTACCATAGAAACAGCACATTCAGCTGAAAGTTCTTCTAATGATATAATAAAAACTGTGAATCAGCCTTTTAATGCATACACTGCACAGTTCGAACTTATTGAAGATATAACAAATAATATCGAAACACAAATCTATTTTGGTAACAAAATAAGACTCATAATAAAGTTTAAGGACAAAGACTCTTTACTAAGGCAGATGAAAGAAGTTATACAACCCCAAAAGATTGTAGCTTTGCATACGAAATTTGAAAACATATACAAATATGGTGAAAACATAAAAAAAGAATTCCCACTAGTAAGATTTATATTCACACCAAGAAAACTTCAAGACGTGACAAATTTGGAGGAACAACTAAAACTTGTAAGGGTAACTCATGAAAGAGCACACCGAGGGTTACGTAACAATATACAAGAAATCTCAGAGAAATATTACTGGCCCGATCTAAATAAACAAGCAAAGAGTTTCAACAAAAAATGCATAGCATGTCTATTTGGAAAATATGAAAGAAAACCTATCAGAGAACCTCTGAATAATTCAGAAATACCAACACATGTGGGAACACACATTCATATGGACATATACTTCAACGACAAGTATACCTTCCTTGTAACAGTAGATAAGTATTCTAAATATACAATCCTTCGGGAAATCGAAACTCGAAACAGACTGTACGACGTTATGGAAGAGGTCTTATCTAATTATTTCCCAAAATGTGAACGACTCATGACAGATAACGAGAAGGGATTCAAAACAGAAATGGTGAACCAAATGTGTTTGAAATACAACATAACTAAAGTAGAAACTCCAGTATACAGATCGACAGCTAACGGTCAGGTAGAACGTGTAAACGGTACAATAACTGAACTGTCTAGAATATTCACAATTCAGAATAAAACAAGACTTATCGAAGAAATATTTAGAACAGTGCGTGAATTAAATAATTCTATACACTCAGTTACCGGTTTGAAACCTAGAGACATTTTCTTTAATCAAAATAAATATAGAAATAGTGAAATTATAATAAATAAACTAAACTCAGCATCCAAAAAAGTGATCGAACGTCTAAATAAAGGAACTCGACACAGAGAGTATAAAAAAGGAGATAAGATAATGGTAAGAATCACAGGTCTTAGAAAGAAATCTAACGCTAGATACATAACAAGAATAGTAGAAGAAGATAAAGGAGACACGGTAATCTCTAAAGAAGGAATAAAAATTCACAAGGATAACATAAAGAATTATCATTTTTCAGATGACGAAAATATTAATATTCCTAACATTACTAGGAATTGTACAGAGTCAAGAAGGGCAAGGAAACGTTCAAATAACTGAGATACTAAACAAGAAGTTTATACTTACGCAAACAGATGACGTGTATTTATTCAAAGAACAAACTTATTTGTTACATGCCACCAACCTGACTTCGATATTTCAACCTTACGTAAATATCGTAACTAGTAAATATCAACCTACACAGGAAGAAAAAATTTGGTTAAGTAAAATTAAGAATTTAGCAGACCAATTACAAGAACATACTAGGCATACTAGATCAATTAACTTTTTAGGAACAGCTTTCAAATATGTGTTTGGTAATCCTGACCATTATGACTTAGTTAACATAGAAACGAGTATAAATAATCTCATAGAAAACAATAATAAACAAAAAACTATAAATTCTAGATTTGAACAAATTTTGCAACAATTCGAAGGTCAGAGCCTTAAAGAACATTTAGTAATAGAACAAGTGTACGAACAATTATTATTATTGACCAGAACAATTAATGCAGCAAAAAATAATGAATATTTATCAGAAAGCCTAGACTTAGATGACATTAAAAATATTATTCAACATGAAATAATTCAAGTACCCATAATAAATATACTTGAGTACTCTAAAATATTTTTAACTAGAACTGATGAATTCTTCATCACAATATATAAATATCCAGTTCTAATTAAATCATGTAAATTGTATAAAGTAACACCTTTAAATTCAAAACATGGAAAAATCATTACAGATAAAACAATTGCCTTATGTAACCAAACTTATTTAAGAACAAGAAATTGTCAAAATCATCTAAGTAAAAACATTTGTGAAATTAACTTTGAAGAAGAAAATTGTCTTATTCCACTTTTAAAGAATATAACTTCAAAATGCAACATTAAACAAGAATACGATTACGACTTAGAAATTGAATCCGGTGTTATGTTATTAAGCGGTAAGCATAAGTTAAATAATCAAACAATTAATGGTATAAACTTAGTTACTTATGAAAATACTATAAATCTAGACGATAAAATATACAAAAACATGCATAAGCAAATTAAAGAAGTTATATTAAGAAATCATAATTCAGAGTCTTACATCGACCAAATAATTAAAGAAGATACAATGTACAAATTCGATAACATAGATACTTTAAAAAAACTAATTATTCCTTTTGAAGAAAAACCGATATTATCAACTATATACACAATTGTAACACTGATTGTTATTCTAGCATTTACGTACGTAATGATAAAAACTATACAATGTATAACAGATCGTCAAAAACAAAAAAAGATTGACGCATATAACAAAACTTATGAAAGAGAAATGTTAAAAATAGCGTCGAAAAATCGGGACGATTTCGTTTAACAAGGGGGGGAGTTAAGTATCCATAGCAAAACATATTGAGAAAAAAGATAACATTATTTGTATTCAATGATATCTTTAGCCTCTAGTACAGTCTTGCACACAACGCTACAATGATAACATATGTACAAGAGATAATATCGTTTGTATACAATGTTGGAATATTATCTCTTCTTCATTATCAAGCAAGACGATTGTACGCTTGGGTCTCCTTGTAGATAGATAAGAAAAATATATAAATACGACTGTATGATGAATTTATCGATAGTCTTATTGTAACTACATAGTAGCCTTAAGCTCCTTTTAGAATTAGTAAAAAGTATTTCAATAATAAAGGACATAGTTCCAAATAAATATTGTTTAATTTTAAAAGTAAGAAACAAGTGTTTTAATTCGCGGCAATGACGAGGACGACGACGCCAAGGTGGTGGGGTTCTACGTCCCGCTCCGTGCACCAGAAATAAATTTCAATTTTATCACATTTATACATACTATATCTATGTACTTTGCGGGGAAGAGAATATTTTCTCTGGGATAGCTAGCATTCCTGCTTGGTTTTGGTTCTGCCGGAAGAGTTTTCCATTTCGTTTTATCTCTTCCTGTTTTAGGAAGCGTTTATTTGTTTAGTTTTTGCCGAATGTTTTACTTTTCTGGCATTTTCGATTTTCATATTTTTATTTGTTGTGTCGAAATGGGAAATTGGTTGAAGGGTTGATGTTGGAAGTGCTTGTTCGATATATTATATTGCTGTGCTGTGGCATCGTTTTATTGTCTGAGTTTGTTCCTTCTTCAGAAGCAGAGAGAAGGGAGCGTTGTGCTATGATTATGGTGGTGATAATGATGATGTGCAAAGTGGATGAAGAAGAGACTCCAAGCTCCTCGGGACTATTTGCTATGTGGATGACATTATCGTCAGACTTATTTTATTGGTGCGCATAATTTGGCAGCAACTTCCATATAGTCAGTGCGTGGAAATTTCAATTTTTGAAATATGTATATTAAATTTATTTGTGAATATTATGGCAATGTACCTACCTATGAATGCCCTGACGTTGACTGTAATATATTTTCAATTCGCAGCTATAATCAGTATAGACAATAGCTAATTGCTAATGCAACTACTCTAATTTTTACTAACTAATTTACGCTAACTTTACGAACGAAGATGTTGTCGAAGCATTGCTTTCGGTTAAATCGGAGCTTCATACTTATTGTTTTTAAATTTTAAACTTAGATATTACTACCATATTTGTAAAGCTTTCACAAGCTTTGAGATGCTATCTTAATGTGATACAGGTTTTTTGAAAAATAATAATTTGTCAACCTATGTAGGTAGATATAAATAGTGGCAAACATTCTGAACCATTTTTTTTTTAAGATAAGATATACCTAAAGATAATGATAGATATAGATACCTATGTAACACATACATTGTGGGAATTCGAGTCAATATTTCGCAGTCGAAGTAAATTTGTGGATATTTAGAGTAGATAGGCCATCCAATAACTACCTATAACAAAAACCGCATCACCAAGCGAGGTAAAGATCAATTGAAAGTTGGACCTGGGAGCTGGCCAAAATCAAAGGATAACTTCGTACCATGGCCTATGGCCATGTTTCAAAGTGAGTTGGTCTGAGTTGGAACATTTGACATAATATAATATGTATACTATAACTATAACTATAACTCAGTCCTTTAGGGTTACCAGCGTGTGAGAACCTTGGACTGGTGAGACGCATCAACTACACAAAATTGAAACCGAAGCGGGAGTTCGCAAAGCTGTTCAGTGGTACAATTCACGAGCACTAGAATATAAAGTTGGGAGACCTAGCCGTGCCTTTTGCTATGCACGAGAACTTTCGACAGACATTGCCGAAATGATTAGCAGATGCACGGCATGGATTCAAAAAACAAGAGGAATAGGTTCGAGAGAAAATAATGGAATCGGACTTCCCAACATGTCCATGGCAAAGGGTAGCTATGGAACTTTTTAAAAGGACTCTGGTACTTCATCGTTACTGATTTCATTTCCAGATTTTTCGAGATAGCTTTACTCTAAAGATTGACGGCAGCAGTAGTTATCAATCACTGCAAATCAATTTTTGCGCACCACGGAGTTGGTTAGAAGCGACAACAGGACTTAGTTCGAAACATTTCACACTTCAGAGTAATCAAAGTTTGTACATAACAGGTTGGTCGAGGCTGCAGTAAAAATAACCAAATTGCATCTCAAGAAAAACACAACGGCTCATCAGCTTCTGATGAGCTGACGAATCAGGTCAACACTGCCTATGGCCCCGCAACGCTATACTCATCCATCTAAATCAGTCGACTGCAGAGAACTCAGAAGGAAGATGCTAGGAAAGAGAAACGAAAGCGAAACTACATACAATAGGGGTTTTTTTTTGAGAATCTATAGCTAGCTCACTTTTACATGCAAAATTGTTATATGTACCTACTCACTTTTGGTTTTGTTATACTCACTTTTGGTTTTGCATGTAAAAGTAAAAGTGAGCTAGCTATAGATTCTCAAAAAAATACGCCTAATACAACCGAAGACATCGTTCTATACAGAAAGACGTGCTGTCGACAGTTCGTGAGAAGACTACCCAGCATCGTTCTTACATCGTCGAAACTCCGTCTAGAAAACTGCTTCGCAATAACTATCACCGTACTGAAACCTTGGTGACGTCATAGAAGCAGACTTTGGAACCTGCTTCTGTTTAATTATAAGCCCAAAATATTGCTGGGTTTAAACGCAACGCAACCTATTTAAAGTTCTTATAAGAGTAGCAGCAGTTGCAGTGACGATTTATGCACAATTGCGTATTTTATACTGGCCAACCTAAGGATTATTACATGCAAACTCAGTAACTACATGTACATAATACTATCACTATGAACTGCTCCTATACTTGCCTACCTATTGGAGGTAGCTATATCGACCATCTCGAAGTTCTCTTAAAAATTTCTCGGCAAACATTGATGAATTGCATAACATTCTTCAAAAACGAAACAAGGGCACATTTCGTTTTGGCCGAATAATTTCTAAGAACTTTTCCTCAATTCACTTGTATCTCACATTTCACAAGTAAATAATCCAATTTCATAGAAAAACCCTTCATCTGTCGTCGCACACAAAACACCTGTAAGATTGCCATAAAAGTACGTGTAATCTGCAACCCTATATCTCGGTGCACTACTTTCCAGGGTATTATCCTCTTGAAAAAGCCCAGCCCACCCTGCATCAACAAATTCCCAAACAATTCGGAACGTTTTATTTACCTCTGTCAGATATTGTCCTTGTATGCAAAGTAGCTACGTGCCACAGCCCACTCCACACAACAGCATGCTGGGGTAATATTTACAGCATTTGCCACCACGATATCCTTCATAATGTACTCCTGAATATTTGCTCACTCTCGTGTCATTGGTAGAACATCTTATGCACCTGACACCATCATCCTTATGCTACTCGTATACAACAGAGTATTGAAATTCAAGCTTCATTAAGTTGGAAGCTTGTCTGGGATAGTTTTCTCGTTTCCTGAGAACGCTAGTATTGTTTTGTCCAACTACGGCTTAATATATCTTCCAGGGAGCACGCAATTCACCCTTATCTGCTATGCGATTTTTTCGATTTCCATAATTAATTCAAGAAAACAGGGAAAGAAATCCCTTCCGCGCTTAAACGAACCGAAAAGGAACAAAAATGAAGCGTGATAATAGCACAACTATACTCGTAGCTATAGTCACCTGAGCTTTTGCGTTCACATGGGATCTCTCGAGGGAATATCGCATTTCCTTTGAGCAAAACAGTCTAACCCAAGAGTACACACAATGAACTTAGGATATTATATCACTGATTGCATAAAGGGAACGAAATACATACTCTCGCCAAGGAGCAGAAGCAGACAAATAAAGTGGAAAAAACTATATGAAAAGAAATGAAATATCCTTGCTTGGATTTCTTTTGGCCAACACACAACGCTCCTGATATCTTGTCTCGGAAGACGATTTTCTTCCCGACTATGATACATATATGCATGTTGTCCCATGCGATGCTATATGTATATGCACAGTCGCACTCACACTCACGGTGCATCCAATGCCACAAAAGCGGACTTGAAAGCATTTAAAATAAAATCGGAAATAAAAACTTTTGAACTACTCAAACAAAGACATGAAGACGTGAAGAAGGAACAAAATTAGACCATGATACTCTTGCAGAAGTGTACATGCACTGCTAAGGAGGTTCTACTCGTTATCAGGGGTTATAAACTGTGTGGGAGGTGGTTTAGTTGCATAACTGCTACAAGCACTCTTCCTTCTTTGATAAATAGTCGTTTATCAAAAGAAGATAACATCTACACGCGCCGAGTCCCTGGTCTCGGCGACGCGACGACGACGGACGGTCCAGTAGACAAATAAATTCGCTTTTCTACTCACAAATAAGGATGTACGGGAACATGATGATAAAGTCGGACAAGCAGAAATAAAGGATGAAGTTTGCATGAAAAATGCAAAGACTGTGGTTTTTATTTGCTTTGGCAATCGACGACATCCTTATCATCCGATTTTCCAACATTGTGAAGATGACAACGTCCTCTCGGGCTGATGGTGAAATGAATATATGTACTTAGTTGCTTTTCCGTAATTACTGATCCTTTTTTTCATCTGATTGCCAAAGAAAGTTGTAGCTTTCGAGAAAACACTGCTTTTATGTGTGTGGTGTGTGCCACTGTCAAAGATGATCTTGTGACTCGAATGTTCAGATGTGTTATTTTGTAGTTGCAGTTAGTCTAGATTAGATGATAAGTATCGGGAGAGCCTACGTTAGGCTCTGGCACTGCGGCCTCTCTAAAGGGGCATTATTGTACCTTCCCTCCTGAGGTCCTAGAGCCATCTTTTTATTCCGGAGACAGTCAGGAAGACAGGTATCTTCTATGGGGTTATTTCAGCAAGATTTGCTGAAGCAACGATTTCTTCGACAAAGACAATTTTTCTGAGGCGAAAGAAAGCCGGACATTACATGAGAATGTGAAGAAAGGTTTCATCACTCTCAAGACATAGTCTACACGTTGGGTCCGGTGAAATTCCAATTCGGTGGAGATGTTTTTTCATAAGGCCATGGCCGCAGTGATTATACCTGTCAGGATTCTTAGGTTATTTTTATTCAGATTAGCAAGAAAGTAGGATTATTGTTTGGTGCAGTTCTCTCCAGGTGTTTTAAGCCCGACTTCAATAGACTCGATTTGAGCTAAGCACCTGATGTGCTTCCTGATACATCGCTTACTGATACCATAGAAGGGTTCAGGTCCAAAGAGTGGCATTGTCGCGCCTACTTTAGCTAGTGAGTCAGCTGTTCCATCGCATCATTAATTGACAAAACCCTTTGCCATAATACCGTTAAAGTAAAGAAAAAGATATATGACGCTTCAATATTCGTGTTTTTATTGCATGATAGTGTTAACCGCAATGAAAATAAATAGATTCCTACTGACCAGAAATCCTGTTTCCTTTTTTTTTTTATTAAATCAGCTGCAGTACACAATCCAGCAGAACCATATCGCTATTTTTATTTATCTTATTTGCTTCGATTTGTCAAACGTAAAAAAAAAGCAGGAAATGAATTTATTATTGTACCGCCAAAGGCAACCAAAACCAAAGGAAGATAAGCAATAGGAAGGGCGACAGAAAAATCAGGACAAATAATTTTCTAACAAATGGTATCCTGGAGTTCTGGATGTTAAAAAGTCTTTTAAGAAACTGAATAATTTTAAATGACATTTGTCTGATAGTGCGAATGTTCTCTTTTGGTTAGTGATTTATGCTTTGGCTATGTCTGCTTTATAAATGCATCATAAGGACATGCTATATCAGCATCACGGCTTTAAGAAAAAGTAATATACTATCGTAAAAAACCCAAAATGTTTGCAACAACAAATTTTACGGGGTTTTTTGGCGATATTTAAAAATTGATTTGGGCGTTAGCGTTATTTCCTTGGGCGTTATTGCCTAATAGTCCGGGAGGCAGGGGTCCATTTTGAGCACCGTTTTTATGCCGATAGATTATTATCTTTACTCATTGATAGGCTTTAGTTGATAAGTAAAGTGAAGGTCAGCTGACGCACCCGCGGTGGGTGCGGTTGTGGGAGGGTGTGGAACTTGTCGAAAAAAAAAATTTTAAACTCATTTTATGCCGACTGATTTTTTTTTAAATAAATTATTGACGTCATGTAGTGTTGAAAAAACATAGTCAGTCGCGTTGTGGAGTGGGGATTATACGTCATCTGGTCGCATGAACTTGCAAAAAATGAATAATAATACGGGGAATAAAGATATTCACTTCAAAAAAATTAGGGTAAAGCTGGATTTTTGCATGAACCTTCCTTTTGTGGTTCTAAACAATATCCCAAAAGTCCCCAGCGATACATGTGCCGCTAAAAATGTTACGCGGGGTCAAAGGTCATGAAAAACTGTTTTTCGTGAATATCTTGTTAACAGATACTTTTATCGAAAAATAGTGTATGTCGAATTTGTAGCTTAGGAAATTGCCTACAAAAAAGATCATAATATTTTTTTTCGTAAGACTAACGGTTTTCGAGAAAATTTGATTTAAAAAGTTTAAACATACGTGCGCGCGTCCAGATTTTATTTACGACCCATTCAAAAATAACGGTTTTTTTTTTACACAGTCCGATTGATTAGAGTACCCTAAATACAAATATGGAAAAAAAATTTGGCGTTCTCTTACCGTTTGGGCGTGGCACGCCCCCAAAGTTTCAAAAATACCATATCAAATAGTACCAACATTTCAGGAATAGAGTGACAAATCTTTCCAAAGTTATTTCTTTTATTATAACTATGTATGCAGTTAACCAATAAAAGAAGTTTCATCAAAATCCGACATACACTATTTTTCGATAAAAGTATCTGTTAAGGAGATATTCACGAAAAACAGTTTTTCATGACCTTTGACCCCGCGTAACATTTTTAGCGGCACATGTATCGCTGGGGACTTTTGGGATATTGTTTAGAACCACAAAAGGAAGGTTCATGCAAAAATCCAGCTTTCCCCTAATTTTTTTGAAGTGAATATCTTTATTCCCCGTATTATTATTCATTTTTTTGCAAGTTCATGCGACCAGCTGACGTATAATCCCCCCTCCACAACGCGACTGACTATGTTTTTTCAACACTACATGACGTCAATAATTTATTTAAAAAAAAATCAGTCGACATAAAATGAGTTTAAAAAAATTTTTTTCGACAAGTTCCACACCCTCCCACAACCGCACCCGCCGCTACCGGAACAACTGACGTTCGGTTTCGTCATTCTCTACATAGTATCTGTTATGTCCATTAAAATCAGCCGGCATGCGATGAGTCGGTCAAAAAGACCCCTGCCTCCCGGACTATAACGCCAACTGACACACCTTTCTATTAATTCAATATAGTGAGGCGGCATAGTAAAAAAATTGTGCACTTTGTGATGAAAGCATGCAATTTTTACCATGGAGGACACCATTATATAAAAATGATTTTAAGATATTGGGGCACTTCAGATTGCGCCCTAAAGGGGTAAAAGGGGGAGGTCAAAGTTTGTATGGGAAGATTTTTATTTTTCATCCGATTGACTTCAAACTTGGTTTATGTGTTCATGACAACCTTCGTTGGAATGACCACATACACGAAGTCGCCAAGAATGCTGCGAAATGTCTAGGTTTTCTCAAACGGTGCAAGAAATATTTTACCCCTTCTGATCTGGCTACAATATACAAGGCGTTCATGCGCCCCAAACTAGAGTACAATTCCCATATCTGGTCTGGTGCGCCGAAAACCATATTGCACCTACTGGATAGGATCCAAAATCGTGCGTTGAAACTAATCGGAGATACGAATATCGCGAGTTCTATTCATTCGCTTGGACATCGAAGAAACGTTACGTGTCTCACACTGTTTTATCGCTTTTTTAACAATCAGTGCTCAAATGAAATTGCCAGCTGCATTCCGCCCCTTCAGCAATTCAACCGCAATACTCGCCTTGCTAGGAATGCCCATCAGTTTACCATTCAGCCTATCTTTGGGCGTTTTTTGAAATATAGAGACTCTTTCCTAAGCCGTACAACACGAATGTGGAATGCCTTGCCCAGCTCTGTCTTTCCTCCTCAGTAGATACAATTTACAGACATTTAAAACCAATGTGCATCGGAATCTCCTATCTTCTTTATCCCAATTTCCCTAATGCCCGCGCTGTGTAAATCACATTGCACTATAAGAGTAGTCATAACCTCTTTAGCGCGTGTTTATTATAAAAAAATAAAAATAAAAATTGTACTCTCTATGAAAAGTGAAGAAAACTAATTTCTCCGATTTTGGAAATTCAACTCTTAAAGGGGTAAAAAGGGGGGTCAATGTGTGTTCATGTTTTTTCTTAAAATTTGTAAGGGGTGTAAGCTTGCTTTACCGCCCCGGGTGCCACTGCTTCAGCGAAATATTAAAAAATCTTACATACTTTGCAAAATAAACTTGTAAAGTGTAGAAAGTGTACTTACTTGTTATTTTCAAACTTGTATATAATAACACTGTCATGTCGTTTTGTTATTGTTTGTTTTCTTTGGTGGTTAGAGAAATGCTAAACCATTTTTAGGGTCCAACCAAATCTTTATAGATCGACCTAAAAGTACATATGTACAATTTTATATCTATATATATAAAAGAAAGTGTCCGAAATCCGATGTAATCCCATAACTCCAGATTGGCCGAACGGATTTTGATGATTTATACTTTGTTGGAAAGGTATTTTCTCAGTACGTGTTATAAAAAAAAGAAAAATTGGACAAAGGGGCGTGGCACCTCCCATACAAAAAAAATCTTATATCTCGAAAACAACTGAATCGATTGAGTTTAAATTTACATACGATCTTAGGTATCGGCCCAGAAGTATTCCTGTGAGGATTGGTCAAAATTGTACAAAGGGGCGTGGCACCTCCCATACAAAAAAAACATTCAAAATCTTATATCTCAAAAGCCACTGAATCGATTGAGTTCAAATTTACATACAATCTTAGGTATCGGCCCAGGAGTATTCCTGTGAAGATTGGTCAAAATTGGACAAAGGGGCGTGGCACCTCCCATACAAAAAAAAAACATTCAAAATCTTATACTTATCTACAAAACCGCCGAACCGATTGAGCTCAAATTTACAGACAACCTTAGGTATTGGCCCATTGGTTGACTGAAGATTAGTCAACATTAGACAAAGGGGCGTGGCACCTCTCATACAAAAAAGATCTTCTATGGGGTGACAATCGATGATGTTGTAACTCGATAACCGCTTGGGCGATTCTGATGATTCTTTTTTTGTTTTGTTCGTATTGCTGTATTTCAGGTTTACGCAGAAATAAAATTCCAGAAAATCGATTTATTCTCATTTTTCGCATTTTACGATTGAACATTATTATCTAAGACCTAAGCAATACAACTTATGTACACGGCCAAAGCCGGGCGGGTACAGTTATATTACATTACCTACATAAAAACGTTGGTGCGTATGTAAGTCCGATAATGGTCGCTGAACCACTGAAGCTATCCGCCTTCATTCCTTTCAAAAGAAATAATTGAACAACAATATCAAAATAAATCTTGAAATATTTAAAATAACTATTTTAGGCAGAACAACGTTTGCCGGGTCAGCTAGTTTTAAATAAAAGTTGCAATTTCACTAATTCAAAGAAAACATCTCTCAACTAGGTATGTATTATAGTCATCAACAAGTGAGTGTACGACAAATTCAACTAAGCAAATGCAAATAACCATCAGCACTTATCTATCCGAATATTTAATTTAATATACACGACTCAATAAAGTGGCATCAATTTGTCGAGCTGAACCCCCCCTTTTCAAAATCTATTGTGATAACATATTGCCACAATTTGGCATTCAAATATATTCAAACCTTGTAAAACACTCCACAAATGGAGGTTGGTATTTAACCGTCAGCCCCATTTGAGTGAGGAAATATGTATGTAGACTGTATCCAGTATGTATAGACACGCGAACGCGTTGTGTATCAATAATTCTAGTTTAATGGAACGGCATTTAAATGACGAAATGCTTCCTAAAGCCAAAACCAACAACCCTCCGCATGCGATTAGTTACACCTACCCCTCGGCTCATGTAATTCTACCACTCGTCTGCGGGTATTACAGAGCTCCAATACTTACCACTAATTACAAATGCGAAACAGAAAAAGCCGAGAAGCAGCGCGGTTACGATTTCTTTTATACAGATTTGTATTCATTCTTGGAGTCAACTCTGTAAGTATGCCATGGCATTCATGCAAGGGAGAATCTGCTACTTTGAGGAAACACACAATCTGTACTTTTGCTATTCCACTCCCTATGTTCATGACGATTTAATGGGGTGCGAATCCGCGATGAGTATCATCTCCAAAGTTTCAAATGGTTTCCATATAATACTCTCGTGCTGGTGCTTGTGTTTGTGTTTGCATGCAGCGGAATCAGGTTGAAGCTGTGCAGGAGCAGGAATAGCTAAAGGAATCTTAAGTAGACGTTACACCTTCCTGTGCGAAAGTCGAATCAGTACTCTCGCACCTATTTGGGAGGTAAATGTCGCTCGGGGTGTGTGTACGTTCCACATTAGAATAACAAAATAGCACACATATCGTGAAATGGAAGGCACCAACGTGGGGCGTCCTTGTCTTACCCCATCTACATTCATTCTCTGTCTTTGATAAAGCATGGTGGTAATAAATTTTCGAGTACCGTATATTTAAGAATTCATTTACGAAAGACACAAGTAAGCACACCAATTACAGACGCACCGCACTCCTGTCACCAGCTGAGTGGAATTTTGACTCCTAGTATTTGTGATTACGTGATGACGTTCTGATGTCATTGATGAATCTGCTTTGATCTATGGTTACATGCCGCTTTGGGGCACCCATTACAACTCGCATTAGTTACATTCACTTGCACTCAGCATAGGTACCTTACATTGCAGCTAAACTCTTAAGGTCCTTTTGCGGAAATATCTTGTATTTGTAATCCACGTTTGAAAACTCTTGATACCTTGATGATTGAAGATTTTCAAATGATATTTGCAAATCCTTCTGTTTCACCACCCTGCTTAGACGGTGGACATTGAAGAATAGAAATCTGGATGCATCCTTACACAATGATTCACAATGATGTACATCATGCAATTTAAGTTTTTCCAACTCAGCATGTACGACTCAAGACAGATGGATTTTGCGAGAGCAAAAACGAAGAGTCGTTCTACTGACGTGTAAAATGGAATCGGAGAAGTGCAAGGGCCGGGGGACTATGCGCCTGCAAACAATAATTCAGTGGTTTGGCCAGTACATACTTGTGTCCATTTGCAGTAAGATAAATGTACTTTTCATCTGTTCAGTGGTCATATAGAAGTACCATTTCACGCCTGAAGTTTATTCTTAATTTATGTTTGTACATGTAGTTTTTGGGGAGTATGTGTGTACGACTTCTTTTGCTAAAATGCACCATAGAAAATGACTAATATATAGGTATGGTGCTTGACCACGGATAAAATAAAATTGAAATACTCGTACCATCCGACTTTGGAAGGACTGGAGGTTTATTGTCCTAAAAACAATGGCAGACTTTTGATGAGTAAATTTGACTATAGAAGCAAAATTAAAATGCAACATGCAACTATATATGCGATGCGATGCACTAGACAGGACAACTAAGGCATTAATTAGTGACTCGAATCTAAAATCAACCACCGCACGAGTTTCTTGGTCGACCCCTTTCAATTTCAACCTTCATAAATGAGTGTGTTACCTCGAAAGTTTGATGAATTGCGCAAATTGCCGAATATTTGACTCTTCAAGCTATTGAAGACCTCTGCCCGTAAGTCATTGCAATAGTCGAAAGTACGCATCACATACCCTATATCGCAAGATCGGCGTCCGCTAAGTTGAGCTACCTATTTAGAACAAAGAGGTACTTTAGCCCCAAGCAACTTCTCCTTCTCTACAAAGCTGAGGTTAGACCAGGCCTGGAATATTGTTCCCATATATGGAGCTCGGCCCCAAAATATTCACTTAACCTACTTAACAGCATACAGAGACGAGCAGTTCGACTTATTGGAGACCCTACACTCACATCGAATCTACAACCGTTGGTGCACAGAAGACAAGTCGCTGACCTATGCTCGTTCTATAGGCACTTCCATGGAAGATGTTCTGAGAAATTCAAAGACATTTATCCCTCGAAATGCAACTTTTGGGCGCCCCACAAGACAGGCAGCTAATGCTCATGGCCATACAGTACACCTGACAACCGCGAGGACATACATTTTCCAAAACTCCTTCTATTACAAGACAAGCAAACTCTGGAACTCGCTTCCTGGGGATATATTTCCTGAAGACTACAATTTGCAACAATTTAAGTGCAGAACTAACATACATCTGCAAGCATCTCGTTGCGCTGTTGAAGCGTTATAGGTTCGCCTTTCCCGAGAGAAGTATTTAAAAAAAAAAAAGATAAAATGTTATATGGATATTTAAATATGACCCCACAGCTCTTTTATTGGGGAACGTATTCATAAGTTTTTAAAACTAGCCGGTTTTACAGTGCAAGTTTAAACTCCGTTTAACCAGATATCAAGTTTAAACCGACGAAAAGGTGTGTTACAGTGCTAATTTAAACTTAATCGAGAGTTTAAACCGAGTTTAACTTAACCGGCCATAGATGGGGGTTTAAACTGAGTTTATTTTACGGAATTTCGTAGTACGATCTGCCTCCCGATTTATGAGAAAGCAATATTGCATCATTTTAGTTTTTATGCAACCAATTAGTTCGCAAGTGCAAGGCTTTATCTTTGATTGTACTCCACTGTTTCTAGAAACGCTTGTATACCGTCTAATACAATAGGACGGTGTAGCAAAACCTATTCCAGCCGGTAATCGTCAACTGTGTATTGTAATCAAAAATTACAATACAAAATGCGCTATTTCTATTTCATTATCGCGCTATTATACCTGTATACCTGGCGACGCTCCAGAGTCGAAACAACCACAGACAAAGGTGCGGGAAGCTGCAATTTAGTTTAGAAGTGCACATACACACAACACAAAGCATTGTCGATTTGGTTCGTGTTCTTCATTTATACAAAAAATATGCAAATCAATCTAAACAGTTTAACAAATATAACATTGAACGAAAGGCCTTTTTGGCATCCATCATCCCAGTCCGGCGAGCGTGGCAGTTAATTTGGCTTGAATTGGTCCCAGGTTGATCATGTTGCCACTTCTCTCTTCCCGATTTGAGCTTATCGACATGAGGTCCTATAGAAATCCAAGCTCTATACCCATGGTGACATCGACAGGTTCTCTGGGAACTAAATGGTAACAGTCAGAACACGAAATATGGTGAACGATCTTTATGTTGTCTTCCCTGAATATGCCACTTTTTTAAATTGCCAAACTGACACAATAAATAAAACTGATGAAAATTTCAAATACACATGAGTTCTACGTTTACAGTGGCGTACAAAATAGGCGAGAAAAGTTAAACCGAAGTTTAACTAAACGTTCGTTCAAATTCCACTGTAATTTAAGTACTTGGTTTAAACTTGCTTGTGAATTTAACTAAACCTGAGTTTAAACTAGCACTGTAAAACCATCTATAGTAGCTAATGTTCGATAATTTTCGAATGCTTTTATTTGAAACATTTCCTTTTGTCAACATTTTTCTAATAATCGAATTGCCCCAAGGGCATCGAAAAACACCAAGCCCTCCAACAACTGATTCCATTTGTATTCTTCATGTAATTAAGGAATGAGGACGTTACTTCAGGCACTTGGATGCCGGGATTAAGCCAAAATTGTTGCATCGCTTTTTGTTATCAGGTTATCACCATCATCATTGTCATCATCGACAATGTTTGTTTTGTAGTTTGTTGGGATGTATTTTTGTTAAGTGAGGTGCTACAGGCATCTGCGAATGAATTGCACAGCAGGGCGTTGAAGTCATGAGAGATAAGTTTATAATACACCGGACGATATTGAAATTGAAACACATATAGACAATAACAATGTGAAAATCCTTTCCGAGTAAGTTTTCTGTACAACCAACCTCCCTTCTGCCGACATTCTAAAATACAATCATAATTGCAATGAAATTTGTCCACATAACCCTTAATCTGTAGTGTACTTTGATGTTCTTTCATTCCGAGACCAAGTAACTACCTTGGATAGAGAGCAATAAATGTAATTTATACTAGCGTCATTGTGCTTAAGGACAAACTTAAGCGACTTGGGCAACTTGTATTACGTCACATAAATGTTAATTAAAATAAATTACAAGTACTGTAGTTATGTAGGGAATGTACACTGTACAGTATAGTACATAGATAAATGTATGTATAATTCAACTCACATACATCGATGAACTTATAGAGAACGTCCATGTATCCCATTGGCATTAACACAAGCCTACAATTTCTCACCGGGACTGTAAGTTAACTGTAAATTGTAGCCTAATTAGGTTTTCTTACATCATTATTACGGCTACACGACGAAGAAGTGGACCTTGCAGCTATCACTTGAAAGTATATCATTAACGATGGAAATCTTCCTTGTTAAGGTTACAGTTTCATTGAAACAGTATCTGTGGAGTGCTTCTGAACGAGTAGGTTAGGGTAAATGCACTTAAACATAGCTTATTTATCTAAATTTCTTATTTCTTTAAGATTCTTGTAAGTGACCGTTTCAACCCTGACTCGTGTTTTTGTACTGAAGAATATTATAACTCGCTTATTCAAAAGAGGGAGACATTGTAGTTCACGCTCATTGGTGTACTATGTATTATACTTCATAGTTCCCTTCCCACACGCCTCACTCATAGTCATCAGGGGCCTGTAACACAACGCGACAAGTAGTTGTAGGACAAGTGAATTTAAACAACTTGTAAAAAATTGTGTAACACAAGACGACAAGTCCGTGAATACTTCGACAATTGTCGCGATGAAAGATGACAAGAGGGAAATTATATAATTTATTATAATATATATAAATTAATAAATTATATAATTTCCCTCTTTCTGTAACAGAACACGAACAAGTATCCAGAAACACTTGTAGAACTGTGGTTCAATTAGGACAGGTGATTTGGATATTGTCAAGATCTGATAAGTGCATTTTTAATGTTATACCTTTGGAAAATCAGAATACAAATACATAAATAAAATAATATATAACATAAATAATTAAAATATAAGTCCCTTATATAAGTCCAATTCTTATTTTGCGGAACAATATTTAGGCTTTTTGCCAGGCTGTGTATTTCCTTCCATTTTGCACATTTATTTTCTTTTGTTAGGACAACACAAAAAGCACCAAGAAGGATATATTTTTCCTGTCTTATTTTGTTTAAACATTTTTTTTGTCCGCCGTGATTTTTGCCATCTTCAGATGTTAAACACTTGTCGAAGAATGCCGACAAGTCGAGGGAATTTAATTTTTTTGACAAGTGCAACGGTTTACGTTCTGTTACATAATTAATTTGTACTTGTAAGATAAGCATAGTTGGACAAGTGAATTAAGACTTGTCGACTTGCCATGTTGTGTTATAGGCCCCAGGTCATCACATATTTTGATGTTCCCCAGTTCCCACCTTCTTTTCTTCCGCGATCTTAATGTTTTTAATCCGATTATGTATACAACTTCTCTGCATAGGTAAATCTCAGAGGTGTTAATTTTCGAGAGTTATGTGTTGAAATAAATATTAAAAAAAATTCTTTCTTCCTCATTTAATATCAGACTGACACTGAGCTACGGCAACGCGTGGCGAGACAGGAACATTTTTGTTTTAGAACACTGAAAGAAAAAACATGGGTTGAATAAAAAAAATCACAGATTATGTTTAATCTAAACAATATAATAAATTGTTGATTTCGTTGTTAAACAACAATGAACAGAATGAAGTTACAACTTTAGGGACTTTACAAATAATTTGATTTGAAGTTTTTTTATTAAACACAAACAATAAATTAAAATTAACCATATTTCTAATAAATTAAACATAAGTATTTGTAGTTTGAGCTATGTGGCTTTGACATCAACAAAAAGTGTTGCATATTGGTAAATAGTGGTAACATACAGGAAAATTGACCCAATAAGTACGCGGCATGTAGCTTTTGGCCCAAAATGCATATTTACATTTACGTACCTATTCCATGTGACCACATATGATGTGGTTGCATATGTATGCACACGTGAATGGCTCAAATACGGCTATAGTACGCTAAACGCTATGTAGCTCAGAGCGGCCAGTTTTAACCGAATCTCAAAATATCGAACTCAAAATCTCAAAAAAATGTCTCAAAACCATACAATCTCCAAAATACCTGGAAATGATTGGTTCTAAAAATCGCAGCGATTTTGAAAATTTTTGCTTTCGAGATTTTTCTTTTCGATGAACCTTTTTTCGGTGATCTTCCAAAAATCTCGATATATTTTTTCGACATTTGTTAATTCGAGATTACTTTTGTCGGTGAAAAGTTTCGTTCCCAAAAAATAAATAAATAAATAGTTGGCGCAACAGGCGTGTAGACACGACTCACACTAATGACTAACCACTGAGCCCACTTTTACTAATTATAATGTCCAAATTAAAATGTATCGGTCATGTTTTTCCTTAGCTTTATATAGATAAGGATTTCAATATATCCTATCATGAGAATGATGAAAGATTCACTGTGATCTAACTTCTGACTGTGTGGAAAGCCGCATTCAAAAAAACTAAAAGATTTTTTACTGCAATAAAGACAAACAATTTATTGTAGCTACAAAAATATTTAATAATTAAGATTTTACACAGGTAATTGTTTATTATTTTTATTTTATATTATTTGTACCTACGTATAAATAAAAAAAAAGCCCGTAACTTTGATGATTGTTTACATGTTTCTCTTTTTGTCTTATATGTATTCTCAATAGCATACAGGCATATTTGATTCCTGTGAAATAATTTGTCCAGAAAATTAGTGCTGGGGAAAAATCTATGCACAAATTATTTGAAAAAATGCTGCAGCTTGACGATAAAGAAGTGGCGAACCTATTTAGCCTTTTTCTATATTGTACCTACATTATTATTTAGATAACAAATTTATAGTTAAATGTTTAAAGAGCCGCAGACTATTTTTTTTTTTTCCAATTTTTTTTATTTAATTTAAATACTCGACAGCTTGTAACAAATTTTGGAATTAGATATGTTGGAAATTTGTTAGGTATTTGAAAGTAGACAATGTAAACAAAAATCGTTTATCTAAATTATTAAAACTTTTTTTAGACCAACTTATAATAAATTTTTAATAAATTTATATTATAAATTTTATTATAAATTTTTAATAAATTTAAAAAAAAAATGTTAATTAAAAATAATGTGTTTGTTTTTGTATTAATAAAATAATATGTAGCTACTTTTTTAAGTATCTTTCAGGTTAGAATTTTGACAGTCATTAATATTAACTTCATTCCATTGTAAGTATAAATTCACTAATCTAATAGGTGTTTTAAATCATGGTGTTTTTATTTGGAAACCGAACTTTTGAATTTAACTTCTGGCATCTTCAGATTGAAGATTATGATTTTCATAATGTAAATCGAGTTCTTTAGTTTAACAACTGCGATTCCCTTAATTTGACTACTGCAGTTAGAAGTTTTCATTATGATACTTTGTTGTTAATATGACGTACCTTTATGGTTTGCAGTGTTCGCATTATGCTGTCATTATGAAATACCTAATGTAAGTAAATAGGTAATAGTACCTAGAGGTTTCCATGTCATGCAACTTTATTTAAAAGTGTGACCTTCTGTACATAATTGGGCAAATCCTTTATATATAAAAAAAAAAATTGCAGTATCGGAATAAATTGGACAAAACAACACTTTAATTATTCTCCAGCAGTGTAACTAATAGCCCTTGCTTATTTTTTTTATAATTTTCCAAACCATTGTGTCACACAAAAATGCAGAATCAGACACGAAACAAATTACAAAAAATTCACAAAACACCAAACACAAACCACTAGCTATATCGATTGGAATGTCCATTATCTATGTTTTCGAATGTCTGTATCCGGATGGGGGCTCCTCTAATCAGGACACGTCGCCATAGACCAAGAACTGCAAATAAAACAAACAGATAAAAATCCAATTGACCCGTGTTGGTGTTCGGACTGTATACTAGAACACGATCAAAATTTCGACCCGTTTTTTCTCTTCTTTTTTTTTAAGGACAATAGGTACATACTTCCGTTTTGTTCCCCCGAATTTAAAGTTCATTTTTACTCTGCTACATATTGGAAATTTGTTATTCAACATGTGTACTCTGCGCCTCCATTACAGTTGGTCTTGTCAGCCACCTAAACCACCTACGTCCTACATACACTATACACATGTACTACCTAAACCGTAATCCTTTAGCACAGGTTTAAAATAAGTCTCTCAAATTCCTTAAGACGAAATTAAATTGATCCGAAAATCGGCTTCCTCTTTGCAAATTTTGTATCTTCCAGAAGCTTCCCTTGTGCAATTCACTGCAAAGCATCAAGAAGGACATCAATTCGCAATCGCTCTCGAAAATCCTTGAGGGTTTTTCTTCTTTTTTTTTCTGGCGAAGAGTCAAATGGCTTGCATCTAGCGAACACATTCTGTCGAATTCAATATTCGAGAATCGATTTTAAATTGTCCATCCATATACACGTTCCGTTGGCGCCTGAAAAGCAATGAATGCAAGGATGTTGGTTATTGTCTCCCGGAAAGAAGAAAATTTCACTGTCGACTCCTTCACACTGGCCAGGAGGCCAAAGGAATCCCCTCTCGGTGTGCATTAGACAGTGAAGTCACGTCCAACACAACCAGGTTTATAGCCGATACTTATAAAAAATTTAACAGTGGGGACAGATTTTTCTTTTTAGTACACGGACCGGGCTTTTTGTGTACCACCTAAACCCATGTTTTTAGTTTCTAGAGTCATGCCGTGATGTGAGTGATGTGACATGCACTGATGGCTGGGGGGGGGGGTAATCCCGACCCAGGGTCGTTTTAAGATTTTGTTCGGCTGCCGCAATTTTCGCCATTCCATTGGGATCGAGTTCTTTAGAGAAACTCAGTTCGTTTGTGTTTCGTTTGTGTTCCAAAATTCTGTTTTACAATTTTTATCGAATTCCAGAGAAGCTGATACCGAGAGGCGAAAGAGCGCCATTATTATTGGTCCTTGCGTATGCGTCACAAACAACCTATAGTTTGTTTGTAGTATGCGTATACAGAGGGTGAGTATATTGAGTTCTGCTGATATTTGAAGCCGTAGACGTAACAAGCTCTGAAGTAAATACATATTTCAACTGGCATAAGCATAACCTAAACATTGTTTCGTAATCTGTTGGCTTTAATTATGTACAATAGTTATTTGCCCAATAGAATACAATTGCGTTCGTCCTCCCTTCAATGGGATATCGTTTCCGAAACTATGTTAAAAGGAAACAATTCATTTAATTGTTTGTTTTGTACATATTTCACCCACTTACTTGACAAGGGGTCGCTATCATTCTGAAGGAATTGACTCTTCTTACCTGGCTGGCTTTTCTATCGAAAAATGATATCAGCTCTGAAATATCAAAAGGAGTATCATGTGAATGGATGCGGGAAAGATGTTATAATATTTGAGGATTGGTACGTGAATATTAGAACAGCATATGTACACCACATTGTACGACTGTACGTATACTCATTTGGCTTAAGTAGGCAATTTGTATGTATTGTGAGGATTCTTCATGACGTTTCAGAGGTTAATTAAATTACCTATGAAATCGCCTAATTCCATACATAAATGAACAAATATTTAGAGTAGAACTAATGAAAATTGGCACGTTGGAACAATCTTTGTGAATCAAATGATGTAAAAATATTCCGCAGATAGTATTGTTGAATAATTTTTATAATATACATTATACCGAATAATTTGAAATATCTTCTTCCCTGTTAAGGAAATACCTATAATCACTTTCACTTATGCCTATGTGCAGTGTGATAGCAATGGATTTACGAGCAAGTATCCGCATTTTTCTGCAGTAGATAAACTACATACAGTGGCCGGCATAAGTATTTTGACAAAACTAAAGTTAATTCTGCTCATAATTTGAACTTACTTCATGTAAATTTTGGCATCAATGGGAAGGTCATTAAAATTCCGTTGGAATGATACACAACTTTCCTTAACCCATTAAGTACCCATTGAAAATTTAGAACTTTTGTAAAAGTCTACTTTTTTTACTTTTTTCTTCGGTCCAAAAAAAAAAAATGGTTTGATGCAAAAAGTTTCTTCAAACAATTCAAGCCACAATGACATTCAGAAAAATATTAAAAAAGTTAGAAAAGTGGAAAAAATTAAAAAAACACACGCATATGTATGCGACAGAGTTTTCCCTAAAAGCTCTTTCTTGACACTTGGAAGATGTCAAGGAATATGACAGGCTTCATTTTTTCCGTAAATAAGTTTCAAATAATTTTGTTGAAAGTACGTGAAAATTTGTTTTCTAAAATGTTTTCCAATCCCAATTCTAAAACTGTAAGTTATTGTAATATCGTAAATATGAAAAAAAAAAAAAAATGAAATAAATGTATGTGTACTAGGTGGACGAATTGAATAATTTACAAAGAATGGCAGAAAGCATTTTAAAAATGTCTAAGATAGTTGATGTCGTTGATAGTGCGACAAAAATTCAGCGCAGATGGTGGGTTCATCCGTTAAATCAGAACCGAAAAGGTCAAGGAGACTTGGACAACTTGGTCCAAGAAATCAGGCAGTATGATGCAGACAAGTTCTTCGCATATACAAGAATGGAAATACCGCAGTTCGATTATGTACTAAGTTTGGTGAAACCTTATTTAACTAAGCATAGCAATCGAGAAGACTTACCAGAAGCATTACGCCTTTTCGTAACTTTGAGGTAATATTGATTGAATTAGTATCTACTAAAAGACCGTTTCTTTTCAAAGTGTTGGGGAGAAGCGTTTGCAATTTTTTATTTTTATTTTTGTATGGGAGGTGCCACGCCCCTTTGTCCAATTTTTGCCCAATCTTCACAAAAACATTGCTGGCCAAATATCTTAGATGATCTAAAAATTTGAGGTCAATTGGTTTAGTGGTTCTCGAGGTAGTATGAAAACTGGAGCGTATACGTACTATTTTTGTACATGAAAAAAATTAATTTATGTAACGGGAACCAAAATGGTAGATGGGCGGATTCAGGCGGTTAGCACGTTATAAAATCCAGCTGCTTTAGTGGGTGGGGTGGTTCTTTGCCTGAAACACACATATGTATTTCAGATATCTTCCTACGGGAGATAGCTACAGTTCCTTGGGATTTCCATACCGCATTGGCAAATCAACCATTCAAGGAATCATTCCAGAAGTATGTAATGTGTTATGGAATGTCTTGAAGCCAATATATCTCCCAGCTAAATCAACTAATTGTTGGATGGCTGAAGAAAGAGAATTCATACACCATTGGAATTTTCCGCACTGCCTAGGTGCTATTGATGGCAAACATATTGCAATACAAGCCCCAAGAATAACCGGAACAGTGTACTTCAACTACAAAAAACATTATAGTATGGTTTTTCTTGGGGTTGCGGATGCCCATTATAAGTTTTCATATGTCGACATCGGAGCATATGGATCTCAAAGCTATGGTGGCATTTTTACAAACAGCACATTTGGAATGTTGTTGCAAAATGGTCAAATGAACTTTCTAAGGCCTGACACTTTACCTGGAGGTAAGAAAACTATTTTTTTTTTGTCTCTCGTATGGCATACCATAATGTATATTATTCTGTTTATCTATATACTATAACATGACTTCTTATTTCTTTAAAGGAAATTCGAACGTACCGTACTTTTTACTTGGCGATGAGGCCTTTCCACTCAAACAATATTTGATAACACCATACAGTGGAAAGCATTTAGATGACAAGAAATATTATTTTAATAAGAGACTATCAAGAGCACGCCGAGTGGTAGAAAATGCATTTGGTATATTAGCTGCTAGATGGCGAATATACCATCGGTCAATAATAGCAGAACCCGCTACTGTTGTTTTTCATAATATGCTTTGTGAAAGCAGCCAAAATACGTATGTCCTGCTCCGTTCGTTGATAGGCAAAGGGGAAATGATGGAATTTGGATCAATGGCACTTGGAGAACTGAAGAAGCTACCTAAAATTTAAACGCGATCCCACCTACATTGCGCCTGGGACCCAGGAATACAGCATCTTCCGCAATAGAGTTCAGAGACTACACCAAGGAGTGGATCTATGATAACTGAACGGTGTAATTGAAGCTTCCAAAACTGTAATTTTAATGTACTAATAAAACAACTATACATTTTTTTGTATTTAAATGAACATATTTAATTTATTATATTATTATATTATTTGGCCAACAACCGTTAATCTAGCTTGTAGTTAAAGAAAACATTCAAAATATCCCGAACGAATCTGTTTCTTTTATCCGGTTCCATGGAAACTGACTCTTCAGCAATGTATTCAAACACTTTGAAGTGACTTTTGTTTGGGTCCTTCTCCACTACACTATAGCTAGCTCACTTTTACTTTTACTCACTTTTGGTTTTACATGAAAAACGGTTATACTCACTTTTGGTTTTGTTATACTCACTTCCCAAAAAAATACGCCTTATGTTGAGCGGCAATAGTTGCTGCACTGTCGCCAATTCGCTTTATTGCGTTTGCGCTCTCTTTAGAAAACTCCTCGCGCATTCGGATCGATGTCTTTGATGGACTTATAGGGCATTTTGATGCTGCTGGAATTATTATAGCGTCCGTAATTTTTTATGATTTTTTGGATGGGATGATCACAGAAAAATTTTGTATGAAAGGAAGGAAAAAGTGGCTAAAATAGTAATTTTTAGCAATTTTCAAAGAATCATAAAAAATATTAGCGAAAAGATTTTTGAAAAATTTTTTTTTGCAGTCACTATTAGAATTGTTTGGACCAACTTTTTGCATCAAAACATTTTTTTTTTTTATACCGAGGAAAAAAAGTCAAAAAAGTAGACATTCACAAAAATTCTAAATTCTAAAATTTTTAAATGGGTCCTTAATGGGTTAAGGAAAGTTTTGTATCATTGTCAAAATACTTGTGCCGGCCACTGTATGTACCCACGCACCCACAGAAGAGAAGAATGTCTCAGCCAAAGAATCGTTATATGATCATCTTGATCCCGAAATACGATGTCAAAATTGTTCTTATTACTTTAACGCCAGGATCGGAGAGAACAGCCTGCACAACAACACCTCCGGAAAAGGACTCAGTCTAATTAATTTTGCTGGGGGGCGAAACGTTATCAAACCCATTGCACGATTTCCAAACCTCAATATAGGGTAGACTGGGTACGGTTGAATCACAGGACGGTTGAAACAACGCAAATATCTCGCGAGCCATATGCGCAGCGTGTTTGAGTATTAGGGGTGGATGAAGCAGAAACAAGTCCTTAGACGAATTTCAGTCTTCCTTCGTTCGTCGCGCAGTCCAGTTGGGAATAGGATGTTGTTTTGTTTTTAGACAGGCCAAAGTAAGTATTTTTGTTCGGTTATTTTTCTTTTTACTGTGGTTTCTATTCATGTGAGATTGTTGTGTGTTTTATTTTGTACGCAGTAAAGAGTGTAGAATACAACATGGTGACTATTTTAAATGTAGCAGTCTTGTTTCTTTTACTTTATAATTTTTTTTACTTGAAGGAGGGGTTGGGGACGGTTGAAACAATTTTTCGGGGGACGGTTGAAACAATGTGTTTACTTATCTTTCGTGCCCCGAGAACGTGTGAGGAAGACTTCTAGAGGAAATGTGGAATTGTCAACATTTAACGATGCTTATGAGTAGGTGAAGGCAGGATATTTATTGCGCAGGGCGCGAAGAAGCATGGAATAAATTGCTCGCTTCTATTATTTTTTATTTTTATTATTAAATTATTATTATGTATTATTATTATTATTGTTATTATTTTCAAATTATTTAATGAAGTACCTACCTACGGTTTTTCGCTTTTTATTTATTTTTGATAATTTTTTTTTTGTTTAAGAATAATATTAATTTTTTTGTAGTTTTCGTTTTTTTTTAAATTAATATAGAACATTGATGTGATAAACATTGTTAAACAGAGCCATTATTTGAAATAAAAAATTAATTATATATGTAACAATGTAAGATTTTGTATTATTTGCACGTGTTTCAACTGACCCCCCATGCTGTTTCAATCGCCCCTGGTATGGGTACGGTTGAAACAAATTGGAATTTTTTTTTAAATTTGATGTACGACGTAATATAAGACACAGGGTACTCAAAAAACAGTGTCCACTTATAGATGAAAACATGCTCTTACATTTCACATAACTTCATTATCGCTCAGCTTATAAAAGGCAATGTTATGGATGATATAAGCGAAATTGTTTCAACCGTACCCAGTCTCCCCTACAGATTAAGGGGACTTGGCGGTCTCCGGACCAAATAGCGCTTAACCAAATTGATCACTTTGCGACAGACGTCCAGCATGCCTCCATAGTGTCCTGGATGGTATAGATATAGGCGCAACAATACTCAATACTCAAAAGTTAAAAGATTTGGTGTCGCAAGACTCCTATCATACAAGAAACCGCCAGAACTTTGTACCTCTGATGTTGGCTTGCGAGTTCCGTACAATTGCTTCAAGAATGATGTTAAAGAAGTTACATAATAGCGCTTCACCTTGTCTTGAACGTTTATCGACATCAAAGGATTCCATTGCCACTTTGACGGAGCAACGAGATTTCTCCATCGCCATCCTGCACAGTTTTGCAGGGATGCCGAAATTTAATATCACGCTGTCATAGGTGACCTTGAAGTCGATGAAGAGGCGTGTGTATCGATCTGGAATTCCTGGGATTTTTCTGAGATCTGACGGAGTATGAAGATTACCAATTATATTTAGAGACTGTCCTCTACATACCCCCGCAATTGATTATACGCAGTATCCTCTGACCACCACCTTTGACGCAAGAAATTTGACCCTTTTAGTTTCTCAATCATTTGCTTTTAGGGGTATAAGTGCAATATTTAAGCGATTTAACAGATGTATTGCTACCTCCGCAAATGTGAAAATGTTGCTGGCTATAGGTATGTATAGTTTGATGTTAGTTGGTGGAAGGCCGGCCGCTGTGAGGTGTTCGCTAAACTTTCTCCGTTTTGAGACAGAAATTAACGCATTTTTTATCAAAAATTAAGTAAGTAGTACCATTTCGTGACCCACGTATGTATATATAGTAAACCCATCCGTAAAATGAAAACAAAATGTATATTTGAGGGTCCGTTAGGTAGTGTTTTTTTTTTGTTTGTAAAAGAGGAACTACTGTCCCTGATGCGATGTATAACCAAGGAAAACCAGCCTTTGGTCGGTGTAGTCTGTAGTCGTTGTCGAAATTCGGATATTGTTCATTCTGGATTGCTGTTTCTCTCAAATACACCGTTGGAAGCACAAACAAACACTAAATCGTTGTAGTAGAACTCATTTGAAATGAACATACGCCTATAGCGTTGATGTATTTTCCGTAAATAAACGGAAACTAAGTTAATGGCCAATAAGACTTTTACTGTCCGATACATAAAAGATACGAATATCGAATTCAATTTCAACGCACGTCTCAAGTAAATATGTAGCAATAGACCAATATAATGGTAGTATGTACCAATGTAAACCTGCAATTAAATTCGAATGCTGTGATTTATGGTGCGAAGTGAGAATCATTCTCACGGTCCAACGGTTATAGCGCGAACTTTGCCTTTGCCCCCAAAAAGGCCAATCCATGAATATTCGCATTAACTTAGGCCGCAGTATGCTATAGCTACCTCCCAAATTAATGCTCTTAAATTAAGCACCGCATTGAGCCTCATTCACAAGACCGCGCAATTCGACTATCATTCTCCAGGGAGAAATATTCGAGGAGTAGGTGAGCGAGGAGGCGATCAAGAGCTTGCAATTTTCGTTGAATTGCGTTCATGCATCATGCCTATAGTCATCGATTAGAATTGAGGTAGTAAGGATAATAGAAACCAAAAACCACTAATCCAACCCTATTCATATCATTGAAATCCTTCCCAAGCACACTGGTCTACCTTAAAACATGGCAAATCCATTAAATCACCACACATACACTATATGTACGAGTATGCAAATTTCTAATTGAATCTGTGAGTTGTCCTTTGTCCATCGTTTACATCTTGTCAGATCCACAGCAGCAAACATCGGTGCGGAAAATCTATTATGAACACGCAATATGCTGGACGTTCTCTTTCTGTCTCACTATTAAACCCGCTTTGCATGAGATACCGCATAATGGCACCAGGCGAAATGCAGATTTCCAATATTACATAATGGGTTTCCTTTTCGACATAATGTGGTGGAAGTTTTGGGCACATTTTTGGCCAACACCGAATCATGCGGGATGCGGTCATATAATACGATTCGAACGCGCGGATGCATGTGGGGTCCATTGTGTGCAGTCTTTTTAAAGCCATTTTAAGTGAGGTGAGCAGCAAAAATTCACTTTTTCCCAATTATAATTCGATTCAGCACCAAGCACTTAGCTTCAGCTAACAACAACGTCACATTAGGCAGTGCCACTTAGGCAAAAGAAATTGTCAGTTGCTATTGTGGCAAGTTGCAACATACTGTACACATGTCGGACAGGATACAACAGCATCTTGATTCGAAGATGACGATGTTAAAATTGAAAATTGAACGGATTTGAGGACGCTACTATTCACACTCGTATGTGCAAAGGAATATAATCCTCTGAGATTTCTTCATGCCTCCTTTGGCAGAAGGATGCTTCAGTCTTCAGAAGATGCTTCAGTCTTACATATGTTCAATTGTTAAGATTCGTTCGTCCTTTCTAAATATATTATTCTATTTTATTCAGGTTGTGTATATTCTTTTTTTTTGTCGCAATCCAACCCAGACGTTGTGGTTACTGACGACAACAGCAAGAGCACAGCATTCTTCTTACATGTCTTGGAGAGGAAACTATGTGTCATCATTTTCGTTCGAAAATCCTTAATGGCAGTGGCTGAGTTGAATTTGAACAATAGCATCCTTGATTGGGATTTTGTCTTGCCGAATATCTCCTCCGCTACATTCACATATTTCTGTTGCCTGTTATGTTGACTTACACGTACCGAACCGACCGAGAGTGTGCTTCTGAATTGCGTCAATTGGGAGCAAGGTTACCAACAGACATGATATCTCGTGGTGGAGGAGTGACAGCATGAAATATGAAATAAATTGCATAGCGCACTTGAATATATTTCAATTTCATTTATATCCTTTTAATACACTTGCTGAAGTGTGCGCTTTCAAGTCGAGTTGGCATAAAGGGCGAATGGGTGGTTGATTCAAAAGGCAATTTCTATGGAATACCGCATGTAATGGTGAAGTGAATGTCGGTCGATCTTTATTCATGGTTTCAATTGAGAGTTATTCTTACGGCCATTACTGCATTCACAGTCCATTTACTCGTATCGAGACCGAGTAGTGTTGCATTAATGTTGCATTATTTTAAGTAGAACCCTGCTGTTTGTGCTTATACATATTTTGTTGACCTGTATAAATTATAGGAATATTCCCAATAGAAATATTCAAATGGTAATAAAAATATGTATGCATTTGCGGTCGGTCGCATGTCATCCACTCCCAGAAATAAAACATTTTCAAATTAGCCGACGTTGTGTGGATCTGTGTTGTATTCTTTAAGGCAATCGATTTGTGGGATTAAATCCTCTGCAAATATTCCGCTTTACTGATTCAATAGAAACAATAGCACAAACGACTACGATTATTTACACACACACACATGGAGTTGACGTCGTATATTCCTTGTAGTTGAAATGTCGACTTTATTTCCTTCTTAAATTCCAATTGTACAGACACAGAGCTCACTGGAACAGATTGGATTTTCTGTGTGTCATGTGGTGGGGCGTGTGGATGTGTAGATATTCTTCTATTCTCTACGGTTGTTTAAATTCACTTTTAATTTGTAAAAACAAATTTCACCCCAGAGGAGTCCTGGCTGTCGTTTCGGAGGGTATCGCATGAGATTCGATCGGTTAACAAGGGTATTACTAAAATATGACCAAACTTTGATGGCATTCCCTTTTTAATTTCATTTTGAAAATACGGCAAATTAAACTTAATTCTGCTTTATTTAAAGTTAAGAGCTTACATTTTTGGAGGCAAAAATTTAAGAGCGAACTTTTCGAATTGAAGTTAAAGTTGTTTTTGTATAATGCTATATCATGCATCTCAAGGCGCGTTTAAAATACTACCTATCCAGTCCTGCATTGTCGGATTGCTCACTTAAGTAGGATGGTAAAAAATGTAAAATTTCCGAGGAATTTGTTGCTACATATAATGCGTATTGCGTAAGTTTTCGGTTTTTAAACAAAGTTACACAGCGTATGAAAATTGGTCGCACAACCAGCAATGTCCGTTTCAAATCACTTGAAACCAAATTCCATTGAAAATCTGGTTTCTGATGGAGTCTTTGATCCAAGTGATTTCAAACTGGCTATTCCGACTTGATCTCCTACAATTCCACCAATATTGACCGAAAAAAGCTGCGCTCTCTTGTATAGCACGTAATGTTCCGTGACTTTTTACCAAATTTCGATATTGAAAGCTTTGGCAGATTTTATGTACCTAAATGCATTCGACTGCAAAACGATCTTGGGACAAATTATTTTGCTTTGGGGTAGATATTCTAGATTATTGTGAAGCTAAGCCTAGGATCTTTTATGAAACTGCTACACGACCAATATTTCCTGGTTACAGTGACTGTCACAAGAATATTCGGCCTACGAATCGGCTTTAAGCCTATAAGAAACCTTACACTGCGATCTGCTATTTTCGCAAGTCCCTACCGATGATCCTATTCACCTTTACAGGAACGAAAATTGAAATGTACTTACATGGACAGTACGTAACGGGATAGATAAACAAAAATCGCACGCATTCTGTATATGTAATATGTTTTTATACCATACCCTCCATAGGAAGGCATATTCACATTTTCATTACATTTTTGTAACGCCAAGAAGGAGTCACCGGAGACCCAATAAAGTACATATTATACATATATTAAATCAGGATCAAATTCTGAATCGACTCATTCATAACCATCTGTCTGTCTGTTGAAAACACGATAGCGTCGAAACGAATCGACTAAGGCAAATGCAATTTTGTGAGAGGAATTTTTTTTACCGTGTCGTTAGGTTAGTGATTAAAATGGGCTATATCGGTCAAATTGTTCTGGTACCTTCCTATGTACTTATATATACGTACTAATGCTGCTCGTCCATTTAGTGGCCAACGCATCAAAAGTTTATTCAACTCTTCAGTTGAAGCAACAAATTTTAAAGCTCGTACATTAGTGCACAAACTCACGTTGTGCATGTTGAACAACGAAGTTCCAATTAAAATTGCAAATTTCTGTGTTGAACGCGTTGCGGCCTAGCGGGTGCGGGCCCCGTCGCCTTTTTATTTATTTATTTTTTTTTTTTTTTTGTTATACCCGGTACCACATTGTGGTGAGGGTACCTATATTCACTTTGTCATTCCATTTGTAACGCCCATAAGGAGACGTTGTAGGTATGACAAAATATATATATTATTGATCAGCATCACTTTCTTAGTCGATCTAGCGATGTCCGTCTTTCTGTCCGTCTATCTGTCCGTCTGTCTGTCCGTCTGTCTGTCTGTCTGTCCGTCTGTCCGCACGATTACGGCCGTAATTTAAGAGCTATCGACTTGAAATTTGGTACGTACGCTTTTATCCACCAAACTGAGGCTATGTTCGAAGATGAGCAAGATCGGATGAAAACTACTACTACCTGCCATACAAAAATATCAGATTTATATAGCTTTTTATGTTAAAAATTAAATTTAAATAGCTAGAGTAAAGATAGCAAGTTTAAACTTTGCACATATCGTTTCAATAATATTTAAAAAATTTTGACATAAAATGAGCTTGGTCGAATAAAAAGTACCCATACCTCCCATACAAATATGTATATAGTTTTTTAATACTAAAATATTTTTTTTATTTTACAATAATATAGTAGATACCGGGTATTTGAGCTTCGGCATAGTCGAAGATAATTGTCTTACTGGTTTTTTTTTCAGTAAGTATTTGATTGCTAAAACGCGTTGTTATTGGGAAAATGAAGAACATTTAAAAATGATCAGCAAATATATTTCAGGCGACTTCCGAATTAGAATTGGACGAAGATGACACAGGATACTGACCCTAATGTCATCTTTTTGCAAGGGTTCCCAGTACCCAGTCAGAAATCAACAAATAGAAGTATGTGTGTACTTAGAAGAAGTACCCAGTACCTAGGTAGATATTCTCCATGCGAAAGTTAAACATTATTACTTATTTTATTCTATAACCAGATAATACGACTGTGATATGTTATTTTTGTAGAGTGCATAGCTACCATTTGACATTTACATTTTAAATTGAAAATAGAGGAAGCAGATTTCAATTTATTGAATTGTGTACAATCAAGATTGGTGCATGTCATTTATTAAATTAGTTTCAAAACAGTTCGATTTTATTCATCTAATCAATGTTGATTTGGTTTTTGTTCAATTCAATTAACTAATTGTGGTCTAACTAAGTGTGTGTTAAATATTCAGTCGCAAAAATAATAAATTTGAAAATGCCATTTCAAAGAATAGAATATTATATGACGCAAACAAATACATTAAAACTTTTTATATTATTCTATGGATTGTTTGTTCATTCTGTTTTTAGTTGGGTTTAAACCAATTCATACATTATACATAGTATGAATTTACCTGACTTTTGTGTTAGGTAGGTACATAAAACAATAACTCAAACTTTTGTTTTTCAAATCCGGGTACGGATCAAATACCTAGCCGTAATATGAGATTACGTATTTATTTGTGAAATTTTGTATAAGCCCCAAAAAGGCACGGATTTTTTTTTTTTTTTTTTTTTTAATACTTCTCCGGGGAAAGGCGAACCTATAACGCTTCAACAGCGCCCCGAGATGCTTGCAGATGTATGTTCTGCACTTAAATTGCTGCAAATGGTATACTTCTGGAAATAAATCCCCAGGAAGCGAGTTCCAAAGTTTGCTTGTCCTGTAACAAAAGGAGTTTTGGAAAGTTGATGTCTTCGCGGTTGTCAAGTGTACTGTATGGTCATGAGCATAAGCAGCCTGTCTTGTGGGGCGCCCAAAAGTTACATTTCGAGGGATAATGTCTTTGAGTTCCTCGGAACATCTACCATAGAAGTACCTATAGAACAAGCATAGGTCAGCGACTAGTCTTCTGTGCACCAACGGTTGTAGATTCGATGTGAGTGAAGGGTCTCCAATAAGTCGAACTGCTCGTCTCTGTATGCTGTTAAGTAGGTTAAGTGAATATTTTGGGACCGAGCTCCTTATATGGGAACAGTATTCCAGGCCTGGTCTAACCTGTGGTTTGTAGAGAAGGAGAAGTTGCTTGGGGCTAAAGTACGCCGATCTTGCGATATAGGAAATGTGGTCCTGCCATGTGATTCCTGAATTGATTGTGACTCCTAGAAGGTGCATTGAGTCCTTGGGATGGATTGGATGGTTTGGTCATCCATTTGGATCTGAGGAACTGTTGCATGCATGCAACTGCTGCATTTTTCCTAGAAAATGTTGTGAGCTGTGTCTTGTTTGCATTAAATACAACCAAGTTGTCTTTTCCCCACTACAAGATTTTGTCCAGATATAATCATTTAGAGAACTAATTTGTTCACATCTCTGACTATGTGATGTAGCCGCATTCACTGGCCCACTGTTCGAGATGGAGGATATAAGAGTTCTGTCATCAGCAAAGCTGTAGATATTATTATTTGTCGATCCAAGTAAATCGTTGATGTGGAGAAGAAATAGAGTTGGAGAAAGAATAGATCCTTGGGGCACACCTCAAAAACTCTAGTCATAAGTCGACTAGATTTGTCTGGACTAGATTAGTAAACTAGAGTGTGAATGTCCAAAAACCACATTAAGGGTGGTTAAGTAATCGAATGCACTGCTGGTCAAGAAATTGTCAGTTTCAATTGTGTCGAACCAGCTGACTGCCACTTCAATTATTCCATTTTAACTTTAAACAGTTCTTTATGCCAAATTGTATTTTATATGCCGTGAAAATACTTTTAGTTTATTTATAAACCCAAATTGTAAAACGTCTAAAATTTCTAGGCAGTCGCGTACCTAGCAATCTAGTCTAGGCAAATCCAGCCAACAGTAGTTTTTTAAACCACAGGATTGAATACTCAATTAGCTCGACTTACCACTAGGTATAGGTATGGCTTGCACAGAAATTAAGGTTAGAACAGATGAAACCCGACAATTTCAATAATGCGGACAGACAAGTGAGAACCAATTCTCACATTGGAACAATTAAGAAGATGGCATAGGCAGGTATGACTTTGGCTGGAGTAAAGTAAGAAACAAGTCCAGGATCAGGTTCTTCTGAACATAGAAAACGATCCGGCAATAACTGAAGATACATGACGTCCTCTCCCTAAAGAAATATGATCTCGAGATGTATTTAAACATTAAATTCGCTAATAATGCGTCTATCAGTTTTGAGCGGACATATCTTTCGTAAAAAATATAAATCATAAAAATGCATGATGACAGTTAGGTAATGGTCATTTTTGTGTATTGCCTAGCCTATATGCAATAGTCAGATCAGTATTTAAACAAAAAAAAAATACAGTAGGTATTTACCTTACCTTTCGGGTAAAAGTTTAATCTGCAAGAGTACCTACATCGATGACCAAGTTAGTTAGCTAGCGAAAATCTCTATATATAAAACAAAGTGGAAAAAACTGTATGTTTCCCTCTGTCGCCCGTAATTTTCAAACAATTTAGTTGATTTTTTTTTTAAATATCCATAATTACGGTGGTCGTTCAATAGGCTAAACAAATTCAAAATCGGACAAAGGGGCGTGGCACCTCCCATACAAAAAAAAATCATTCAAAATCGTAATCTCGAAAACCACCGATTGAGCTCAAACTTACAGATAATTTTAGGTATTGGCCGTAGAGTGCTCCTGCGAAGATTGGTCAAAGTTGTACAAAGGGGCGTGGCACCTAAAAAATAAATAAATAGGCGGTAGACACCCAAGGCCTAGCTTCTCGCAACCATTCGTTTTTGTGTGAGTTTCTATTTTTGGAACGAATGGAAGGGACCTACAATTTTATGCCGAGTCCGAACGGCTGAATTGAGAAGCTTTTTCAGGACAGACATACTCTCGGATGTTTGTCAGACGTTCGCGAGAGGTGGCGCAGTAGAAAAAACCTTAAGATGTAATTTGTGTTTTTCCGGGGATCGAACCTGGGATCCCTCGCACAGTAGTCCAGCACACTAACCACTGCGCTACTGCGCCCACAGGCGTGGCACCTCCCAAGCAAAAAAAAAAACATTCAAAATCGTAATCTCGAAAACCAACGAATCGATTGATTTAATTTTAGGTATTGGCCGTAGAGTGCTCCTGTGAAGATTGGTCAAAGTTGTACAAAGGGGCGTGGCACCTCCCAAGCAAAAATAAAACATTCAAAATCTTATACCTCCTATACAAAAAACATCTTCTATGGAGTGGAACTCGATGACGTTATATCTTGATAACCGCTGAGCCGATTTTCTTTTGTTTTGTCCTGGCCTGGCGAAGCCGGCGCGCGGGGGTTCAGCTAGTATGCTATGTGCATATTAGAATTGCAACTTCGCCAAATCGACGACCAATTAGATTTACAGGGTAAAAAATAATTTTCTTACCTACAATTTATTTAAAAAATTGTGAGTTTGTAAAATGCTGTAAAAGACACTATAAAAAAATATTATTAGTAGATACGGTCCAGTAGATATCTAAAAAAAAGCGGCTGAAATGAGTTGCATTTCCGATAGCTCTTTGTTGCATTTCCCTTAAATTTTCCATAGCGAATACAAAGGAGTAGGGGCTAGTGAACCCAATTAAATCAACAACTGAAGGTTGCAAGTCATCATCCCGTCGTCGGTCGTTCCATTCACAAGATGTATATCGTCAATACACTATCGTTGCTGTACCAAATCAATTGTTTACATGCTTTTTATTATCTCCCAGATGCATGCCAACGAAACGAATAGACATCAGAGATACACAGACACATAGGTAGATCCAAGAATACGGAATAATTGACAAAGTAAATAAAGTGAGTCGAGGCAAAATGTGCAAATGAATTGAATCGCTGTCCGGTCGAATTCCATTTCAATGAAGTTCTTGCCAGTTTACTTACTTGAAGCTTGAAGTGCGATCACAACCAAAGCTCTGTTCTGAGACGCCCGCCCGCCATGCCAGTCAGCCCACCTATTGTTTGCAAGTCATAATTTGGTGGTGCCAAGTCTGAACTGACATCAACCCCGTGGCTGTAAAGCTTCTCAAGCCATGAGGCAATAAACAGTTTTTCTTTTTCGAGAACGCTGCGTAACAATGCAAATAGTATTCGAAACGGATGTGTGTGATCGTGATGTGATCGCATTAATTAAAGCACACATTCTAGGTATAGTGTGCTCTAGGGGCTGTGATTGTGAGGTTTAATTTTACCCGCTCCAATAGAGAGCGCAAGTGAGAACATAATGTAGTGCGATGCGACTCCACTCCAATATGCTCGAAAAGCTTATCGTGTAGTGCTGTGGAAAACTTATGAGTATGTATTTTATCAGTTAGTCAGTACGCGAGATAAAGGTTTACCTTCGCCGTCGTTGGCTTGCGCTTATCTCTTTGGTGTGAGCTGAAACGAATTCTTGTTTTATTGAATTATAATATTTTTCGCGCTATCTGACTGTACGCAAAGACTGAATATAACAAAATTAAGGCAAACGCAAATAGCTTACGGCTTTAAAGTGCATTGATACATTGGAATAACGTGAATCTATCTTGAGCGCCTGTATGCCCTAGTGTCAAAATGGTTAAGGATAGATTGCCCGATCTAATACAGGTGAGAGAGCCAAAACTACTACTCTGCCACTACTAGACTTCGTTGTGTAGCTTATCATTGTGCAAACGACAACCGACGGCAGAAGATACGATAATAACGATAATTAAATTAACTCATTGAAGAATTTCGTTTTCAGAGATCGCTTCAAACCTCCAACGGTTCGCTGGATCAACCTATAACGATGACTGAGCTTAGCACAAATGTCGATGCAATTCTTAATCCGGTAATTACATAAAAAAAAACTACACAAACACTTTTATTACCTACAGCGCGATTTTATTCGTTATCTGCGGTTTTAAGGTGTTGCTGATTAAGTTTCTGAGTAGTGATTCAGCTAAGAGTTGTGTACATATAAAGATAATTTCCCAATGTCGTTTCCAAGACCAGTAAAACGATTTTCATGTGAGATATGGGCGTAGTCAATTATGACAATATGTTAACAAAGTGGTCAATGCTAATCTCAGTTACGTGCAACATAGAGATCTGCTATAATTTTATAATTGGCCAATGGCAACAACAGAAAAATATATCGCACTGTATATTGTATTTAAACTGCTGCAGTTCAATATCAATATCACGAGATAAGTGTGTAGTGTAGGGACGTGAATTAGTTGCCACTGCTGTTCATTGACTTGTGATTTATTCAAATACCGAATAGGTAACCTGACCTGCTTCGATTCATGAAGGTGGTTAAAGTTACTAAGTTCAATGCTGTTTTGCGCATTAGTCACAATCATTTTCGTATGTATATCCCAAAAAGACCAAGAGCAGAACAAGTATCAGGTGTTTTTATTTCTCATTCACAAATCTTTTGTGAAGTGCTCGATAAGAAATGTTATGAGAATCGGCCCATGGAAAACTACCACTGATCCTTGATTTAAAGAACAATCATAAACTGTAAACTAGGGTGTAGTTTTCCGTAAACATAATTTGAGAGTATGTTTTGATTAACATTTGAGAGTATAAGATACTAGCGGACCCGGCAAACTTCGTCTCGCCTCAATTTAACACCTTCAGATAAACTCCAGAGTGATACAGTTAGTTCAAATTTCAATGTGAATTATTTGAATGGAATCGAAATCAGTACAGAGTGATGTGATAAACAGTGATTTTCGATTTGTTTTCCGGCGCTAAAACAAACAACGAAGACGGTTTGTCAACACGCGAACAGGCAATGTACAGGGAAATTCGAGATTAATCTCACAGACTTCCAAAGATTGGTCTTGCGATTATTATTGATTGTCATCGCAAAAGCCAACTTGAATTGGAGTGGAAGATCAGTTGGAATAATCGGAATTCGTAGGATAAGGACTTTCTCTCCTTTGAATTTGACCTTGATGATCGTCGCTTGAATCACATTGTTCATCAGTTTCTTGACGGACAACCGCGTAACGTTTCACAATTTCCGATGATTCAGATTCCGCTACACGATTATGATCGATCCCACCTTCAGCTGTAAATTATGCGGTGGAGTTGCTCTGGCACATCAAGCGAGTTCAAAAATTCCGTCGGTCGGTTAGTTGGTTTGGTCGCTTCATCCTCGTCGGTCACGCTGTCAAGGGATTTGTATGAATGCAGTTCTCCAGCGATTTGTCTTTGAATAATGAAATTCAAGATATCGACGTCCTTATTCTTCGCTGCAAGTATTAACCGTTCACTAATCCAATAGAGATTTTTTATAATTTTGTGCAATTCAGGGGAATACTTTGGTGATGAGTTCCTCATTCGCCGATGTGAACTCGCAAACAATTTCTGGGAACGATATCAACCAGTCGAAACATCAACGGGAATTTATGGCCATTGTCAAGCGCCAGGAGGTTAATCTCTCCACCCAAAATGTACGCAAAACATCTTTTATCACAATGATTTTCACAATTATCCCAAATTTTCCAAGCTTCACAACGAATTTTCGACCTTTACATCGTCCAAAATCATCAAATCATGCGATAAAATTCCGTTGAAAAAAAAATTTTTTTTTTTGCGTTTTCCGGAATTTTCCGAGTTTTACACTAACAATTTTCTATTTTTCCATTCGAAAAGCCATTCCAGAACAACATACAAAATTCCATACAAAAAAATCAATTTTCGATTTTTCCACTTTCCCGAATTTTCCGCAGGGTGTTCCCAAAATTTTCTTTTAGAAGAACCTTCTCCTGGCAATTACGAACAACAGAAAAGAAATTTGCCAAATCGGTCCAGCCGTTCTCAATTGATGAATTACTATACATTTTTGCCACCATTTTTATTGTATACAGTCCTGAGGAAATATATCCGTTTAAGTTCGGCGTAAGGTTTGTAGGTCCCTTTCATTCGTCCCACAAATAAAGACTCACAACAAACGAATGGTTGCTCGAGAACCTAGCTCTTTATTCTTTTAGGGATATTTCGCGCACTTATATGGGCGCGTTCACACCTGCAAACCGAAATCGTCCATGAAAATGTATGCCAACGACCGGGTAGCCGGTACCGGTTAGCCGGCTGCCGGGTATGTGTGAAATGGGCCTTATTCTGTTTAGATTATTATGTAGGTACCTACTCAAAACTGCCGGGTAACAAAATCATCGCATTTGGTTCGCAGTCAAGTTCCCCGAAGAAGATTTCATTCGCCGGCGAGTACCTTGTACCTACCTACAAGTACACGCATGAAACGCATTGAAACTGTCCGTTATCACGTCGCTTGAGGGCAGAAATCACCACTGCTACTTTGTCAATTGTGTGAGCATTGACTTGTTGGTTGTTGCGCATGAGCACCACCTGGGACCTATAACACAACATGACAAGTCGACATGTCTAAATTCGCTTGTCCAACTATGCTTGTCCGAAAAGTACAAATGAATTCTGTAACAGAACGTAAACTGTTGCACTTGTCAAAAGAATTAAATTCCCTCGACTTGTCGGCATTCGGCCGACAAGTGTTTAGATGGCAAAAATCACGGCGGACAAAAAAATGCTATTTAAACAAAAACAAGAGAGGAAAAAGATATCCTTTTTGGTGCTTTCGGTGATGTCCTAACAAAAGACAATAAATTTGCAAAATGGAAGGAAATACACAGCCTGGCAAAAAACCAAAATATTGTTCCGCAAAATTAGAATTATAAGGGACGTAGGTATATTTTAATTATATATTATATATTATTTTATTTCTGTATTTGTATTCTACTTTTCCAAAGGTATAACATTAAAAATGCACTTGTCAGCTCTTGACAATATTCAAATCACTTGTCCTAATTGAACCACAGTTCTACAAGTGTTTCTTGACACTTGTCGTGTTCTGTTACAGAAAAAGGGAAATTATATAATGTGTTACACAATTTTTTACAAGTTGTCGAAATTCACTTGTCCTACAACTACTTGTCGCGCTGTGTTACAGGCCCCTGGTATTTTGTCTGCGCTGATGATGGTTTGGTAATGATCAGAAGGCAGTGCTTTCAATGAAGCAATTCACAAAAACAAAATCAATCGTAAATGTGAAAGATCAAACAATTCAGACGTCAGACGTTAAACGTGAGTCTGAGATCGTTATCTGTTCGCGATCTTATTTTCCTAAGGAACCAAATTCGCCGATTGTCAATTCAGTATCTAGTGATATTAATTCCTTAGAATCAATGTCAATCAATCAAATATCGATACCATCCACCCCTGAAAGTATCTACCTATTCAATTTCGGGTTTTCATTTTTCAACTCTTCTGGTCGAAAATTTCAATGCAAATCGGATGATGTCCAGCCGAGTTATACGCGTACGAACCGACACTTATTTATTTTTATATATTATGCATACTAGCATACAGCATACTTATAGAAGTCCTTTATGTAATTCACTAAGACTTTATTTCAAAAACGTTTTCTAGTATACAGAGATACGTACGCTTCTTGGTACGATTGTTGCAAACCTCGAAACAATGAACCGAATGGTGCAAACAATAAATATACGAAATTTCAACGGTAGGTTATACATATTTGCATTTAGCTTCACTTTTATTCGAATTGCCTATACTTCCTAGAGAAGGAACTTGAGGAGCTACGTAATGAAAATCTGAAAATCGGCACACAACTTATGATAAAATTCAAGGATTTCAAAGCCAACCTACCGCCCGACGATGATTACTGCTTAGAAGCGAGAATGAAACGAACACTCTTCTACGGACTTCACCAATCGTACATAAACATTTGGACACGCAATGAATTGTTCCTACAATCCTATGAGGATAAACTGAAAAAGAATTTGCAGATGCATTCCAAAATCAGTACGTGACATAATTAGAGAAAAGAATGCAATTTATATTTAATACATTTTTTCTACAACATTCAGTGAACTACAACTCAACCGAAGAGGAAGTCGAAGAACTAATTGCCAATAAAACAACTTCTCTATTTGTGGGAAATGTAAGTCCAGATGCTTTCTTTTTCGAAAAAAAAAATGCTTTAGTCCCTGTGTTGTTGAAGTAAGAAAGGTTAAATTTTAGTAATTTAGATTTTAGAAGAGACCGAAAAAGAGCGAAGAACGTTAAGGGATTTAATGGACCGATTTTCCGAATTGAAAAAACTGGAGAAATCTTTGGAAGATGTCCACGCACTATTCGTCCGAATACAAAACTTAGTATTAGAACAGGTAACTTAAATGAAACATAATTTTTGACCTTCATTTGTGTAAACTAATCATTTAATCTTAGAGTGAAACTATTCAATTGGTTGAATATCATGCTCAGCAGGCAACACTGCATATAGACAAAGGGGCGGATGAGCTTGAACAAGCACATACCCTTAAGAAGAAGACATTGAAGGTATAAAGACGACCTTTATTTTATTATTTCTTCATTTTAACAGTTCATTTACGTTTTTGTTACAGAAAAAAATTATTCTTTTAGTGATATTGTTAGTTCTATTAATTATTTTAATATTTGTAGCGGTTTATTTATAAATTTATTGTAAATGTTTTGGATTTATTTAAAAGTGTGTTTGTACTTTTTTTAATTGTACTTGCCAATTTAAGATGTGAACTTGTTTATGCTTAAGAAACTATTATAAAGTATTTGTTTAATACAATCATTTTAACGTCAAACGATGACTACGTGATGTTACAAAATTAGCACAAATCAAGGAAAATTGCATGTAATTCAGTTATTCAAAAGACTGCAACGTCGAATATGTACCTACACAAATTTGTAAATACCAATTAAAAATACAATGTAGTTACAAAATCTTGGACTACAATCCTGATAAATGTTGTCAAAATTAAGATTTAATATGTACAGTGACGCCAAAAACATTCCGGATTTTTTCTTGACATATGTAATATTTTTCTTAACATCAAGAAGAAATCCTTTAACTTAATACAAATTAATAATTTGAAAAATTCCATTAGAAACCTTTATACATAGTTTCCTTTAAAATATAATACCTTTATATAGAAAAAATCCGGAATGTTTTTGGCGTCACTATAGCTATATTCCTTTACTTTCAAAAATACACCCCTTAAAACTGTCAGTTGCCTGACAATTGACAGATAATTTGAAATCTGGACTGCATTCCAGGTTTGACTATTTTAACTAAATTAACAACGATTGTTTATTTAGTTACTTTTTGGAATCTTGGACATCTATTGTTACTAATTTCATGTTGACATTTCACTTTTCATGTGGTAGTGAGTTGTTGGACCGCATCACGTGCAAGTCGAATCCATGTTTGATTTCAAAAAAAAAAATAAAAAATGAATACGTGAATCCATGACAGCTGCTTTGTTAGTATGAGTGAAATGAACCACACTTTTGCCTCTTGTTCATTTAGTTAACTTCCCCTCCTTCGAACTGTCACAGCTTGTCAACGCTGTAGTTAAAATAGTTAACTACTGCCGAATTTGGAATGCACTCCTGTTAACCTACATTTATTTGGTATGCAATGACAAAGTAACGTTTTGAATTTGTGTTGTTTTATTTCCTGCGATGTGAGAAACAAATTGGTATAAAAATGGTATCAGAAGGCGAGAAAATAATGTAACTTATCGAATGCTTGTAGTTCAGTAAGTGCAAACTCTTCCACATACCTACTTGGCTTCATACTCACATAAAATGTATGGAAAAAAAAATGATACTGTAATTTTTCATAAGTTACTAAATACAAAAACGTTCCCTAAAATGTTCGTAAGTTTTTCTCTTTCAGAGAGAATTTCAATTCAATTTCATCCCCACCAACTGTAATTTTGACAGTCTTGACAGACAGACCTAATAGGTATTTTTACGGAACAGAGCTAATAGGCCTTTTTTACTTTTGTTTGCCCGATCCATAAGAAATTAGACCCTCTAAACTGCGCCAACTATAGAGGCGTCAGTCTCCTTAACATCGCTTACAAGATCCTGTTACTTTTAAATTCATTTTTATTAAATTTTTTCTTTAACTTACAAACTAGACAAAAATGATTAAATCTAAATTAAAACTAACAGTTATCTTATTCTACAAGATCCTGTCGACCGTACTGTGTGAACCCCTGAAACCATTTGTCAACGAACTGATTGGACCCTATTAGTGCGGTTTTAGGCCCCGTAAGTCCACAACGATACTCACCATCTATTTATCGATTTCAAGGCCGCGTATGACAGTATTTATAGAGACGAGCTATACAGAGCCATGTCTAGTTTTGGCGTCCCTGCCAAACTTGTCATAAAGGTCGGAAACAATCTAGCCGAGACCTTTGATGTCAAAAAAGGACTTAGACAAGGTGATGCGCTGTCATGTGACTAGTAAAGGCCTTGTCAAGAAACACTAAGGAGACTCTATATAAGTCCCTCATCATCCCAGTCCTACTCTATGGCGCAGAAGAATGGACGTTAACAAAGGCGGATGAAGATCTTCTTATGGTCGTTTCGAACGCAAAATGTCGGTCCCGTTTGCGTTGACGGGCTTTGGAGGAGGAGCGAATGAACACCAACGCTTCGGACCGAAGAGTCTTCGATTCCAGCCCGGAGGGACAACGCACTAGAGGAAGACCTCGCCTTAGGTGGCGCGCACAAGTGGAAGCGGGGACCTCAACCAACTTGGAGTGCGCAACTGGAGGTGGTTAGCCAAAGATCGGGCTAACTGGAGAAGTGGAGAGGCGTGTTGGTTAATGCCCATGTCCACCCCGGACTTTTGATTGGCTTAAGTCACATTACCGACACGCATACCAGTCTGACGTTAATTCGACGTCAGAATTATGTTAGAAAATAGTGCAAGTCGTGTAGTCGGCATATTTTTGACGCTGGGGCTGGCATTATGTATGCATGCGTATGTCCGACCCAGAATGGCCTGATATGCATGTCGTGTACTCAGCAAATTTTATGGCATGTAAAATGAGTATGTCACTACAAATTGACATATCCTAGTGAATAACGAGCAGGTCGATGAGAATGTATAGGTATTTTGCTTGAATTGCTTTGTTTTTAAATTGTTTGGGTGAATTTATTTAATTTTCCTTATAATTTCAAGGGTTCGATTTTATGTTCGTAGTGTGATTAGGTGTATGGAATATTGTGGACTCAACGGACCATTGGTAAAGGCCAATCATCTTTCGCAAGCGGTTCCATATTTTCACACAGTATTTAAGACAGGTTCTAGTCAGCTACACTGTTTAGTCAGTCAGTTTATGGTCTCTTGGCCATCGGCATCGATGCTTCTGGTCTTCAGTGCTTACTGCTTCTGCATACGACTTCTAAATAGATTGAAGGATGCGCTATCGCCCAAGGTTTTGCCGCTTAAGAAGTTAGGTACAGCCTTTAGGAAAGTGCATTATCTACTTTTAAAATTTTACGCATCAAAAGGGTAGTAAACAAAATTCTTTTCCAATGGTCCTTAAAGTGAAATTCAAAATTTTTGGAATTTTATAATATTTTTTTTTAATCTGATTTTGTTTGTTTTGTTTTTTTAATACAGTTTCAGCATTATTAAATATAATTTTGGGCACGAGTACGATAACTTAGGCGCCAAAAATTGATAACGGTTTTTTGTAGAGGAGTTAAATATAAGCGTTTTTTACTATGGGAGGGGGGGGGGTCTATCTGGCTTCGTTTAGGCGGGAGGGGTAATTAAAAAAAAAAAATGAAACATAAAATGAAAATAAAATATTAAAAAACAATGGCAACGCCTACAATTAAGGATTTTAGGATTTTGAAAGCCAAGATTCCGTTCTTTCAAATTATTTTTAAATCAAGTTATTTTTATTAACAGTTTTTGAAAAAAATCCTTTCAAATTTCAAATTTAAGGAAAAAAATTAAAAAAAAAATTTTGTATGTTGATTTTATCAATATTGAGAATATAGATACATTTGTTATAGATAGATTTGTTTGTAGTTTTTACTGCCTAAATCAATTCTTAATCGAACACTGAAAACTAGATTGAATTATGTCTTCTAATTTTTGAGAAAATGGAAAATTACTTTTATATGTCACACGCTTAGAGTACAAATTGTTACCTTTGCACCTTGAAATGAGTATGCAACCCCCCTGCTTGGGGTCACTGTTGGATTTTGGGATGGGTGCAAGGCTGAGTATATGCAAACTTTCTTTTAATTATATTAGTTTACCCAATGTCAACAAGAATCTTCTGTAACAGTCTCTGGCCTAAAAGTTCACATCATAGACACAATTTTGCTGATTTGCACTATAGACAATTTAGAAGAGATTCCTAGCTATGAAAAATGCTATAATACTTTGTTGTTAGTGTTGCCATTGATTTTTAATATTTTATTTTAATTTTAAGTTTAATTTTTTTTTTAATTACCCCTCCCTCCTAAATGGAGCGAGATAGACCCACCCTCCCATAGCAAAAAATGCTTGTATTTAACCCCTCTACATATGTCCATCAATAGTTTTCATCGCCAAAATTATTGTACTCAATTTTTGTCCTTAAATTTCAAGTTTGAAATTGTTTTTTTCAAAAACTATTAACAGAAATAACTTGATTTAAAAATAATATTCAAGAACAGATTCCAGGCTTTCAAAAATGATATAGTCTTTTATTATAAGTGTTGCCATTGTTTTTTAATAATTTTTTTTTTCATTTTAAGTATTATTTTTTTTTAAATTTCCCCTCCCGCCTAAATGAAGCGAGATAGATCCCCCCTCCCTTAGTTAAAAATGCTTATATTTAACTCCTCTACAAAAAACCGTTATCAATTTTTGGCGCCTAAGTTATCGTACTCTCCCCTAATTTTGTATGGTAAGCTACAAACAAAAGTGTAATCCTCAACTTTTTAGATAGCGTTTTCTCGGAATGGTGTTTTTTGATATATTGCTCTATTGTACTGAGGAGGGTGCGATATGTCTAAAAATCTATGCAATTCAATAATTGAAACATTGAGGTTCCCCGAGGTTTTCATCCAAAAAGAAAAAAAATAATTGGACTATAATACGACTATACTTTTGGTCCTGTCGACGACGGTCTCTATAGGTACCTATCATATAGCTATAAAAATGTTAAGTTGGTTTGTGTAGGTACGCTTCAAAAACTCGAAAAGTTCTGCACCGATTGAGCTCAAATTTTCACACAATCGTGGTACACAAATTCTTACTAGCAGACAGCAAAGAGATGTTATTCAAATGTTTGTCTCTATAGGCGGTTTTCTAAGTAGACCGTTAACGCACAGATTACAATGTCACGCGATTCCCCAACGAAATTTACGCGCACAGATGTGTACCCAAACAATCAATACGAATCACTGCCTATCTGTGAGTTGAAGGACGGTGTGTTGTTAGATATTAAAAGCGGCACGAAGCGCTGCGAGTTATACAAATTAATCAACCCGTCTATGAAATGCTAAAAAACTGCTAACCAAAGAAAAGTGTTAATGATCTGTAGGCATGATATGTTGGTTTAAGCTCAGTTGTTCAATGCGAGTCAGCTTCCGATTGAGACAAACTATAAATTGAAATAGTTTTTCATGTGAAGATCATTCCCATCTTAATCCCCAGTTCGTTTGCCACCAACGCATCAATAATCACTGCAGACAGTTTTCAATTATGAAATTTGCTATCGTTTTTGCATTGTGTTTTGCTGCCGCACTTGCTGCACCCTTGGATAATTCAAAGGATGCTGTAATCACAGCTTACGAAAACGATAACATCGGAGTCGATGGATACAAATTTAAGTGAGTATATTTACATAAGAAATATTGGAAATAGCAACCTGGATACACTTTTTTATAGCGTTGAGACCAGTGATGGTAAATCGTTCGCGGAACAGGGTCAACTAAAAAATATTGGAACTGATGAAGAAGCTATTCAAGTCCAAGGTCAATACTCCTACACCGGCCCTGATGGTGTCGTCTACTCCGTACAGTACACCGCCGACGAGAATGGTTTCCAACCCGTGGGATCCCATATTCCACAAGCTTAAATCCTTTTAGTTGTTCCTTTAAGTTTTAGTGTGTCTTTAAAAATAAATTGTTTTGAAAAAGATGTGAATACCTTTTAATTGTTTTACTCAAAATATAGGTAGGTACCTACCTAGATATCATTTCCGACACCTATCAGCATGATTCAATTTGTTTGGATTTGTCATTTTAGCATGGCTGAATGCTGAGATGCGGCATCTGCATCAATTAGCATAATATTATGAATAGGTATGATTTAAATGCCAAAATACATAACACTTTGAATTAACTACGTTTTTATGAGGCGATCACGATGGCTGACGAATCCAACCTTGTGGGATGTGATAATACAGCAGCTTACCTAAAAACTTATAAAATTCTTCTGATCAAAATGATTTATTGGATCAATACCGGCGGGTGTTATTTGGTGTTATTTTTGATTTCACTTAAAAGAGCTTTGATATGTGTATATTATATAATGACCTTGACATATACAAAAAGTTGGAGAAGGAGTTGGAGTTGTGGAAGCTTTGCCTATCATCGTCTATATTGAATGGTACCTTCTGCCCAAGGGGATTCTGGTCTTCGTCGCCATTATAGAGTCTGCAGAAGTAATTTTTCAACCGCTTACGAGCGCAGACAGATTCTAAGCGCCATTCCAACAGATGGCACTGGCGACAATCAGTAATACTTTTCAATGCACACTACAGTAGAAACAAAGCTTGGCGAGATCAGTCAAACATTACAAAAGAATGAGACAGCTGGGCGACGAGGAAAAGTCGATTTCATAAACGCTAGCACTACGAGGCACAGCTGCAGATTTGTTTGAAACTATTTCAGAAGAAAAACAACGCAACTACGACGCATTGGTTAAGACTATCGAATATGCAGCAAATATATAGGGTACAACTGCGCAGTAGAATCCAGAAGCGGGGAGAAACCGAAACGTTACCAGCGGTTGTAAGCGGATATCGAACGGCTGACGCTGACGCATTTATCGTATATCAATGGCGGCGATATCATCAATGAAATGATTGTGGAGACGTTTATCCAGGCCTTAGAGGACAGGCAACTGCACCCAGACAGACTAGTTGTCCGCACTGCAGTATACTAGGAATCGTAATAAAGGGCATCTGAGCGTCCAGCGAATGAAACTTCTCAAAATTATCAAGTCGGGAAACGTGTTAGAGCCAACTTCGCGGAGCAGAAACAGGTTTCTGGAATCGAAACTGCAACAGCAAGGGTGTATGGAGAAGTACTTTTAACAACAAATTGTGCGCGATTAGTCTTCTCCCATACCTTTTTATTCGCCGATGTATGTAACGACAGCTCTAAGGTACTTGGCATTACAAAGACTTGAACAACACCGCTCTATCAGCATTCCGCAATCAGATGGAGTTGTGTAACGCTTCAACAGAACATTGATTGGTCTAAAACGAAGCAGCACATTCTCGAATTATCCGGTTGGAATGTAGAATATTCGAGCGGCTGAGATATGACTATAAAAAGTTGTTGCGAAATCCGACGAACAGTTCCACTTATATTCGAAATAGTATCCGTTGTGTTATAAAATAAGTGGAAAGATAGATTTTAAGTGATGTCTTTTAATAAGAGTGATTTATTACAGATAAGTGAACAGAATTGTGTCTTATCTTTTCGAATCCCAGCCGAATGTAACAATATGTATGTATGTATCCAATATCTTTATGGCATTCGCCCAATGAAAAAGGTCAAACAAAAATAACCACATACAATCAACAGTTCTATCAATCACAACTAGAAATTTATTAGGAATCGATCACTTAAAATAGAAAAAAATTGTTAATAGGATAACCTAAGTACTACATATTTCTTATATTCAAACAAATCTCGTTAGGGTTTACAAATATATTCCACATTTCCCCTAGACAGTTGATTAGTTATCAAACTGGTAAATTGGCATTCCATCGGCATCCCAAGTATTTTTGCATTTTTTAAATGCACACAGTAGATAAAGCGCTACAACAAACCACAATTAAATTTAACTGTTATCATGTTTAGATTTATTAACTTACTAGAGGCCTCCCATTCTGACTTGGAAAGAGTGCCGAATGCTTTAGAGTTGTAATTCAATTTACTGCATAGCCTCCGCACATGAGCATACTCTTCACTATCATTTGATGACTCCGGCAACACGTAAGTTTCCAAAGCCTGCATCCTGTCGAGAAGTGATTTACCTGGACGAGAAATTTGTTAAAACTTTTGAATGTTGGAACCTTATAACTCACCCTGTTTGTAGGACTCATTGTAATATTCTGCAAATGTGCTTTTACGCACTAGCTGCAAGCCATGTTTTTTACACAGTTTGACCAACGTCGGGAAATGCACAAGGAATTCCGGACAATCCACCACGCCATCCAAATGGAATTGATACTTTGCCCCAAAAAGCGGCGGTTTTTTGGTGTCGCACACAAACTCAATATTATACAAATCGTTGCCAAACGATTTTTCATTCTTGGAGTCCCTCAAGCGACGCATTATTTCATATGCATTTGGTATTGTGGCAATAAAGTAGCCACCGGGCTGCAGGCACTCGGCTGCGTTGCGCACCATACAATCAGCTTGGGTTAACGACTCAAATGAGTAGTGAAATGCAAACTGACAACTTACTAGGTTAAGCTTTAAAGACGGATCCTTGTATCTTTCCCTCAATCGAACTAACGTCGCATCGCAGGCAAAGAACTCTGCCGAAAACCGCGACAGCAGTTTGTTATTCTTTTCATAGCGAGATTTACACTGTTCTAGGCTAACTTCAGCTATGTCAGTACATATTAGATGAGTAATACCACACTTCTCCCACTTTAATAGATCACCACCTTTCCCACAGCACATGTCTAGGACGCGAGTAGGTTCGCCCATCTTGGATCCATGGATTGTTCGCATGTACTCGTTAATGAACATGCTCTTTATCCAGTTATTAAAGTTTCGCATGTGAACTATCCGAGATTTTGAACGCTCGCTGAGTCCAGCTTCCTTTAGCTCGTTGTAATGCGATGCAACAATTTTTGCGTTGTCGCTTCCATTGCCTGCTTTTTGGCCAAAACATTCATATTCCTCTTTTAATTCTGTAGCAGAATTTGTTGTATCAGTGCAACTCATTATTCGACTTGCAAAAATATAAACCTTGGTACTTATTTCTTTTTCTTTAAGAAGCGAATAACAAATAAAATAACAACTACAGTTACAGTGTTGAGATTGAAGAGTAGGAAATAACAAGCTAGCTCTCTCTTCGTTAATTGACAGTGTTTTGGAATAGATTTCTTAAAACTTGTCTGTAATAGAAATTAAACCTGGGCTATTCACAATAACAACCGGGAAGATGAGTTGCTGGGACTGGGAGATGAGTTACTTACCAACTATTTTCATAGAATGCAACACCGTGCCATGAATTATTACTCGTGGAGACCACAAATAGCATTCAAACAATTTTTTTTAATATCCACGCTCCACATGCGATAAATACATAGTATGTGATAAGGTATGATTTATTATAGCATGTGTAAACCCTTATAGCAGATGTATTTCCATCGCTTGCGATAGAAAGCATGCCCTTCTCGCATAATATCAATCGCATACTTGAAACACTGCTGTCAGTTTGCTGTCAATTCCTTTGTCAATACAAACAATTTGTGCTGTTTAAATTCGTTCAATTTCGCAAGTGGAGACAGCTTATATTGCTCAGAATATTATTCATAGAATGATATGACATAGCCGGGTTAGGTATATAAATTATGACCAAGTTTCTTAAGTTTTTATCCAAACAAAAACGAATTTAAATGCTAAACAAGTCCAGCATTTTCAAATGAATCTGGCATCACTTCAGCGTTGTTTTGCTTTTATTTCTTTCCTACCTAGGTACGTAGGTAGTTTTGTTTATATTCTACAAACTTTCGTTGTCTCTTTTATACATCCGCATAAAAATAGATAAGCGGTAGCACATAAACGAAAGAAATGAACTGTCAGTGTCAAATGTAAAATCATCTACAACGAGCCCATGAGTGAAAAGGAAAGACTGTCATTTGGTACGAAAATAATGCCTCTTCGATACGATTTCGAAACAAATTCGTGTCAAATAAGTGCGCGATAATATTTTGTTACAAATAAAAATAACAAAAAAGTTCCCTAGATTTGTGTGCAGGAAAAACGTCATTGTTTATATATTGTGTTATTATTCAGGAAATGTGTTCCCCAAATGGTTGTTTATTCCAATAAATCCTTCCCAAAACAGGTAAATGTCCACTGCCATGAAAGAATAACAAAAATTCCACTGTAATCCTTGTCCGCGGTACGAATAAATTCCACTGGGATAATGAAGGTCTCGAAGTACGCCATTTTTATAAAGAAATTTTGCTACACTATTTTACGCAATGGGTTAGTTGAATATGTCCCAACAAATAATTAATATATTTAATGAAATTGTTTGCATTTGTAAGGTGAAAATCTTTAGAATAAAAATCAAAACTACGAACCCTCGTAAATATAAATTTGTTTGCTGCCCCTCGCAAGTTTGTACTGTAGTAGGTATGTTGTATATTATTTGCTTCATATTTTTATGATTACCTACATATACTATTTTATTAGATCTATAGAATGAAGCGCGTATTTTTTGTTCAACTATTATAAAAGTGTTGCTTCGTCAAGTGTTTCTGAAATAAATCAAACACCAAATTGGCAAATTGTGTGGGAAGTATCTAGCATTTTTCTGGGCTACGTAGTTTCTGTGTGCAATAACTATAATTCATCACTACATTATATCGTTCTTTCACTCGGAGGCAACCCATATTAGAAATGTAACAAATGGCGCGTTATTGTAACCTAATTAAAAAAAGGGAAATCTCCATAATCTTGCTAAATAAATGTCGCTAAAGTAATTTTTGTTTGTAGGTACCCTGAAAGCTGAAAAGCCAACATCTTGAACTCCTTTAATTTTTAAGTAGGTAATGTACAAATAAATTGAAATAACGGGCAGAATAATAACGCATCCGTGAGCGAGAAGATACATAATATGTAATTCAAATGGTTTTGATTTTGCACGTAAAATCCTAATTCATAGACGTATTGCTCGCTCACGACTGCGGTAATTCAACCCCAGTTTTCATTTCTCTGCACAAAAGATCTAATTAGAAATGGATATAAGAAGTCTTTATTCGTCTTCTTTAACAAGATTGATACCGATTACACATAAACCAAACATGCAGAGTGGAATAGTAAAAACAAAAATAGGGAGGAACTTAGGAATTTTCAAAATTAAAACTGAAAATTATGTAATTTCATTAAATTTATTTATTTTTTAACTAACTACGCATAGCTGAAGCCCCGCCCGCTTCTCCAGACTATAGCTTTTGCTCCTGAGCTTATTTTCTGATTTCGCAGAGCATAACGTTTAAGTTATTTAAGTACATGCATGTGTGTATGCGTGCATTTTTTTTTGCTCATACTAAGCGCTTATTTTTCCTATTTTCAAAAAAGGTGATGTAAGTCGACCAGAAAACTACAGAGGCATCTCTATTCTCAACTCTCTAAGAAAGATTTTTGCTTCGATCTTATACACAAGACTTTCCAGGTGGATAGAGGATAATAATCGCCTCAGCATGTATCAAGCTGGTTTTCGGGCTGGTTTTTCCACCGTTGATCATATCTTCGCGCTGACTAGCATCGCTAGAAAATATATTGAAAATAATAAGACACTTTTTGTTTGTTTTGTAGATTTTAAAGCAGCGTTTGATACAGTCAACAGGCAAGCTTTAATTTATAAACTGGCATCCCTTGGAGTGTCAAGAAAGTTCTTAATGCTGTATGTCAAATTTCTTTCGTCATCTTGCGCAGCTGTGTGGGATGGGTCGAACCTGTCCGAATGGTTTGAAACATCTGCAGGCGTCCCTCAGGGCTGCATATTAAGCCCAATTTTATTCGCGTTGTACATTGATGCAATATCTGATATCCTTCCGGGTGGCGTTAACTTTGGGGGCAATCACATAAAAGTACTTCTGTACGCTGATGACCTGGTGTTACTGGCGGAAAATCCTTCTTCTTTACAACTGCAAATTAATAGATTGCAAACTTACTGTAAAACTTGGGATCTCCATATCAACGTCGCAAAAACCAAGGTCATGGTATTTGAGAACCGGCAGAGAAGACGTCCTGGGGTAGGAACTTGGCGACTTAACAACGAACAAATTGAGGTAGTTCGTGAGTTCAAGTACCTGGGTGTATTGTTGTCGTATAATCTAAACTTTAACAAGCATGCCAGAGAAAAAAGTATTGAAGCCAAACTGGCACTCAACATGATGTGGCCGAAGTTCTTCGCCAATCAAAACATTGACCTTTCTTCGAAGTATCAAGTGTTTAACGCCACAGTTAATACTTGTATGTGCTATGGTGTGCAGGCCTTTGGAGTGAGCCCCCTCGAAGAATTTGAGGCAGTCCAAAGATTCTTTTTCAAACGTCTATTTCGGCTACCAAATGCGACTCCGACCTACGCTATTCATGTGGAGTCAGGTTTGCCTCCCATCTACGTGCGAAACTTGAAAGCTCATTCTGATTATCTAACCAGAGTGGTAATGAGAAGCGGGAATAATCTTTCCAAGACTATCCTAATAAGATTGCTACAAACCAATGCTTCTCCATTTAAGGACTGGAACCAGCTAGCGATATCTCACGAACTGAATGTCTCCTTTACCTTAACTAATGTTAACGACTGGCAGAGGCTTTTTGATATGATCATTGCTAAAGTGGATGACAAATTATACGATCAGCATCTAAATAGAGCATCTTCCTCAGCTTCAAGGTTAATCTATAGGAACTTAAACCATCATTTGCTATCCCACGAAAGTTATTTCAATATAAATGTTTCATCGAAAGTTATTAGCACCATTTTTAGAGCGAGAGTAGAATTAATAAATTTAAATTTCATCCCTCACAGAACAGATCTTGAGGAAACGTGTAATCTATGCAATATGAGAGTGCCTGAAAATATTCACCACTTCATCGCGGAATGCCCTATTTTACAAGAGATTCGTCGACTATTCTTCCAAGAAAGCAATCTGTCCGTAAATGGCCTGTACGATATACTAAACGGAGCTAGGGGGTGGCTTGTTTTGTACAAATACTGCAATCATGCTCTGGTATATCGTAATAGCTTTTAAAAGTCCAACCTACAAGCCATTGCCGTTCTGCTGAAGTTATTGCTTAAATAATCCAAAATTTTTCCTTCATGTTTCAAATCATTTAAAATTGCTAATTTTTTGTGTTTTAAATCACTTCAAAATTATAAATCTTTATGTTGCAAATCATCAAAATTGTTTTAGACCGCTCACTTATCCATTCCATTCCTTTAATCTAGTTTTATACTTATATACTGATGTACAAATTGCATTTATTTTTTGTTTTATTTTATATAAATATATTTTTTTCTTTTTTTTTCTTTTGTTCATCTTTTTTTGTAGACTAATTGTTAAAGACTTAACGAATTTATCTTTTATGCTTAACCCAAAATCTTGCGTTGTAAATAAGTATTTCTTTCTTTTTTCAATTTTCCTTTTTCAATTTAACTTTATGTAATAATTCTTTAATAATCATGGTCTCAAACACAAACTATTGTACATATATTTCATGAAATAAAGAATCTAATCTAATCTAATCTACTAAGCGGGAGCGTAATTTTACTCAAAGTGTATTCGGCTGTTCAATGTTCGGGACACGTTTTCATTAAAAATTGTTTATAAAGATAAAAGTTGGGCCCTAAAAAGCCCTTGCCGCTAGCGAGGCGAGCCACATACCCCGACGCAATATAAACGTTGTCATTCAACGGCCGAATAGACACTCAGTAGATTTAATGTAAGCCCACAATTTTTCCTTTACAGACATTTATCAAAAATTGTAGCCTAAAATATGGACTTTACCAAGGTTCTGTCAATAGCGTGTCCAAAAACAGAATCAGTAATATCAAGTCCCGTAAAGTCAGAAGAAAAATCGATTTCAACAGAGTCTATCGCACACACTAAAGCAAAATCAAAAACCAATCTCGATGACAAATTCAAAATTGAGGTAACACAGCTTTGCTAAAATATTGTTCTTTTTTTAATATGCTTCTTTTGAATTCTTAGGCTGAATCCTTTGGAGAACTCCTTGGATCAGTAACAACACACAACTGCCCAGGTGTGCGAGCCAGTGCAAGAGTGATTCAGAAAATGAAACAAGACTCCATACGCCCATCCACTCCCCCACCAAATGAAAAAGAAATAAAGTCGAAAGAAGAAAAGGGTGTTCAAAAGACACCATCACAACAAAAGTCATCCACCAAAGCTACTTGGACAAATATTGAACGTAATTATTTTTTTGATGCTCTTAATGAACTTGGAAAGGATTTCGATGGAATTGGAAATTTCATTAACTCGAAGCTGAAGAGAAAAAGTTCTACAGATGCTGCTTTCAAGACCAAGGACCAAGTGCGTCAGCACTATTATCAAACTTTTCATAAAATCTGTAAATATATTCGACTGTCGGATGGTAAGTTTGTAATTCATTTTGTAGCACGCAGCGTCTACGTAAGTGCATACCCCAAATTCCGAAATCATACAGAGTAATATTTTATCCATAAGAATATTAAAAGTGCAGGTTCATAGGAACTTGGTATAGGGAGGAAAAAATTCGATTGGCATCATATAAATGGTGTTTTTTTTTAAATCAATTACTAATTTAAATCAGTTATATTTGTCAACCCAATTGTCAGATTTCAATTGGATTAAAGTCATAATCAACGTAGATCAAGAAAAAGGCATTCCACGGAATTGTTCTTATGTTTTTGTTAGATTTTTTGATTTTTCCAGGCCGTAACAAAATGTACTACGTATTAAAAAAATAAAAAATTACGTAATACTATATCTTACATTGCAGAGGTAAAAAAGCCTGTACAAGAACTCTATACTCTTATCAATTATGGAGAGATGCGTCGAAAACTTCAATTCGTTACTGATAAGCACTTTATGAAACTGAAACACCTCGTTTACAATGGCCACATCACAGTCAGATGCAAGGGCAAAAATATTCGCATCAAGACACCTACTTGTAAGGCCCTGCGGAGATTGAATCAACTCGACGGTAGCTCTATTAGCTCTCTGAAAATGCACATATGAATGATTAAACCTTTGTTTCCAGATTCTTTTGAGGATATAAAACTACCAAGTAAAATCGAAGTAGTCATTAGTCCGGCCAACATGGAGTCTTTCGGGAAAGTGCAAGTACTAGCCCAGAATCCTAAAGCGAAAGCCACAGTTTCTCTTCAAAAGAAACTGGTTAACTTTATAAAAACATTTCAATACAAGTGGCGGAGCAACGAGATCAAATTGGTAAGTAAAATAGATGTTGGAAATCTGAAAAATGTATTTTTCTCACCCGTCCGCAGGTTGAGGAAGAATCTAAAATGTTCCCAAGCCACTCTGCCATCGATACAGAACAAGTTGCCTTTCATGATTCCCAAATGTGCTTCAGGCCGAAACCAGGAGTGCCTATTCATCGACCTCTATTAAACATAACAGAATATCTAAGTAGTCTGAGCCTTTGTATGTCTGCCTATGAAGATCGAATTGGTGTCAAAGTTCGAAGCGAAACTCTGTGCCAAGATCGGCTGGGATCGAACAAACGGCAGCGATGCGACAGCGGCTCTGAAAAACGTAGTCCGGACAACAAAAAGTTTAAGTCTTGTGAACTCCTAAGCGATTCAGTCTTCCCAATTAAAGAGGAAGTCTCCTCCGCGCTATCTGCACAGCAGGCCAATGAGAGCGAAAATTCCAATCATGATGGAGATCTAAGTGACGAGCTAAATGAGATCTTGAGTTTCACGGAAACCAAAGCCGATAGTATTTCAGAAACAGTTTCGGACAACGATTTGAAAAGTCTCGAAAATCAGCGAATTTGTGCTGAGAATGGGAATTCGAATAACAACAACCACAGTGATCACAAGGACCAATCTGTGCCGTCGTCAATAGAGTTGAAAGTCAAGAGCGCAAAGAGACGACGGGAACACAAGAAAAACGACAATAACTTTAAGCCACTAATCAGTGACGATGTGATTAAAAAAATCCGTAAGGGTTGGACGATTCTAAATTCGGAGGACATAACCATCGGTGATTTATATGTGGTGTTTGGGCAGGACTCGAAACTAGAACTCGAATATTTCTGGATGAATGCTGGTCCTGAGAAAAAGTCTATTTTCAACCAAAAGCAAAACGGAATGCCGTACAGCGTTAACGACTGCGACGAGCCCGATCTTATAAACACCCTTACAAAGTCGACGCTGGGAAACAAGCTAAAGCACCTGCTTTTGATTGCCAATCTGAGTGAGCGCATTCGAAAGAAACAGTGCTCCTGTGGTCATACTTGTGAAAAGATGACTAAATCAAGAGTAAGTTTCCGATAGATGTTTGAAGTTTTCTTGTTTATATTTTTAATTTGAACAGCTCGATCGAGAAATTGTTACGAAATCGTTTGTTTCATCGAAAACGTTTCAGTTGTCCAGCATTGACTCGGGAGTTTTTCGTCAACCAGTGGTTCCGTTTCGAAGACCCGCTTTTAGTTTGGATCCCATCAAGCAAATGTCTAATGTAAGTAGTAGTAATCTGAGGAACGCTTATTTACTTAACAAACCAATTGTTACAGAGTTCGCGCTTGAAAATGTCTAAGCAAGTATTGGTGCAACGACTGCTACTACCCCATCGATCTGGCCAGGCTTACGATGTTGTTGAAGTAAAGGACTTGCAGAATAAACTTGTAAATAGACATGAGTCCACAACAGTTTTGAATAGCACCAATATTTTGCCAGATGCTACGGCAGGATGCAGTGATTTGGAATTGAAGGATAAAGGGAACGATTTTTCTCTCGGAACGGTGGTTAACCAAAACCAAACCGACAGTATTACTTCTGGTAGTGTGGATAGCTTACCATCTACCTCTGACCAGACCATTCAAGAAAGTAACGATTTTCTAAATGAGCATGCTTCCGACAGCATTGAATATGACGAATGTTCAAGTAGGTTACATTTGCATTCTTACCCACCTTGCAGGTGTACATATCTTTCGTTTAATCTTTGCAGCAAGCAGTATTTTTAAAGGGATCCCGCCAATGAGTCCAATGCAATTGCTTCGAGACACATCGTCCAACTCCCGCTGGCTGGAGGAAAATCTAAATGATTTCTCCTTGAACAGTTTACTCGGTCATTTGGATGAAATCAATGGGAACCGCGATATAACTGTAAGAGCACAATCACGTTGTTAGGGTGCCGAAATATGTTATTCTTTCTATTACAGGATCAATCATCTAACCTATCAGTCTTAAGCGAATCCAGCGTTGACTACATGACGAAATTCGCTGAAATCACTGCTTCAATGCAAAATGAGGAAAAAGACTTATAAAAACTAAAAGTAACAACCAAATTGCTTTCATTCGAATGCATACAATCCACATTCTTATAAAAACTAAAAGTAACAACCAAATTGCTTTCATTCGAATGCATAATCGGTTTCAACAGAACAAAAAGAAAAATTAAGAAAATGATTAAACTCGCCCTCGCCCCTACTGTACTTCTATTTATAATATTTTGTTGTAATGATGTAATTATTGTTTATTTTGCTACGTTATTTTCCCATCCCCTCTCTTTAAAAAGAAAGAAAAAAACTTTTAAGAACATTTATGCTATAGGTTACAGTGTAGAAAGTAGTAACCATTTACAGCATTGTGGGAAAAATACATATATTTATGTATAAATGTATTATTCATATACCTATACGTTAAAACAAAGAGAAACGTTGTCCTTTATTAATTTAGCTCTTAGGAGCTTTTTATTTTTATTTTTTTTTTTTCAATTGTTTGTTTCAATTAAAACAAAATATATACATATATACATAACATACACATGATTTAAATTATGTTATATTATTTGCGATTCACCTGAGTATGGTATGCTAGTGCGGAATAATGGAATAAGTTACAATGCTCTCAACCCGAATTGTTCTCACACTGATGTGGATTGAGTCCATAATACAATGTCTCTGAAAGATCACTTCGGTAGACATTCACTATTGGCTTACATTGAGTGCATTCACGAATGCTAAACGATTATACCCTTATTGTCGTTGTCGTCTGTCCAAAACTACTGGCGACATTTGTCGTGTCGAGGCTTTCGGAATTTCGAAATTCGAAAGGACACGACTTTCTGAACTCTTATGTGATTTTCCTGGGCACATCCGATTTTTATTTCAGATCTCAGATTTGGCACATGGAACATGAAAGCAGATTGATCTGCTATGTATTGTGCGTTATTTGACAGTACATCAGCTGCGGAAACTGTTTTTGTTTGTCGATGGGAACATACGAACTTAATATGGATAATCATATCGACGAAGAATCGAAATCCACAGATGACGAGGACGAAGATGATAGCAATTGTTCCAAAATTAAAACCATGTCCATTATTTACGTTTTTGTTCCGAGTACCTAATTGCTTTTCACGAGAATTAGTGACAATGTTGAGGCATTTCAACTGACGAAAGCAGTGACGAAGAAGAATACAAGAAAAAGGAGCTTGTAAAGATAAGGAAGAATATTTGAATAATCACCCCTATCGTGGAATCCGTCGGGGGGAATTATTCACGCAAAATAATATTTTGGTATCGTCAAAATCGCAAAGTGAACAGTTCCCCGTGAGGGTAATGTGTAGGAGTTTCACTGTATCGTTAAAAACGTTCAAATTTAATTTTTCCCGAACGGGAAACTGTTCATTTTGCGATTTTGACGATACCAAAATAATCTTTTCCGTGAATAGTTCCCCCCGGCGGATTCCACGATAGGGGTGAATATCCTATCATTGGATATGCCTTGCGTTAATACGACAGTTGTAGAAATTGTTTAAATTTACAAAATATGTTTTAATTGCAATTATTTTCAGATTTAAAATGCATTTTAGACTATCAAAGGTGGTCCAAGACAATTCAGAGATGAGGCTATGTCGTCCCATTGTCGATTAACATAACTTTTTGTTGGACCCTTTGTGTATGATTTTGCCAAAGGAATATTTTTCTCCATTTCCACTGTTGAAAAATACAATCCACATTCTTTGTCATTTCAGACTTCATATATCAATCGCTCCCACGACAGAAGTCGTTTATTTTTCGTCGCCAATACCAAACAGTTGCGTCGTGGACCACGTCGACAACAAGGGTGAATATCAATGATGTTTGTCCATCAACGCATAGCTACTTTCGACTTCGAGTACTCTCATTTGTCATGATGTCCCATATTGTAGGCCAGATAATAAAATAAATTTCTTTTCTCAGCTGTGGCGGTAATAGCCGCGCTCAATACGCTTTTGCCTAACTAGACAACAGCCTCTTGTCACCTGAATATTTAGGTGCCTAAGCACATTTGAACGCGGCCAATGTCGACTTCGTTATCAGAAGTCAATTATCATGATAGTCGGCAATAGATAAAGCGAGCTCTATCAGTTGATGCAGCCCCAATTGGACGATATAGACACCGACAACATGTGGTCTCAACAGGACGCCGTTTATATATCCCGTAATGACTATAAACGTAAGCTACAAGAAAGAAGAATGCAAATAAAATACTAATTGATTAATGATTAGCATCAAACAAACTATTAAATACTCGTAGATATTTATTTTGTTATACAATTTATTATTATTATTATTACCATTTTTTTTTTTTATAATATTAATCATTTCGTTTTTCTGCTCGAAAGCTGTTTGTGCATTGTTATATTGTGCTATTTTTAGCATCCAATGCAGGTTAAACTTTACTAACTCACAATGGCGAAATTGTCCATATAAAATTCTGTATTGTGACCAAAAAATTACTTTAGGCGAAGGTTAAAAATAATTATCGGTAAGTGCCAATTTAAGTGCCTAAACTTCTCATTTGTAACCAAGAATTTTATTAATGTCACCCAATTCACGTGTGCTCCAAGGTTCAAGAGGATCCTGATAACTATCTCCTCGGCCGTATTTGTTCATTGGAGCCGAACGATTTCTATATCTTGAATCAGCGTTTTCTGGAGTTATTCTGTAAAACAAAAATGTAGATTTGAAAACCTAAACGGAAGACTCCGGTTAACTTACTTATTTTTCTTGCGAACTCTAGCGCTCTTCGCTCGTCTCGCTGCATCGTCCTGTGGAAATTGACTATGCTTCAAATGAAGTTCTGCCATTGCCCGGTGCATGTCTTGAGCTGTTACAGGTTCTTCATTTGCATAATCTTGTTCTGTGTCTGAAGGCTGTTGAATAATGCACGGATTCTCCTCAATGGTGGTAGTCACATCTTCATCCCCGTCTTCGCTTCGATTCTAGAGTAATTTCAAATTGAATATGAAAACGCCTTAAGATATACAAACTTGCCAAACTCACTTCATTTGATTTCTCCCAAAGACATGTAAAAATATCACCATTATTCACTGCGGATACACCACTTATGGCATTTGGTCTTGATAGAGCATTTTTGGTCCTTCGCACCAAAGACAGCTTTCCTAAGATTGGTCTGCCAACACATCCAGCATCGCTTTCCTCTGTGTCGATGTCTTCGAGCATTTTGTAGAATTCCTCTAATTTTACTGGATCTACAGTAAACTTTGGATCTTGGAATAGACTATGCAAAATCTCGGTATTTTCAGTTTCCCCTTGAGGCGCTGCTAGTTGTAGTGGTAGAATTGGTTCTGAAAGCGCCACGGTCGTCTTTTGTTTTAGATTGATTAGATCTATATTCAGCGTCTGTTCGACTAGAGATCGAGCTTGAGAAGCCAATTTCATTAAATTAGACTTGTAGTTGGAGTCTGTTCCATCTGAGATTTCGGCAAACAACACAAGTTCCCGGAATGGGTCGCTGATCTCGTTATTTACATGAAGCTTCATAGTTTCTGGATCTTGACGTAGGTTTATTTCGTTTAGGGTTTGACCTAATCCAGGTTCAGGGTTCAAATTGTACGGATCCTTAAGCTTCTTTTTGGTAATCTTTATGGGGCTTGAAATAGATGCCCTGCCCCACATCAGACGTCGCATTTCCTCACCAGTCATACCCCGCTTCTTTAAAGCATTTAAGGTTACTTTCCCTACACGCTTAAAATATAAATACCTTTGTTATTCTGTGAGATGATGGGTATGATACTTGGAATACCTTCCAGTTAGATACTGCACCTTTCCTTTGCTTTGCTCGGGTCTTACTTTTGCTTTTTATCACCATGACGCCTCTTTGCTCAAAGCCTGAATCATCAATAAGGCCCAGAGGAATGGAGTAAGCTTCAATGTATTTCTGTGCGTCTGCTTGTGGCACAGCTCGTTCTAGGGTCACTACGATTTTAGCCCACTTAGAAAGATTACATGTCGATCAAGTTTAAGAGGATCCATATCGATTTTTCTATGTACCTGTTTCATCCACTCCTTCTCAGACTGCTCAATCACATGTGCATAGGTATTGCCCATCATAGCGATCAACATATTAAGCAACAATATAGGCACGAATATCATGAAAATGACAAAGACCGTTTTTGCTAAATTCGGGTACGAAGTTTGATTCAAATCTGGGTACTAAAAATAAAATTGGTCAAAAAGGCAAAGTCTTAATTGGTAAAGTATAAAAATCACATCATTCAATTCCATTTGAAACCAGGAAAAAATGACTCGCAATCTTTCCCTAACATGTGCAAGAGATGGAGAGGTATCAATAGTGTTGACTACTTGTAGCCACATGCCACTGTGAAAATTGTGATTGAATCAGGTAGCAAGCTGTGCTTCTTATCAAAACCCCCCGCAAATGAAAATATGTTTACGATGAAAAACATAATCTTCAAAAGGGCAAAGGTCTGTCATATGAGTCTTAAAGGTACATACGTTGTCTTGGTGCAATGGTAAATAAGGCCAAATTCAAAAAAAAAAATGCATTATTCCGTTTTCGTTTTTCGTAAATCCACAATGCATAAACGGTTGGATTTAAGGAAGGCAGCATGCCCCTACACCTGCATATGTTACGGATTTTTATAGGTACAAACATTCCACTATAGTAACATATTTAATTTAGTTCTATTTCACGTCACCAAAGTCTTATCTGTAGATATCCAATTGATATCCACATTGAGCGCAAGCACCCCACAAATATCAAAATGAAAGTAAATATTATTTTATAAGAATGTGCTTGTAACTGACTTAGGATTGAACAAAAAGACCTGTCTCTTTAAAGCTATGTACTTCTCTTTTTAAATTGCCCTTGACTTACATTGTAATCGCCTAAAGTTGTTTGAAATAGAGCCATCCAGGTACTCGGAAATGTGTTAAACATGGTCGTCTGCAATTGTGGGTGTCCCTTGAAGAGGAAGAAGAATGCTTGCGAAAATCCGAAAAGTACAATCAAATAAATGATACCAAACGTGAACATGTCTCCCGTCAACATGGAATATATCATTGTGACGAACGGCCCAGTCAAACGAACAGCTCTATAATATATAAATACACATAACGAAGTAGGAAGCTTAAATAATATTTCAAATGTAGCCCTACCCCGCAAAGAACATCAGTAGGAACCAGCTACCAGGTACCGCAAACACGAGGATAGCCTCCTCGGTATCGACATCTCCAATTATACGAAATGGTATGCATGCCAGAATGAGTAGATTGGAGAACAGAAATATGGCTTTTGCTGGAGCATGTGACTAAAGGAGAAACTTTTGTTTACATTTATTTATCTCATTATTTGGAGGAAAGCCAACCAGCTGTTTCAAAAACGCAGAGAGTCCCTGATTCTTGACCTCGTCACCTTGCTGAAAAATCACGTAACTCAGTACACCTGCAATTGTTGCCACCTCACTGCAGTATCGTAGAATATTCTGAGCGCCCATTCCTCCATCCTTGCCGGCATTTTCATCCGGATCTTCAGGGTCGGAGTCTTCGCTTTCAAGATCATTTCTCACCGGACGTAGATACACAGAGATTGAGAGGAAAAAAAGATGAATAAACAGAATCAATAATCGTTTCAAGAATTGATTGCGAGCAAATGTCTTCCACTTTTCCTCCAACAGACGCTGGATTATGCCACCATCTAGCATGTCTAAGTGTTCCTCTTTTGTCCCGTTTAAAATAATAAACAATGCTGAGTTCCAATCTAGAAGAATAACCAGATTAATACAAGGTGAGCTAAACAAGTCATTTTAATACTAATTACTCGTTCGCCCATCAGGGAGCAGCGTATCCAAGGCGTTTAATGGATATCCTGAACAAGTTATGTTACTGTATCTCCAAAACTCGCGAGAAGATAATTCCAACATCTCACGGAAAACTTCAGCACGTCCAAGCTTGCAAGCAAGCGTCAACGGAGTAAGACCAGCATGGTTTGCTATACCATTTTTGGCGGGCGTCTTCGGGTGGCGTAACGCGTAACCAAACATATCCTACACTCATACACTACACAGTCAGTATTGCCTTAGTGCATTGATACACTGGCTTCCATTAAAGTCGTGTCGGGCGGTTGCGAAAATTAAGGGATTTTCGGTGTAATCTACCCTTTTTTTTCCTTGCCTGAAACGATTTCCATGGGAAGGCCTGTGTGTCCATGCACTTACCAATTTATCGCAAACAACAACCATGTGCAGTATCATATTTCCGAACGAGTCTTGCGCATCAGGGTCGGCTCCATGATCCAGGAGCAAATTATACACACTCTCGTTAGTGCAGCACGCAGACCAAGCCAGCGGATACTCACCCATATACGCCAGACCTTCATAGTCCGTCGATTTGGCAGGACTTGACCTTTGCTGGTCTCTAGGCAAAAAAAAGCTTCCAATCGCTCTTGCATTAATATCTGCCCCTGCTTCAATAAGGTCTGCTACCAACTCGTTATTGCTATATGCAATAGCTAAATGCAACGCACTTGCACCTAGGTACTCTTCACCTTCCATAACATCCAAGGCTAGATTGGGAAAAACACGCAACAGTACCCGTGCCAACTTGGTATGAATCTTCGAGTCGCATATAATTAACACATGCAAAAGACTCTCGCCAAGGGCACCGCGATATTGCATCTGCCAGCATGCTTTATGGTCGACCCATTTTCCCAACGGGTCATGAACTGATAGCGATGCTTCGATTGGAATCATCACTTCAGTATAATCCCTGTACTTCCAGCGCAGGAATTCGGCTCTGTTAATAACTTGTCCCTGACCATCGTTGTACATGAATATTCCAAATTGTTCGCGAATCAATTGCTCTACAGCAACCAGTCCACCTGTATTGATAGCTTCAATTAGGTCACCACCTAATTGGTGAAGAATATTTTTCTTCAGTTATAATTGTAAAATTAAATGATTAATAATCGTATACCTCTTTTAAAGTCAGCTAACTTATACAAAAGGCATTTATTAGCTGTTGCTGAGGACTGTGAGATGACCTGGTCCAGAATTGCACCGGGCTTCATTTCTGGTTCCTTTTTGCGAAAACATTTTTTGAAAAAGAATCTCATTTTGGGAATACGTTGATATAATTTTGACAAATCGAATCAATCCACTTTCATAGTTAAAAAGTTTGATCGATAGACTATATAACCATAACTACGAGTTATAATACTAATAATCATTTCTAGTACTAATAATCATTTCCAGACTAACCTTTAGTTAATATTAATTATAAAATTATCTATTGTGACCGTCCAAATATTTAAGTTAAAGATTAAAAATGATTATTGGTAAGGACCTACGTAAATACTACTTATGTCGTTTTCGGTTGGTTGTCCAGAACCGTCCAGAAACTCAAAGAAATTTGTTGAGTAAAAACTAGTAAGATTCTCAGTGGATGGGTAATATCTTAAGGAACGACATTGAGTAAAACTTCGTATGAATTAGTAAAAATTTGTAAGATTTAAAAGTAAAGGAACAGACCTATAATGTATGTACATATTAGGTTCGTTCGTGTACTTTCAGCATAAAAAAATGAAAAATGACAAATCTCAAAAATCGAGAGAGATCTCTCAATTTACAGAGAAGTACCGGTAACGGTTTTCTTACAAAAAGTTTAAGAAATGTAATTTCGACATTCGAAAAACAAACGTTAACGGCAGAATCTACAAAATAAGTTGGATTTGAATTTTTTATAAGCTAAAATACCTATTAAATCTACCATTTTGAATGCGCTGATAAGTTCTAGCAGAACATTCCATTACAACTTCTTCCTCCGACATTGTTGAAGCCGAAAATAAATAGAGTTTTGTTTGTCAAACTTTTGAGCTGTCACTTAGATGACGAAATTCGGCGATTAGAAAATTACGAAAAAATTAAAAGAGGGGAAATGGGTTTCTCTCTCATTTTTTTTTCAATTTACTCAGTACAACAAACCAGAGAGAAATAGACCGCCAGCTTCGGCCAAAAATGAGAGTTTCATAGAGCCAGATTTGAAATAAGTAGCTCCGCCTCTTTTTCTATCTGTGAATACGTGTGAATAAGCAAAAAAAAAATAAATTCTAAATGGCAGGAGGTGAAATAATTGACCTGTCATCTTTCTGTCATTATGCAGGTTACTTTAATATTGCACCCATACTTAACCACGCAGTAACTTTTTTAAACTGGCTCTATGAAACTCTCATTTTTGGCCGAAGCTGGCGGTCAAGTTCTTACTGGTTTGTGCTCAGTACGTGGTCGCATTCGGACAGTTTCTTAGCAATTTTTTAATAATTTTACGTTTGCAAAAAAGTACCCGTTGGCGAAGGCCAACGTAATGATTTAACTTTGTTTGCCACTTTAAGAACGAAACAAGTCCAGAAGAGTTGTGGTTATTGATTTTATTCACTCTTACATTTAAATCTATCTTTCTTACCAGCTGAGAGCAAAAACTTTGGATCTTGGAATAGACTATGCAAAATCTCGGTATTTTCAGTTTCCCCTTGAGGCGCTGCTAGTTGTAGTGGTAGAATTGGTTCTGAAAGCGCCACGGTCGTCTTTTGTTTTAGATTGATTAGATCTATATTCAGCGTCTGTTCGACTAGAGATCGAGCTTGAGAAGCCAATTTCATTAAATTAGACTTGTAGTTGGAGTCTGTTCCATCTGAGATTTCGGCAAACAACACAAGTTCCCGGAATGGGTCGCTGATCTCGTTATTTACATGAAGCTTCATAGTTTCTGGATCTTGACGTAGGTTTATTTCGTTTAGGGTTTGACCTAATCCAGGTTCAGGGTTCAAATTGTACGGATCCTTAAGCTTCTTTTTGGTAATCTTTATGGGGCTTGAAATAGATGCCCTGCCCCACATCAGACGTCGCATTTCCTCACCAGTCATACCCCGCTTCTTTAAAGCATTTAAGGTTACTTTCCCTACACGCTTAAAATATAAATACCTTTGTTATTCTGTGAGATGATGGGTATGATACTTGGAATACCTTCCAGTTAGATACTGCACCTTTCCTTTGCTTTGCTCGGGTCTTACTTTTGCTTTTTATCACCATGACGCCTCTTTGCTCAAAGCCTGAATCATCAATAAGGCCCAGAGGAATGGAGTAAGCTTCAATGTATTTCTGTGCGTCTGCTTGTGGCACAGCTCGTTCTAGGGTCACTACGATTTTAGCCCACTTAGAAAGATTACATGTCGATCAAGTTTAAGAGGATCCATATCGATTTTTCTATGTACCTGTTTCATCCACTCCTTCTCAGACTGCTCAATCACATGTGCATAGGTATTGCCCATCATAGCGATCAACATATTAAGCAACAATATAGGCACGAATATCATGAAAATGACAAAGACCGTTTTTGCTAAATTCGGGTACGAAGTTTGATTCAAATCTGGGTACTAAAAATAAAATTGGTCAAAAAGGCAAAGTCTTAATTGGTAAAGTATAAAAATCACATCATTCAATTCCATTTGAAACCAGGAAAAAATGACTCGCAATCTTTCCCTAACATGTGCAAGAGATGGAGAGGTATCAATAGTGTTGACTACTTGTAGCCACATGCCACTGTGAAAATTGTGATTGAATCAGGTAGCAAGCTGTGCTTCTTATCAAAACCCCCCGCAAATGAAAATATGTTTACGATGAAAAACATAATCTTCAAAAGGGCAAAGGTCTGTCATATGAGTCTTAAAGGTACATACGTTGTCTTGGTGCAATGGTAAATAAGGCCAAATTCAAAAAAAAAAATGCATTATTCCGTTTTCGTTTTTCGTAAATCCACAATGCATAAACGGTTGGATTTAAGGAAGGCAGCATGCCCCTACACCTGCATATGTTACGGATTTTTATAGGTACAAACATTCCACTATAGTAACATATTTAATTTAGTTCTATTTCACGTCACCAAAGTCTTATCTGTAGATATCCAATTGATATCCACATTGAGCGCAAGCACCCCACAAATATCAAAATGAAAGTAAATATTATTTTATAAGAATGTGCTTGTAACTGACTTAGGATTGAACAAAAAGACCTGTCTCTTTAAAGCTATGTACTTCTCTTTTTAAATTGCCCTTGACTTACATTGTAATCGCCTAAAGTTGTTTGAAATAGAGCCATCCAGGTACTCGGAAATGTGTTAAACATGGTCGTCTGCAATTGTGGGTGTCCCTTGAAGAGGAAGAAGAATGCTTGCGAAAATCCGAAAAGTACAATCAAATAAATGATACCAAACGTGAACATGTCTCCCGTCAACATGGAATATATCATTGTGACGAACGGCCCAGTCAAACGAACAGCTCTATAATATATAAATACACATAACGAAGTAGGAAGCTTAAATAATATTTCAAATGTAGCCCTACCCCGCAAAGAACATCAGTAGGAACCAGCTACCAGGTACCGCAAACACGAGGATAGCCTCCTCGGTATCGACATCTCCAATTATACGAAATGGTATGCATGCCAGAATGAGTAGATTGGAGAACAGAAATATGGCTTTTGCTGGAGCATGTGACTAAAGGAGAAACTTTTGTTTACATTTATTTATCTCATTATTTGGAGGAAAGCCAACCAGCTGTTTCAAAAACGCAGAGAGTCCCTGATTCTTGACCTCGTCACCTTGCTGAAAAATCACGTAACTCAGTACACCTGCAATTGTTGCCACCTCACTGCAGTATCGTAGAATATTCTGAGCGCCCATTCCTCCATCCTTGCCGGCATTTTCATCCGGATCTTCAGGGTCGGAGTCTTCGCTTTCAAGATCATTTCTCACCGGACGTAGATACACAGAGATTGAGAGGAAAAAAAGATGAATAAACAGAATCAATAATCGTTTCAAGAATTGATTGCGAGCAAATGTCTTCCACTTTTCCTCCAACAGACGCTGGATTATGCCACCATCTAGCATGTCTAAGTGTTCCTCTTTTGTCCCGTTTAAAATAATAAACAATGCTGAGTTCCAATCTAGAAGAATAACCAGATTAATACAAGGTGAGCTAAACAAGTCATTTTAATACTAATTACTCGTTCGCCCATCAGGGAGCAGCGTATCCAAGGCGTTTAATGGATATCCTGAACAAGTTATGTTACTGTATCTCCAAAACTCGCGAGAAGATAATTCCAACATCTCACGGAAAACTTCAGCACGTCCAAGCTTGCAAGCAAGCGTCAACGGAGTAAGACCAGCATGGTTTGCTATACCATTTTTGGCGGGCGTCTTCGGGTGGCGTAACGCGTAACCAAACATATCCTACACTCATACACTACACAGTCAGTATTGCCTTAGTGCATTGATACACTGGCTTCCATTAAAGTCGTGTCGGGCGGTTGCGAAAATTAAGGGATTTTCGGTGTAATCTACCCTTTTTTTTCCTTGCCTGAAACGATTTCCATGGGAAGGCCTGTGTGTCCATGCACTTACCAATTTATCGCAAACAACAACCATGTGCAGTATCATATTTCCGAACGAGTCTTGCGCATCAGGGTCGGCTCCATGATCCAGGAGCAAATTATACACACTCTCGTTAGTGCAGCACGCAGACCAAGCCAGCGGATACTCACCCATATACGCCAGACCTTCATAGTCCGTCGATTTGGCAGGACTTGACCTTTGCTGGTCTCTAGGCAAAAAAAAGCTTCCAATCGCTCTTGCATTAATATCTGCCCCTGCTTCAATAAGGTCTGCTACCAACTCGTTATTGCTATATGCAATAGCTAAATGCAACGCACTTGCACCTAGGTACTCTTCACCTTCCATAACATCCAAGGCTAGATTGGGAAAAACACGCAACAGTACCCGTGCCAACTTGGTATGAATCTTCGAGTCGCATATAATTAACACATGCAAAAGACTCTCGCCAAGGGCACCGCGATATTGCATCTGCCAGCATGCTTTATGGTCGACCCATTTTCCCAACGGGTCATGAACTGATAGCGATGCTTCGATTGGAATCATCACTTCAGTATAATCCCTGTACTTCCAGCGCAGGAATTCGGCTCTGTTAATAACTTGTCCCTGACCATCGTTGTACATGAATATTCCAAATTGTTCGCGAATCAATTGCTCTACAGCAACCAGTCCACCTGTATTGATAGCTTCAATTAGGTCACCACCTAATTGGTGAAGAATATTTTTCTTCAGTTATAATTGTAAAATTAAATGATTAATAATCGTATACCTCTTTTAAAGTCAGCTAACTTATACAAAAGGCATTTATTAGCTGTTGCTGAGGACTGTGAGATGACCTGGTCCAGAATTGCACCGGGCTTCATTTCTGGTTCCTTTTTGCGAAAACATTTTTTGAAAAAGAATCTCATTTTGGGAATACGTTGATATAATTTTGACAAATCGAATCAATCCACTTTCATAGTTAAAAAGTTTGATCGATAGACTATATAACCATAACTACGAGTTATAATACTAATAATCATTTCTAGTACTAATAATCATTTCCAGACTAACCTTTAGTTAATATTAATTATAAAATTATCTATTGTGACCGTCCAAATATTTAAGTTAAAGATTAAAAATGATTATTGGTAAGGACCTACGTAAATACTACTTATGTCGTTTTCGGTTGGTTGTCCAGAACCGTCCAGAAACTCAAAGAAATTTGTTGAGTAAAAACTAGTAAGATTCTCAGTGGATGGGTAATATCTTAAGGAACGACATTGAGTAAAACTTCGTATGAATTAGTAAAAATTTGTAAGATTTAAAAGTAAAGGAACAGACCTATAATGTATGTACATATTAGGTTCGTTCGTGTACTTTCAGCATAAAAAAATGAAAAATGACAAATCTCAAAAATCGAGAGAGATCTCTCAATTTACAGAGAAGTACCGGTAACGGTTTTCTTACAAAAAGTTTAAGAAATGTAATTTCGACATTCGAAAAACAAACGTTAACGGCAGAATCTACAAAATAAGTTGGATTTGAATTTTTTATAAGCTAAAATACCTATTAAATCTACCATTTTGAATGCGCTGATAAGTTCTAGCAGAACATTCCATTACAACTTCTTCCTCCGACATTGTTGAAGCCGAAAATAAATAGAGTTTTGTTTGTCAAACTTTTGAGCTGTCACTTAGATGACGAAATTCGGCGATTAGAAAATTACGAAAAAATTAAAAGAGGGGAAATGGGTTTCTCTCTCATTTTTTTTTCAATTTACTCAGTACAACAAACCAGAGAGAAATAGACCGCCAGCTTCGGCCAAAAATGAGAGTTTCATAGAGCCAGATTTGAAATAAGTAGCTCCGCCTCTTTTTCTATCTGTGAATACGTGTGAATAAGCAAAAAAAAAATAAATTCTAAATGGCAGGAGGTGAAATAATTGACCTGTCATCTTTCTGTCATTATGCAGGTTACTTTAATATTGCACCCATACTTAACCACGCAGTAACTTTTTTAAACTGGCTCTATGAAACTCTCATTTTTGGCCGAAGCTGGCGGTCAAGTTCTTACTGGTTTGTGCTCAGTACGTGGTCGCATTCGGACAGTTTCTTAGCAATTTTTTAATAATTTTACGTTTGCAAAAAAGTACCCGTTGGCGAAGGCCAACGTAATGATTTAACTTTGTTTGCCACTTTAAGAACGAAACAAGTCCAGAAGAGTTGTGGTTATTGATTTTATTCACTCTTACATTTAAATCTATCTTTCTTACCAGCTGAGAGCAAAAAAAAAATAGGCATTACCTACAAGTACAAGCTGTTTTCAAATGTAGTTATGTCGGAAAGTATGTGCCATTTGAATTTTCGATAAACTTGTGATACATGGAATATCGCAACACAGCGATCAGACTTTGATTATTATTATGAATTAACTTTTTTTTCATTTTAAAAAATATTGTTAGGTGTTGGTTGAGTGAAATTTTGTGAAACCGGATCGCAGCCACCTACCGGTACCGGGTCCAATTGTGAATCTACCCGCGCGGCTTTGCTCGTTCCCAGGAATTGTATTGCCTACATAATATTCTTGTCTATCAGGACAATGCATATCAATGATCCAAATTTTACAAGCCGATGACGAAGGATCCGAAAGTGACAAGCAACTGCTACCCTCTGTACGTAAATTCATTAAAACCCTGAACTTCCAGGTGAGGCGTAGCCTCGCGACTCTTGTTAGTACTGAAAGAATGGAATCAGGGTCGAATAAGCACCCCTATAACATACTGCTAGGTTACACATTTCACTTTCACTCGAAATGAAATCGGAAATGAATTTTTGTATTCTACATTTCACTGTATTCGATTTCGATTTCAAAATTTTCGAAATTGAGACAAAGTGAAATTGTGATTTCGAAAAATTTTCGGAGTTTCCGAATCGCTCGAAATGCAGAACACTGAAAACGAATTCACTCGATTTTCAATTTCGATTTCACTCGATTTCTGAAACCTAGCTGATAGTTTTATTTAACCAAGCAATCGGACACCGCAGCATCAGTTGTTTTTGAAGAAAAAAAGCTTAGTACAAAAAGAAAAAAAAAAAAACATCACGTCCGGTAGTAAAATTTTATTTATCTTATTGTATAAAGTTATTAAAAAGATTGTGTAATCATTATTTAATAGTTTAGCAAAGATATACATAAATAACTGCATGCATGCATATATAAATACATTTATATACATTTCATTCATGTATACAGATATAATAATAATAAATCGCATATAGAAATCTTGCAGTTTGATTAGTTTTATAAATGCATTAATCATAATGTAGAATCTAAATTTAATTTCATATTTTTACTCAGTTTATATATTAAAAAATATGCATATAGTAAAACATATATGTATTCAAAACCGTATAAAAAAGCACTGATCGTTAATAAAAATCAAAAATCTTAAGAATGTCTCCTCATTATTTTCTTCTATTCATTAATATGATTAATTATAGTCGGTATTATATGTAAATATAAATACTTATTTAAGAAAAATAAATCTTATTAATTAATATGGTGTTGCGAATAATCTACTGTACGCTCAACTATTAAATTGTCATATTTTGCGGTGTTATGATGTTGGGGAGGAGCAGGTTGTTTTGTTATCGATTTTGCGAATATTGTGGAATGTTGTCACTGTTTTTCTTTTACCTTTTGAACACATTATTTTAAAAGATAGAGTTGATTGGTTGATTGATTTCACTTTGCTAATGAGTATAAAAAATGTGTATAAATATAAAAATGATCTAATCGTATTTTCTTTTGTTTGACTGTTATCAATTTTGGGTATCAAAATTATCATCTATTTTTATTTTTATATATAAATGTATAAACTGGCAATGATCAGGTTTATCCTGAGTATCTATTTTCAATTATGGCAATAGATGCATAGTCTTTTCGTTATATTCCTTCTTCTAAGTAAACAAAAAACATGGAAGAATCTAGGAGAGGGAGCATTTTTCTTTCTTTAAATCTAATTTTGTGGATAACAGACTAGATATATTTAAGCGGATTTGTATAGTTCCTTCATTTATGGCAACCTTAATTTTTTTTTTCAATCTCTAATATCAGTAAGAGAAAGCTTATAGGTTAGAAACAGTAGTATGGGAAATTAAAGACAGACTTCTTTAGAGACATGCGATTAATTTATGTATTCCCTAGCTACTTGAATTTGAGAAAAAGAGTTTTCTTAAGAATTGTGCCGAAATATAACATTAAAAAAAAACAAAAGGTACAATGCTCAGAGTATATAATATTCCACGTTCTACGACTTTTTTCTGTTGGATTAATGGTACACTATATTTGTTATATGTATTGTGATTCAGTTATCTTAACCTATGTCTGCTGAAAGGGAATCCAGCCAAATGTATATAGCGCTGGTTGTAGATCTCATTCTTCCCATTCGTTTTCGTCACTATATTTGTTATATTATGATTTAATTATCTTAACCTATGTCTGTTGAAAGGGAATCCAGACAAATTTCTGTAGCGCCGGTTGTAAATCTCATTCTTCCCACTCGTTTTCGTCGACCCCTTCCATTTCGTCTTGCTCGAGCTTGGTATTGTACTCCATACGAGCGCTAACTGACTTCTGGATCTGTGGGCAAATTCCATTAGTTAGGACATATATTTAGAGGCAATTACTTTTATACTTCTTGTTGTTTCGCCTTTTCGTATTCGGATTTTGTCAAAAATTGAGGGCTGGCTGTTTGATCGGGTTTCTTTGCCTGCGTCACGGGCTGAATGGATGACACTGGAAGCAGATACACATTTTGTTTATATAGACGAAACTGGAAATTTGTTAAACTTACGGCACTCCATGCCTACAGGCTGAAGACTGAGCTTTTTCGGTTTTTTGTCATTCATGGAGAACCAATCGTCGGCTGTCATTGTTGGTAGCCATGTCACCAAAGTCGGTGGAAAGAGATCGTCTTGGAAAAGTTCACTCTGGGAATAATTAATTTTAATTAATATTAATGAACTATAAAAATTGAGAAAAATATATATTTTCAAAATAGAAATGTTTTTGTCCATAAAATTCACCTTTATCCTTGGCACTGTGAAACTTAACGGCTCAATTGTGGTATTTGTTAAACGGTACGCCTTTGAGAACTCCACACTCGCCACATCACAATGATTCTTTGTAAGGAAACTAAGACCTTGATGCAATGAAGAGCATCTGTGGTGGGAGAGTGGGCAAATAAAGGGTTCCTCATCGGTGATTTCATACGCGTAGATAGTTGAGTCTCCTTTACCAGTAGCGAATAATGTCGAACTGTCCTCGTCGTAGAAAGGAATAAGAATTGATGGAGACACATCTAAGCTGGCCGTATTCAATGGAGCAGCTAATTTGTTAGCATTGTAAACACTAATTTGCCGCTCAGATACCCTAGAAGGCAAAGTTTTAAGAAAAGATCAATTTGACATGAAGCCAATAGCTTACTTGTCAAATCCTGTACACACAATGTACTGCCCTTCAATGGCCCATGTGATCCGAGCGCCTCTTGTTCCGACTGGTCCATTCCCCTCTCGAATCGGTGTCTCCGACTTTCTTGGATTGTAAATACGAACTTTGCCATCCTTACACACAGTAGCGACGAACTTTCCACACGGACTCCATGCCAAATCAAATATCTGGTCATTGTGGCCCTGCAAGTTGTACTTTTCTTGCATTGTGTTTAGATCCCACAACTTTACTGTCATGTCATAACTTGCAGTCAAAAATACATCCTTTGCCAGCGGGTGAAAGCGGATAAAATAAATTTTATCCAAATGCGCTGTAAGCTCCTTCTCGGGAGTATTCGTTGGTTCTAATAAACCATTGTCATCAATTCGCCACAACTTTACAATTCCATCGTCACAGGCCACCGCCAAACGCTTGGCATCGAAAGGATCCCACTGGAAGTCCATGATGTTGCTGCCATTCACTAGCGAAGGGATAACCCCGTCCGGTAGGCGGCCTGGCCGACTCAATTCAAAGATAGCAATTTTGCCCCCAGGACCCGACAGTGGAACAGCAAATCGTTCGTGATTCGCATGGAAACCGTTGCATTCTCCAGGAATTTGGCGACTCAAATTTCGCAAGTTTTCAATATGAGTTGACTTATGTCCCGGTGTACCTTTCAAATGACGAAATTTCGACACCTTGCCAAAAACAGTCGAAGTACGTTTGGTAGACGTGATGGTCGTCTCAGTGGCTGATTTCTTAATACCTTCCATATTGCGGCGTTTCTCATCCAAAAGTTTGCCCTCCGGTACTGAAATACGCTTGTTGTCCGCCTGAGGTTTTATTGGTTCGGTCTTGGATAGCTCTCGTCGGCTGCAAATAATCAAATGAAATTGATAGATGGAAAACAGATTAACCGAACTCACAGGGGAACTGGCGATTGGGCTTTCTCCTCTTGGGTGCTTTTTGATCTGTTTTCGTATAAGCGTCGCCGTTCTGCAATACTACTGCGTGCAGCTGAAAACCTACGAAGCTCTGCTTCGGGCTTGTCTTCGCCCTCAGTTGAGTTCTCCGATGACTCTGAGTGATTCAATTCGAAAATCTACAAGTACATTCAATTAATATCAATAGATCTACAAAATAATTTATTATTATGTTAGTGAACCTTATCAGGAGATTCATCTGCCGACTGTGGATTAGTTTGTTATTTCAAGTTAGGATAGGAAAATAAAGTAATTAAGAAATTGACTACAACTGCTATTTAAAATAGACTAAAACTTGCCTTTCGTCTCTCTGAGGTTGTCAATGATTTGGATCCAGACTCTACTTCAGTATCGCCATTTCTTTGTGGTTTCTCTTCTATACAAAACGAGGGAGGAATATTCAAAAATGCCCTAATGTAATAGTGTTATACAAACTTTTTATTTCAATTTCGACGATGAGGTCGGGCTTATTTGAGGCTGGTGGCGATAGATTTTCTTCTAAACTGTTGAGGGTGTCTTGAGATCCTGGGACTTGTGGAACTGCAAATACTTTATCAAAGGACACATCCCCAGAGTTGCTCGAAAACGGCTTCGGTCCTAGTCGCGGCTGTTGACAAAATAAAATATGGCATCGAACAATATTAATATGAAAAATAGATATTATTGTCTAAATGCATGCAAAATGATAAAAAGAAATAAAATTAAGAAAAAAATAGTCAAAAACAAGGACTGAAAAAAACACAAACGCTACTATTATCTTTACTTGAAGCTAACATAAAACAAAATGTAGCCTTTTTCCGCGTATCGCTGAAAATGTACGCATCTCGCGTATTTTTTTATAATGCATAATACATTATAATACTTAGGTTAGCTAGCGTATTAACGGATTCTTGAATATTGCTTGAATATGCAAATACAGTGTAGAGGCATTTCTTTCGCATTTCTTTCAAAAAAATAGATATTGTAACAAAGCATGTCTAAAAGGAAAATGTTGGAAAACAAAGTTGTTCCTTTGTTAATTTGGAATTCCCAGTATGTAGCCACTGCGCATGTGTACACTATCTGGTGACGTCAGAGCCACATACGTATGTGGCGTCCTACTAGCACCTTAACACACGAATCAATGGCCCCGTTCCATTGACCGCTAGCACATAATATCCCTGATGGAGGCACGCTGGCGCTAGAGATCTAGCGGCAGCGGCAAAGTGACATTGGAACCAATTTGAATTTGTATTATTTCATCTTCATGAGAGTCAAAAATGTCAAATTTGTGCGATCATGTCATCATCCCTGGTTTAAGTGGTTATACTTTGTCGTCCAACATGGTTACTTCCTTTCTTTTAGTCGACTGTTCAATAATTTAGATGCAGCGAAGTTCGTCCATTTAACTGAATTTCTAACAACTCTTTAACTTCCTTATTAGTCAGCTTTCCTGTATTAGAACTGTTGTTGCGAAGAACATAAATGCACAATTTCTATTACCCGTTACATCGCTGAACTAACGAAACAACAGTAAAAATTTAAGTAAATTTTAATAGAAAAAAAATTGTTAAAAGTGGTAGCGGTAGAGCGATAAGAAAAAGTTAAAAAAAAGTGTCTAAAACGAAAACCAAACAGTAAAACAAACGTTTGTAACGAAGACACGCTAACAACTGTAAGCAACATTAAACCTTGTATGCTGATGTTGTCGTCATCCTAGGTTTAGGGCGAGGCGCATCGTCAGATGACGAACTCTGCTGGGAATCAGGCAACGAATTATTTCGCGAAGTGCGTGGCATTGGTTTTGGCGGACTTGTCATTGAGTGGTCGCTGCTGCATGAGTCTTCCGGAGAATCTTGCGATAAGTTGTGAGTTATAATTTTCTGCTCCTCGTGAATGTTGTCGCCGTTTTGCGGTGAAATGTCCTTCTTCCTGACAGTGGTTATATTCTTTTCGGAATCACTTTTGTATTTATTGTCAAACCTTTTCATAATTTCGTTTCTTGTAAGCGCATGCGAATCATTGACGTCCTTGTTGTTGTCGCCTTTGTCATTGATTCTTAAATCGTTTTTATCTGTAGAAGCGACAGGACTACCGTTTTGATGCGCTTTCACGTCTATGGGCTTCTTATTTTCTAAATTCTTTACCAAATACTTCAAATTTCCGCTATGAATCTATTGAACGCACAAAAATGCATGTCGTAATGTACCCACGAATAGTTGTTAATGAGAATAAATGATAATGCAATATAAAAGGAAAAGCCAGAATAAAACTGAACTGCTTACCGTAATCGGAGCATCTCCAAGCTCGCGCTTAGCTGGGTCCAAGCTCATTTTTGGTACAGGAATATTGATGCCATTCATCCACTCGCCGGCGGTCAAATCAGTCTTGTAACCGGTAGTCTCTGGATAGAGATCACTGTGGAAGTCTCTGTAAGTCTATAAAGAAAAATAAAACTTTAAAAATACATACTCATAGGAAAAAACTTTTTAAATTATCAACCTTTCTTGGAACTTGATACATTATAGGAATGACCATGTTGGAAGTCAACTGCAGGACTCTGTTAACCTCGCCATCCATCACTTTCAGGGCCCTCTTTGGCACCAAACAAGCGCCCTTTGTCTGTTCGCCAGTGTGACGTAAGCCCTCAATCAAGAACGGATCTTTGTCGCAAACCTCTAAATAGTTAATAGTAGTGTCACCCTTTCCAGCAAGAAACAGCATATTTGTGTCGGGATCGTAAAGTGGCATGAGGATGCCTGTTGAGCAGTCTAATTCGAGAGTCTTCTCGGGCACCGAGAAGTTACGCAAATCACGAATGATTACTTGTCTAAGGCGGGCCGAATCAAAGCCAGTTGTCAAAATGCGACTTTGATTGCCTAACCATACTACACGAGAATCTTTGATACTCTGATGGCTTTCCCCAATCATTTGTATTGGGTCACCTGCCGCTCTCGGATCGAGAATTCGTACAAATTTATCCTTGCAACTCGTGGCCAACGAGGTTCCGTCTTGCTTCCAACTAACAGACTGTATGACTTCAGGATGTTCATTGTTTGCTACACCCACCAACATTAAAGATTATTAAACTTTTATTTGGTGTTTAACTTACTTGGTAACTTACAAAACACTTCCTTCTGTGAGGTTATATCCCAGAGGCTTACGCAGCCCGCAGCTGTGGAATGTAGAAGACAATCCGCTGTTGGGTGAAAGCCCACAGTCTCGACGCGTCGCTGTTTGTGGGAAAACACACATTCTGGATCCGACAGAGATGCTTCCAAGCCTTTTTCGGGTATATGCCAGATTTTTACTAAACAGTCTTGAGAAGCGGTTGCCAGTAGACCATCGTGAAACGGTGAAAACTCTAAATCAGTCACAGTATCAGTGTGACCATGGAGCAGGGGCATCGTTTTACTCTTTCTCCCACAATCGTCGATTGGTAATACTGCCACGCTCGAGCCCGTATGCTCCCAGTTGAATGCCATGAACGCAGCAGATGCTGAAATATTATTACCAAAGGTTTGGTAGGAGCCAACACATATGTCCCGAATACATGCCTCTGGCTTGGGCACAATGGGCGCTGCATTTTTGTACTTCGATGCTTTAAATCTCCAAGCCATAATTGCTAAACAATTGGGGACTCAATTTGCAACCTAAAAATAAAGCGAGTACAAAAGAATGTCTTTTTAATATTTGGATTTAGGTTTTACAGAAAACAAATTTGCTCAAAGAAATTATTTCGAAAGTTGGATTATTGTTTATATGCAGATGGCATGTACCTACACTCCACAGACAACATTTCAGCATGGTTCTCATATTCTGGGGCTAAGCTAGCTCTTGATAAATGTAAGACTTTACACAGTAAACTTCAACTTAACATTCACAATGTAAATATTGAAAATGCCACTCAAATATGGACTGATCAACTATGGAAATTCGCTAAAGTAGTATAAACGCTTTTCTCACCGCACCACTGTGACAGTACAGAAGCCCACACGCTTCGATTGAAGAATGCGCCGCAGCTGCTAAGGCTAAACTTTATATTAAGCTTTCATTCTCTAACAGATCTATTGTGGGCAAATTTATTAACTCTGCAATGAATGACAAAGTCCTAAAACGAATAGAAAATCTATTAAAAAACCGAAGACAGCTGGACCCCAATTCTCAAATTCCGCATAACGCAACTCGTATACGAGCAAATCCGCCTGAAATTTTCGCATACGAAAAAAATTGGTATTCTCAAAGTTTTTTCCACCTCTGCGAAAATTGTATTCACCTCTCGCATGAGGTAGAATTTTACGTCGAAATGTACCTACTTTTTGTGCAAAGAATGACACGAAAAAAAAATTCAATTCAAATTGGGTAAGATGTGGATGTGGGTTTTGATATGCGATTAACAAAAACGAAAAAAAAAACATTTTCCGATTGTGTGTGATTGGTTCTAATTTCAGTTAATAATTAATTGTGTTTTACAATGGCTACATTGGGCAAAATGAGAACCCAAAGACTATTTTGAACTTTTCGACACAAAATTTATGAAATTATTTTGGTTAAACAAGCGCTTGGCACAGGAATTCATCGATTTCTTACCTACTCATTTATATGATTGACCAATTTAGATCAAACGCTTTATGTAACTGCTGAAGAACCTTCTTCCTTTGTTTTCCTTCCATTTTAATTATTTTTGCTTCTTCACAATAAATTATTTCAGACAGAAATTTAAAAATCAAATTGTCAAACTCACAATTCCGTATGCGAGAAGCAAATCCGCCTAGAAAAAGCAGACGAGTAACATTCGAAGAGAAATTCTCGTATGCGGAATTTGAGAATTGCAAATTTCAGTCTTTCGCATGAAATTGGATATTTTGACAGATAAACGTATGCGAGAATTTTTGAGAATTGACCCCCTGGAGTTATAGGAGGAGACCCTCTAAGCTAATCCAACTACGCAGGAATCAGTATTCTTAACATTGCATTCGGTAGGTCCAAAAACTAGCAAATCACACCACTATGTTTTTACAGTCACCCCTATTGCGAAGATCAACTATCAATCGGTTGACGATTGACAAAGTTTATCAATTTACAGCCCTATTATGGCTATCAAATATCAACACGATATTTGATAATAATTGATACGTATCAACAAAATGAATGAATCGGTATTATTGTTATCAACCTATCAACATTTTTGATGAATTGTGAATTGTATTAGATTTAAGATCTATTGTGAATAGTTTTATCGATAAATTTGGTATTACGGCGGCTATCAAAAAATTTTATATTCATCAAATTTTCTATCAACCACAAATTTCTCGTTGATACGTATCAAATATTCGGGCGCATCAAATTAAAAAATGTGTATCCTCGTTTTTAATGTAAAATAACGACTTTAGAGCGAAAGGTCAGCGGTAGACATCCCAAATGTACTTAAACTACGAGTAGCGGCGATTTTAAAATTATTTACAAAAAGGAAACTATCAACTGAGCGTTGGGAATAACTTCAATATTGGCATTGCACAATCAACAGTGTTGGTCGTTCTTTTGATTTGCGAAAAAAGCGACTTTTGTTTAATAAAAACAACTAACATTATTCAACGAAAACGAGTCTCCAGCCATAAAACAAAAACCAACTACAAATCAGAAACGTCAAACGTCAAAAAAGAAACCCATTCTCAATGATATTTTGATAAGTATTCACAATGGGGTAAAATTTATCAATTGATACTCATAATACCAAATGATCAATGAATTGATAGATCTTATCAAGTATCAAATAATTGATATTTGATAGCCATAATAGGGCTATAAGATTGATATTGGTATTGCGAAATACGATTGATAAAAATATAAGCTATTAGGCGTATTTTTTTGGGAATCTATAGCTAGCTCACTTTTACTTTTACATGCAAAACTGGTATACTCACTTTTGGTTTTGTTATACTCACTTTTGGTTTTACATGCAAAACTGGTATACTCACTTTTGGTTTTGTTATACTCACTTCCCAAAAAAATACGCCTATTGTGAACATAACGCAAAAAATAAAGCTATTGTGAATGAAAACTCAATTTTGACAGTTCTAAAATATTTTTAATTTGAAGAGTGATTGTTACGACTTTCAAACAAATTATTTATGTCGATTTCCATTGGGCTTTTACCGTTTTGCTCTTAGATCTCAGATTTTTCCTGCCCAATGGAACATGAAACGAGATTCTTTTTTTTGCATTTGTGTTGGTGTGTGATTTGACAGCTGTTTTTAAATTGCAATTTGTGTTTATAAAATTGAATTGTTATTTGTTAGTTTTTTACTTGCACTTGTACAATAACTGCTTACTTGTTTTGTTTTGAATTATAACTTCACCCTTCCCCATGAAATCAACCCCATTGGCATTTTCTACGACGGTCCATTCGTCTTCATTTTATCCATTTTCAATTTTCAAATTTATTCCACAATAGGTAGGGGAGACTGGGGCACATTTGAACACTTTTTGCTTTGAGGTCTCATAAAATCCTATTTGTTTAAATTATTAGACTGCAAAGTATTCTCACTTTAAGAAATGCAAATAAACTTTGTTTTGGACAAATACCTAACTACGTAAATTTAGTAAGGGCGTATAGTTTATTTTTATTTAAAAACGAAGTAGGTCCTTATGTTCAAAGGTATCGCCCATGTGGGCAGGTTTGAACACCTCCAGAGATGAATAAAGCCCCTATTATAGAACACAACTCCACTTAGTTGAGTTGAGTTGTCTTCAATTCAACTCAACTTTCACACAACCCAAACTAACTAACAACTTATAGACAACCACTGCGATCTTTGTTGTGTTTTGATAGACAACTTTTCTATCAAGGTTGTGTATAAAACAATACGGACAATACCGAATTTTGAATTACATAAAACCAAGAGACAACTCAACTGTAGTTGTATAGTTGTCTTACATAATAGGGGCATAAGAAAATCTTGTAAGTAGAGACAGGCGACTCAATTGTCAATTGGTTTTAATATAAGGCGTATTTTTTTGGGAAGTGAGTATAACAAAACTAAAAGTGAGTATAATAGTTTTGCATGTAAAACCAAAAGTGAGTATACCAGTTTTGCATGTAAAAGTAAAAGTGAGCTAGCTATAGATTCCCAAAAAAATACGCCCATAATATATTCCTGAAGGAATAATTGAACAGAAAAATACAATAAAAATGAAATAAATGAACAAATTGCCTTTATGCCTTACATTATGAAAATTTGTTCCCGATTTACTAGACATTCGCATGCACATGCGAATTTCCCATATGATATTGTTGATTCGTTGCATGCGAATTTCCGATATAATTAAGGAACCTTCCTGAACCTTACAAAGGAACCGGAAATTCGCATGTGCTCAAAAATCACCTCTGAAAAGAAGAGGTGAATTTAAAAATATAACTTCAGTCACACAACCTGTACTCCAACCAACCACATATCCAATCATCCATCAAATTAACTGCAATGTCTGTCATCAGTCTAGTCTGTCATTTTCTGTCAAAGGTCTTGCCTCCACACTCCAAAGAACTTTTCAGTAGTTTTTAGTAAAAGGGAATATCTAGTTTTTCTAAACATGTGAGCTGGGAAATACTCGGAGCTTTTACACTCATAGTGGAATAAATAAGCTACGGTGCGAATTTACCTTACGCTTCATTTTCTGTCATCAGTCTAAGCTGCCATCAGTATAATCCATATGGAAATTTTTCACATGCGAATCTGCTACCTAAAAGTGTACATTCGCATACATGCGAGTCTCTGCAATAATAAAGGAATTTTGCATATATTTTATTTTTAAAAGTTTCGTTGCGAGTTTCCGAAATAGTATGTAGATTCGCATAGTTTCTCATGCGAATTTACGTTCCAAAAGCATACATTCGCATGCGTGCGAATTTCTTCTTTATAGCTAGACATATCATTTTTTCCCATAAGACGAAGAAATGTTGCTTCCTAAGTATTTAATTAAAGTAAGCCACATTCCTTGCAATTTATGATAACATATTTGAACCTACATTTTTAAATAAATAAATAAAAATGAATAAAAGTTTACATTTACATTTGTGGGGAGAAATGAACAAAACTAAACGAATCTCCATCAAAATCGAAGGATGGAATGTCAGTTGGCTGAAATCTTTTGACTTTCGATTCGAATCTCAGCTGGGCCGATTTGTTCATCTTTGGTTAGCTCTTATCAACGGTTATTCCAGTTGATAACCATAGAATCTGTTTCTTCAGTCTAGTAACCAGAAATTCCATGGTTTGGTTAGTTAACCCGGGAAATCGATAACCAGCCGATTTTGGTCGGTAAACGGCACTTAACTAAGGATATTCTGGAATTTTTTTTTTGTTCAAGCTTTGACATAGCAGTTAACAACACAACAATGAACGTAAAATAGAGTGTGTTGCTTCATATCCGCACAGATGAATACGATGCACGCAATGTGGAAAAAAAATGTAATGCATTGCTGCGGCTGTGACACGTTTGTGCTGAAAACACTCATATTTAGTTAAATTTAAAAACAAAATACATAAATCAAAAATATACCGAAAATAAACGTAAAAAAAAATAAACAATTTTAACCAAGGGTTAATTCTAACAACTGAATTGACAAATAAACTGGAAAACTGGAACGATTTGTCGCAAATCTATGGGTTGGTGACCAAAGTGAAAAATAAGTGAACAAAAGCTTTTTGGTTACCACAGATATCTAATTCTGGGTGATTATTTGTTTATATCTCATTTTTAGTTATGATGTTATAGTTAATATCACTGTTACAAAATTGTCATTCGCTCTAATCTCAAAAAAAAAAAAGAACCCTCTCTTGGCCATATACTCATTGGCTACTCATTGGGAGCCAAACGATTTTAGATTATTGACAACCGGAATTATGAGAGCTGTTCACTAACAGCAGTCTTAATAATAAAAAAAAACATATTTTTACTAAACGCACAGCACCACTGCACCCAAACTATACTATAATATGCTCTTAAATCTGTCATATTATTCCAGCTGACGAAACTATCGTGCTCAGGCTCGGAGCATGTTATGCGCAATGTACTTTCGCTTCAGATTCTCAGATTCTCTTTCAGATTTAAAATTTCTCGCTTCCAATCGAACTTTTTGTTTAGTTATAAAGGGTGGATAACAAATATGGATATAAGGGTTAAGGGCTGTAAACGTTTTGCTATGAATCGGAAGCTCCCCCTTTCATATTTTTTTTTTAATACCCGCCATAGAAAGGTACACTCCGTCTCACTTGATTACGAACAGGATTTTGTTTGTTTTAATTTTACGATATTTTTCAAACTTCCCTAATCCGTGAAAAACCACTTGCACGAGGAATGAAGGATATGTATTATGTTTATATTGTAGAAAAAAAAATGGGATTAAGTTGATAAATGCAACTTTTATGACGCTTTTCATACAAAAGATCATACAAAAAGGTCACACAATTTACCTGTTGTTTTTGTCTCACTTGATTACGAACAGAGGCTTAATCTACCTGTTAGAAGCTTAAAAGGTAAAAAAAATTAAAAAATTTTTTCGTATAAATAAATGTTGCTTTTCTTTGGAAATCCAGCTCCACAGTTCCGTAATAGCTTATTGCTCCCCACCATTACACCACCTCCTTTGCTGTGCCGCCTTTGAAGATGTATTCCTTCTTTTCTCAAATCATGAAAATAACAACTGTAGGTATCCATCAGGTTCGTCCAAATAACATTTTTTTTTTCATCAGAAAAGACAACGTATGCCACTCTCGATTCCACCTGATCAGAATTTTCCTTCTACTGCGACATATTTCCTCAAATTCGCACAGAATATCTGCTATGTTCCACATTTCACTTTCACTCGAAATGCAATCGGAAATGAATTTTTGTGTTCTAAATTTCACTGTATTCGATATTTATTTCAAAATTTTCGGAATTGAGACAAAGTAAAATTGTGATTTCGAAAAAATTTCGGAGTTTCCGAATCGCTCGAAATGCAGAAATTTGCAATTTCGCTTTCACTCGATTTCTGGAACCTAGCTGTATGTGTTATGTCCTCTTCGGCTTGCAGGTCATTGCAGAGTCTGCAAGTGTCCGAGTCCACCAGCCTGAGCCTTTTGGCATGTTTTCCAAGAAGACAGTGCCCCGATAATATACCGATCAGTGTCCTGAGCTGTTCCCTGCCTAGTTTGAGGATTTCCCTAGATCTTTTACGGTCGTATTGCGGCCAAAGTGCCTTGGATACTGCGCGACCGGTGAGGCTCGCCCATCTCCGGTCGGCTTCCTTAGTTATTTTATTCCTAATATCGCTTTTTATGATACAAGATGGTGGTTTAAAATCCACATCTCCTCCATCTAACAATTCTCGCAAGATCATCGGCTTATTCATTTCCAGCTATACCGCAGTGTCCTGGTACCCAGCACAGTCTCACTCGGTTCTGACTGCATAATGCCTTAAGCCTGCCTGAATTGAAGTTCGTAGATTCCAGTACCTTGAGTGCGGCCTGGCTATCGATTTAGATGGCTATATCCCTTCCAGATATAGATCTCATTCGCATTAGCTCTGCGGCTTTCAGAACAGCCAGAACTTCTGATTGTAAAACACTGCTTGTATCCGGTAGTCGTATAGACACTTTTAGGTCTGGATCTACAGAGTAGATTCTAGCTCCAGTACCATCCGCTGTTCTTGAGCCGTCTGTGTAGACTGCTATTTCGCAATGTTTAATTACTTTATCCCTTTCCCATTCATATCTTCCCGGGTATGATAACTCGTACGGAGTGTCGAAGTCGACCAGAGGGTGAATTTCATCAGTTTGCACCTGTACGCCCTAGCAAACTATCGTGATTTTAAGAGACAGACAGACGGGCAAGGCTAAATCGATTCAGAATGTGATCCTGATTCAGAATATAATAGAGGGTCTCCGTTGAATCCTTCTTGGCGTTACAAATGTAATGACAAAGTGAATATGCTACACTACCTTCCTGTGGAGGGTATAAAAAATAACATAAAAAACATAACTATTTTTAAATACCTAACACAGTTTTAAAAACTTTTATGGCAACCATTCAGCTAACACTAAACAAAGTAATTATTTGTATATATGTAATTGTAAATGTACCTATTTCAAATACGTCTCTGAACCAAAATAAGTCTTTGACAAAATAAAATGATACAAAAATATATTTGAATATATGTATCTACATACACTCCGCGCAGTTAAAGTTCATTTAACTGTTGTGATTTGACCAGAAGGAAGATTTAAAAATAAAGCTTTAAGTATTAACAAAAATTTGTTAACTAGCGTCTTTTAATCTTTGATTTGTCCTTTTTCCGCATCGGTTAAGGCGTTTTCTCCACCCATTTCATTTTTTTTTGTTAACTAAATATGAGCTCACGTGCCAAACGTCGACCGTCACGGTCAACCTAAATGCATGTTCTATTCAAGTGGCGCAAAATTAATGGCCCACATTTTTCCTGTTTTTAGTTAACAAATTTTTGTTAATACTTAAAGCTTTATTTTTAAATCTTCCTTCTGGTCAAATCACAACAATTAAATTAACTTTAATAAAAAATAAAAAAAATTGGTCTCTAGCATGCTTGGTTTGGGACCAGTGGGCGATAGAAAACCGACCTTTAGGGGGTGTGCTATTCAAGTGGCGCGGAGTGTAATATGGTATGCACTTTTCAGAGCTCAGAGAATTCTTTTAATTTTCATGTGCAGCGTGCAGGTGTAAACTGCAACATAAAGGGATGAAAGTTTATGTGCGCGCAAGTGAAGTGAGAATACTTACAGCCCTATTAGGGATATCAAATATCAATTATTTGATTATTGATAACATCTATCAATTGATTGATAATTTGGTATTATTTTATGAGTATCAATTGATAATATTTACCACATTGTGAATACTAATCAATATCTATGTCATTGCGAATGGGTTCTGTTTTGACGTTTGACGTTTTTAATTTGCATTTGGTTTTTGTTTGGGAGCTGACGACTAATTGTTGGCTTGTACTTTCTTCATCATAATCCCGTTCAAAAATTAACTCTACCGAGGACATTTCGCTCTTCGTTTATTTTACAAACAAAAAAAAAACAAGTAATAAATTTTATAATTTGAAATTAATAAAAGTTTTAAGAAATGCGTCTATAATCTCCCTAAGTTGTGAGTCTCAGTATCTGACCTCTGACAGATATTACTGTAGGTACCTACTGGCAAAAAGAGTTATCAACCTATTTTGCAAACCTTAACGAATGCGAATTTTACCTTAGGTAGTTTCTTTCTCCCTATTTTCGAAAAACCTATTACATACATACTATTATACTAAACTCTATTAACAGATAAACAGAACATCCACTTAACAGAGTTATAGAAAATTAAAATTACAGAGCTCTATTAGCACAAACTCTCTTAATTTAGCTTAGCCTCAGCTCTCAGCATCAGCCAGCACCAGCTAGTGTTGTCACTTCTTCCACAATAGGCGTTTTTCTTGCAAAGTTTGACAGCAACTGCAAGGGAAGTACACGCGCAGCGAAATAAATGTTTTATTCGAACTTAGTTTAACAAAGTAGGATTTTATTCATACCGATCTAAAAGAATGCAAATTTTAAGTGCTTTTACTTTACTACAACCTTTACAACATTTTACTCAAAGCAAATGCTAGTTTTTACTCATACGAATTTTTCAGCTGTCAAAAAATGATCCTACTCCGCAAGCAAGATCATAAATTATACATATTTACAATATGCTAATTTTTTACGTTTTCTTTTGTTTTGATAGAATTATGAAGAGGAATTTTAATTAAAGCGTGAAATTCAATAAATCGCAGTTTTCAGATTGGAGTTTGGTAAACTTCTCTTTTCCAAACTTTCATAAGTGGCAGAAAATTAGCCAAAGACAATATTATTTAGCACAATTAAAACACGGCCTTTGGGTTACAAATCCCTGTTTATTGCTGTCACACTCATTTCGAAAACTTATGTCGATTTCCATTGGGCTTTTTCCGTTTTGCTCTCAGATCTCAGATTTTTTCTGCCCCAATGGAACATGAAAAATGAGATTCCTTTTTTTGCATTTGTGTTGGTGTGGTATTTGACAGTCAGCTATTTTTTGTATTGCAATTTGTGTTTACAAATGTGACTTGTTTTGGGATTAGTGAAAGTATGTGTGAATCTCGCTCTCGAATCAAGATTCGCAAGTGATCTGAATCTTAAAAAAAAACGTTTTTTTTGTTCGCCCAATAGAAAACGAATTTGACAGACAGCTGATTTCTAGAGCAGAAAAACTGCTCTGTATCTGAAAAAAGTGCTTTTTCTTCTCCAACGACATCCGGGATACATGCATCGACAATTCGGCCAGTGGTTTGGTAAGATCAACGATTAATTGACGCTTCTTTTTATAATTGTTTTTTTTTTTTTTTTTCTGTAGCGTTTATAATAGACGATGCAGGTAAACTTTAAATCTACCACAATTTAGAATGCTGAAGTGACAGCACTGCTACCAAAGTACCAATGCCAGTCGATGTCGAGTACCTATACTACTCTTACTACTCTATTCCTGTCCTATTCGTTCACTTTACTGCTAACTCGTTCGCACTCGCAGTCGCAGCGTTAAAAATATCGAACTTTCACACATTTTCTCATTCTCTTTCTCTTACAAGCAGTGACTTTCTCTCCTCTCGATTTACTGCAGGCTGCGGCGATGCGTTCGCAATCTGTATATGTATTTATTTAAGCAATTTTTTATTATGTTTAAATAGGCTTTCCTTGTTTTCTAAGCCTATGTGTGTGTAATACAAGAAAAGAACATTTATTTTGTGCAGAAGTTTGGATTATTGTCATTATGGCAATTTATTAACCTTTTTGCGCTGGTTTATTTTTTTTAGAGAGGTATGGACTTATGTTACTGAGACAAGATAACAAATTAAATTAATTTTTGTATTTGGCCTGAATCACCCTAGTCCGGGGGGTCAAACAATCACAAAAAAAAATACATTTTCACCACCTACCTGCATTCACCACACTGAGCAAGAGGAAAGTCCTTCAGAGTTCAGAACAAGCAATTTTTTAATTCAAATTGGGAATATGCACTAAGGGATCGATTTAAAGCACCAAACTTTGAATTTTTCTGCCACAAATAATTGAAGAGTGGTACTAGTACAGACGACACACACAGTTTTATTGGTTGTATTAGATTAGTTTTCTCACCTCTTGTGCTGAAGCAGAAGGAATTGATGTCGATATCGCTTAGTTACCTACCTTTCCAGTTGGCATTGGACATTGGTACAATAGTACGATGGTCACTTACCTAGTTTATCAACTTTCTTTGCGTGATTCTGCCTCGTCTGGTTACTTGTTTTTCTTTTGACGATAATTTTCCTCCTTCTTTCGGATGGAATCGATTATAATCTGCTGCTGCTGCTGCAGCTCTTCTTCACACTTCCGGATTTAAGGCTATTTTTTTCTTCTGTGCATTGATATGACTTGACTAGCAGCACCGTGGCACTGATATAACAGAATTTCAGTTTTTTCTAAAGAGTCTACACCTGATATTAAATAGAAAACTCGGAAATGCACTATTTTCTTTGTAAAAAAAAATAAATAGAAATTTGACTCATATGATTAATCAAGAGAACCAAGAACAGCACACACCCAATGAATGGATGTGGAATAGAACACTGTGCAAATAACTGAGTGATTGTCCCTTTGTAGATGGATATGATGTATTGGACTGTTTTCAAATCAAATTATTAAATTATTACCACAGCGATTTGTTTAATATTACATTGATTAATGAAATCTATAAAAAAAACACCACTAAGCCCCGCGACTACAAATACCGCATACGAAATACTGACCAAATCGGAAAACGAGAAAACTAATCGATATCATACAACACCTTTCTTGCGGCGGTGGCTAAGACTAAACAATTTAAGAGACCTTAATCAATTTTCTCTTAACTATTTGAATTTTTGACATTTGTCAGTTCAGGAACCAGGTCAGAAAGTTATCACACCGTACACTAAGAAACGACACAGTGGGATGTGTTCCATAGGAATTACTTTTTTGGTATCTAGCGATTTATCTTTACATAACACGGTGCCGTGACGTGACATAAGGCCAAATATGTCGCTTTGCGAAAGTGCATATTAGATTTTGCTTAGATAAGTACCTAATATGTATATACGATTCAGAGCCATTCTGATAGTTTCAAATTATGAAAAAGTCTTGGCAAAATTTAATTTGTATATGTTTCATGTTTTCATTTATGTATTTTTATGTATTTACAAATAAAAAAAAATACCTGTTCATTTCATATTCTTGTATAAGTATATCGCTAGTAGGCGTATTTTTTGGGAAGTGAGTACAACAAAAACCAAAAGTGAGTATACGAGTTTTGCATGTAAAACCAAAAGTGTTCGTTCGTCGCGGGGGCGGTGTTCGTCTTATTAATTTGTCTTCTTGAATAAGAAGTCAAAAAAGAGTTACACAACTATGTTCACATATATAAATAATAATAGGCGTATTTTTTTGGGAAGTGAGTATAACAAAAACAAAAGTGTGTATAACAGTTTTGCATGTAAAAGCAAAAGTAAGGGTACCAGTTTTGCATGTAAAAGTAAACCAACCGCCTAATATAAGACGTATTTTTTTGGGAATCTATAGCTAGCTCACTTTTACTTTTACATGCAAAACTGGTATACTCACTTTTGGTTTTACATGCAAAATTGTTATACCCACTTTTGGTTTTGTTATACTCACTTCCCAAAAAAATACGCCTATTATTATTTATATATGTGAACATAGTTGTGTAACTCTTTTTTGACTTCTTATTCAAGAAGACAAATTAATAAGACGAACACCGCCCCGCGACGAACACGCCGTTTCACTTTTAAATAGCGACATAAAGCCAAATTTCGAGACTTGGCCTTATGTCACGGCACCCATAATACCTATAATTTTACAAGCTCAGATTGGCGAAATTATTTGGTAGTGAATTAGCTATTGTGACCTAGAATTCGTTTTAGGCGAAGGTTGAAAATTACTCCCAATGTCGTTTCCGATTGGACTTCTAAAGTTTTGATATGAGATTTCCGATTTTTGTTGCTCAATCGAACGAACAGAAACAATTGGAAGTAATCGAAAACGGTATAAATTTATTGGATATAGATAAAAGAGAAACCACCGAGTATTTAAGCTAGTATTAGACGATATGTTGAATCAGCATACGTTTGCTGAAAATTGTGTTCCAATCACAACATATCGTGTAAAAAATAAATTTCTGTCATCAAGTATGCACGATATGTTGTGATTGGAACACAATTTTCAGCATACGTATGCTGATTCAACATATCGTCTAATACTGGCTTTAGACTTTAATTTAAGGATTGTCAGCAGTAATAGACGACTACAACAGGAGTGCATTCCAAATTCGGCAGTAGTTAACTATTTTAACTACAGCGTTGACAAGCTGTGACAGTTCGAAGGAGGGGAAGTTAACTAAATTAACTAGAGGCAAAAGTGTGGTTCATTTCACTCATACTAACAAAGCAACTGTCATGGATTTACGTATTCATTTTTTTTTTGTTTGAAATGGATTCGACTTGCATGTGATGCGGTCCAACAACAACTCACTACCACATCAAAAGTGAAATGTCAACATGAAATTAGTAACAATAGCTGTCCCAGGTTCCAAAAAGTAACTAAATAGACAATCGTTGTTAATTTAGTTAAAATATTCAAATCTGGAATGCAGTCCAGTTTGAGGGTGTCAACTGTCAAGAAATATAAATATTGTGAATTCACCTTAAATTTGGCTTCTTTCGAACTCGGGAAACAAAGCCAATCCAATATGACGTAAGTAATTAGCAAATATATTAACTTGTATCTTTTATCAGATACCTAATAAACTGTTCAAATAGCAGAATCGTTTCAATTAACGCGTACTCAGGACCACAAACCAGAGTGAATAGACCACCAGCTTCGGCCAAAAATGAGAGATCCATAGAGCCAGTTTCAAAAAGTTTAAATATGTGTGCCATGTTAAGGTAAATGGAGGGCGAATTGGTCACGCATACACTGGCACCTAATAACATTTACAGTTTTTTCTGTGGTACAACACGTATTCACAGATAGAAAAAGAGGCGGCGCTACTCATTTCAAAACTGGCTCTATGGAATTCTCTTTTTTGCCCGAAGCTGGTGGTCTATTCTCTCTGGTTTGTGCTCAGGACTGGACGACAGAGGGATGGTGTTTACGATTTGCCAGAAAAACTGTTATTTTTGTTTTGCAACAAATCACTTTTGGTGTTCGATTATCACAAAAAAAGCAATCCTTTTTGAATCGGGAGCACTTTTGCGAATCTAAATTTTGTTCTCAGAGTTGCTCGAGGTTTACCAATACACTTAAGGTGCTAGTACACGGCATGTAGCAAGCCACCTACGTGTGTAGCACTGACGTCATTTTTACGTCACCGTATGGTCCCAATGGCTACCACTCCGTGTACAAGCTCTCTTTGTGCACTCTCTGTTGATGTCAGGGCTATATAACGATAAGATACGTATGTGACTTACTACATGCCGTGTACAGCATGGTATTTAGTTTTTTGTACGTCATAAAAGTAGTTAACACGATATTGGACAGGGAATCTATTAATTGTAATTCTTGGAATAAAAATTGTTTCAATGATTTAACTAACGCGATAACTTAAATGCACCCAAAGCAATAAAATAATTAGAGTAGGTACCTACATTTCTATTGCAAGACGGCAAACTAGCAACAGCAACATTTGATAGCATCATCATAAACGAATAACCAACCGATATGTGCGCGCTGTGCTACAGCGCGTACCAATTCACTTGGCCATTCTACTGCGCAGGTTTCTGTGTATTTTGTTTTTGTGTTTTGTGTCGTGTATATTCTCTTAAATCCTCTCTCTGCGCAACCGACGGTTGGCCAAGTGAATTGGTTCGCGCTATACAAGCAAAATATGCCCGTATGTAGCCACTGCGCTACATACGAAATGTGTACCAGATGTGTACACTATCTGGTGACGTCAGAGCCACATACGTATGTGGCGTGCTACATGCCGTGTACTAGCACCTTAACTGGTCAAGAAAAACCAGAGAGAAATCCGCGGATGTCTGACTAACTTCCGAGAGTATAAATGTCATGGAAAACCTTCTCAATACAAAGGTTCAGATTCGGCATGGAATTGGAGGCCCCTTCCATTCGTCCCAACAAAATAAAAACTCTCACAAATAAATGGTTGTGTGTGAGAGGGTGCCTATACGGGCCTGTTGCGACTATTTATTTTTATACCCTCCACAGGAAGGTATATTCACTTTGCCATTACATTTGTAACGCCAAGAAGGAGTCACCGGAGACCCCATAAAGTATTTATATTCTGAATCAGGATCGCATTCTGAATTGATTTAGCCATATCCGTCTGTCTGTCCGTCTGTTGAAAACACGATAGCGTCCAAACGAACCGACCTATGCGAATGAAATTTTGTTAGAGGACTTCTTTTTACCGTCGTTAGGTTGGTATTGAAAATGGGCTATGTCGATCAAGTAGTTCTGGTACCTCCCATACAAAACCCACATTAGACACATGCATGTACAATACATACTAACTCGCATGGCAAACATTTTGCTTGCCTTTTATGCAGTGGAGGGTATCAAAGCATCGGCCAGGCCGATGATAACACTTTTACTTGTTTCTTTACAAATTACAAGAAGATGAGCGAAAGCAACGGCATAGCGACATATCTCCGCCGACATATCTCCGCCCAGTACATTTTTCGAGCGGAATTATGTCGCTTTTTTTCTGGCGGAGTTATGTCGTTTTGAAAACGTCATATCTCCGCGCGGAGCTATGTCGCATTTAAAACGACATATCTCCGCGCGGAGCTATGTCGCATTTAAAACGACATATCTCCGCCGAACTAAGAACGACATATCTCCGCGCGGAGATAGGCGTCTGTAAGAAAGTTCGGTGTATTTAAAGTATGGGGTGTGTGGCTCGCTTCGCTCGCTAACAGGATTTTAACCCTTTTTTTCGCAGGGTTTAGCCGCTCACGCGACTTCGTCGCTCCGCTAAGGGTATGTCAACAACTGTCTGGCAGGCGCCTGGAGCTAAAGTTTAATTATATTTACTCTGGGGTATTTAGCAGTAGGTATAATATTTTTAGTCAATAAAAATACATGCACTTTTCTGTGTTTTCAAAACGACATATCTCCGCCAAACAAAGAACGACATATCTCCGCGCGGAGATATGTCGTTTTAAAACGTCATAACTTCGCGCGGAGATATGTCGTTCTTAGTTCGGCGGAGATATGTCGCGCGGACTTATGTCGCTATCCCAAAGCAACCGATGGCAAATGATGTTGACGGCTCGGATGTTAGTTGGTGACTGAATTTTTAAATGTTATATAACGATCTAAAAAAACGCTAGTATCCCCTTAATTAATTTAAACATAGTATGTTAAAACATCGATATTATGGTTTCTTTATTTGAATTTATAATAATTTAGGACTGTTACATAGGGTTCACAGATACATTATATTTAAAACATCACCTCAATACAAAAAGCTACCATTTATAAAACACGTGTTGATAAATTTCTCTCTCGTATAGTTTTTGGCTTTAAAAAGAAATAACAAATCCATACTTTGCCCTTAGCACACATGCTATACAGACACTCATAGTGTAGTTGCAATGTGTAATAATTGAAAAGGAATTGCCATTTATTTCCCTTTTGAATGAAAATGAGCGATGTAAAACATTTAAGTTAGTTTATTAATTTATATATAATACATAATGCAAACCCTACTATTACATAAGAACTAGATACAATCTTTTTTTTCTTGCATTTTATATAGAGTAAAATGTTTTTTTTTTACTAAAAAAAATAAAAATTCATAGGTACCGATTCTAGTATTTACAACGATGTATATTATAAAAATACAATAAATGACAAACAAACAAAAATAATTTAATACAGTTACGTAGTATGTATAAAAAATATAATACATATCAAGTTGATATAATTATATAAACTATGAATATATGTAGGTATAGGTATGGCATTTATGTTAATAGCATGACCGGTGAATAAATTCATTCAAGATTACAACTAATAATAAACAAATTAGTAACAAATGCAAAACCACAAAAATTATACAAAAAAAAAAAAGAATAAAGAAAACATAAATAACAGACAAACAAAGAAATAAAAAAAATATTTTAGATCTGTTCTACTTAAATCTAAACTAATTGCTTAAGCTTAAAATTGCATTTAAAAAAATATGTATACACTTATTACAAATAACTTTATAAAGGTAAATGTTTATATGTATCTATGTACTTTTAGTGTAAAATTTTAAAGTTAATAAAAGTTAATAATTTGTTTTTAGCACAGAATTTCGATAACTTTTTGTTTTCTTTTCTTTTTCTTTGCCTAAATTGTTTTATAGTTGCGTACAGAAGTTTTAGATTTAGTCTCATTTACAGACTTGTTACATTTCTTGTAAATTTTCTTATTAACACATTGGCATATATAAATAGTTATATGAATATAGTTTGATTTTGTATAAAGAATAGAATGCCGCTAAGGAAAAAAAATAAAACAACAACAACGAAAACTTTTTGTGCCCAACTTAAAAATGAAAAATAACATTGCACTTTGTTGCTATATCATAATATTAGTTGTAGTGAAAATAAATAAGTAAAAAGATTGCATGTCTATGCGTGTGTAAAAAAATTACCAATTCACATAAAAATCGAAAAGCCTAGTCAGTGAATAGAGTTACACATTAATTGTATTATAGTTGTGCATGAGGAAATCATTGGCATAAAATTACAAGTGCTTATTTGAACAACGAATATCATACATATATATATTTGTCTGTTTGTTTGCTTTAATCCCTAATTGTTAAGACAGTCTTGTTTCTATATATGATTTGATTAATATAATAGTTTTTTGTTTTTTTGACAACATTAATAGAATTTTTACGTTCCTTTTGTATGATTAAGCATATAACCACATACGAATTTAGTTAATTAGTTCGTTAAACCTCAGACGACTAACTCTATACAAGTATAATATAAGATTCAGTGAGGGGGCGGGAGAAGGGAAAACTTAGTAAAGTTTTTAGGAAAAGAAATTTGTTTTGTTTTAAAATTTGGTATAATTCGTTTATGTTTGTTCGGTTGGCTTTGGTCTCAGGTGCAGCGAAAATGCTGCCTCACCACATCGTAATTTCGTTGTGCTAATTAGTCATTTTTGAGGAGCATCCAGATTAGGAGTCACATTCACATACACATTCTAATTAGGTCTTGTATTAGGTGAATTGTAACATTAGTTTCAATTTTGCACTGGTCGCCGTCCACGAGGTTTGATATTTTCTGAAATTTGCCACATTTGCTCCTCCCCAAGAAAGTTTTCGAAATTCTCAAAGAAGCGAATTATTCGCTCGTTTCGTTTGAATGGATACGCACTGTAAACGGGAAAAGGGAACCATTAATATTCAAGTAATGATGATTGGGTTATTCAATTTGAAATGTTAGAGGACAATGTTAGAAACAAAGGTTACAATGCTAGTTTAGAAGTAGTTACAAATTGCTATTAATTTTACGACTGGGTACGATTATTGGGAAGATGTCTTTTACGGACTATCACAAAGGAAACAAATTGAATACGTACCACTTTTTGAAACGTTTCATGTTGACTATTATATTGTGCTGCTGCCATCTTTTGGAAAAGTTGATGACTCCGTCTTTGAGATAATCAGGGTTTCCCACATGCACGAACGTTAAATCCTGCAACACCAGCCCGCTGTAAGGAAAAATCCGAGTAAATTAAATGCATTCGGAAAGGAGCCAATAATAGTAAACGTACATGTATGGGATGCACGGTGGATTCGTTTCAGCCAATGCCTGTCGATAAATTCTAAAACTAGAGCTGGAATCGATAAGGGCACAGTATTCTTTCAAGCCCTCCGTTATTGTTTTGTGCCACTCTAACCTGTAATGTATAGATGAAATTGAATGTTTGAATTGGTTTTTCTTTACATACTTTTTTGGATTCAATGTCTCATTTTTAGAAATTAGAAATAGGCTATACTAATATGATCAAGTCAGATTTACTATAAATTTAGCCCAAATGAGTGAACTGATAGTTAAATAATTAAACCCAAAATATTAACAAAAATTAACAAAAAACTGGTCGAGGTCGAGGGAGCAAAAACCCCTTGGGAACTGGTAAATTATGTAAAAATAAGACTACTCATGCAAACCATGTTCCTATCTATGAACCTAAAATGTTAGCCGAGGTATGTTAGCCTAGATAAGTCTTCCTGAGATAAGCAATGGTATAAGATGATTAGTTCTTATATATAATTAAAGGCGATGCAGCGCGTTTGAAATCACCTTTTGAAGTGTTACTCTATCTCTCAATTACATTTACATTTTAAACCCTATCTCACCTATTCCCATACTTTAGAATCCACACAGAAACGTGCTCTACAATTTCTTTTGGCGTATTTATAACCTTCATTTTGTGTACGGGGGATGGATGTTGTTGATTAATAGAAGGTTCAATTGCTTTCAAAACTTTTTAACTAATAAAAAACCAGAACAAGATGACTGCATTTGCTCGGCCACATATGAACCGAACGGCTAATAATGCTACAGGCTTCAAGTTTCTTTTTGGGTTTACTCTTCTCCACTGGGTCTACTTTAAACAGTGAAATTGAAGAAATCAAAAAAGTTCCTATATTGTAAACTTTCTTAACGCGAATTATTCGACTTTTTTCACAATCCACAAAATACTGTTGCGCTCCACAAATCTACGATTTAAAATTTCGTTCGAACTTGACCTCATTACATATGAAGGCTAAAATTCGCGAGTTTCTGTGACTAAAAAATGTGTTCATGTAAAGCAAATATCAGAATTTCGGAATATTCGTTCGTTTTTGCTCTCATAGGAATATTCCTTTACTGAGTATGTTTATTAGTACATTACCAAAATCATAGTAGAGGAAGGACCGCGCCTTGTAAACAAAATTTCGCAGCTGTGATTCTGAGTTGGTACTGGTGTTAACATTTTTAACATACCTACACAGTTGAATTAGGAAGTGCTTTTCACGTGATAGAACTTGTGACAAAGAATGCGACAGTTTTAAAGCAAATTACCTTCTTATTGGCGCCGAATCCAAAGCTGACAACAACGCTAAATACGAATTGTAGTTATTCATCTTGCGCAGATGTTTCATTATTTTGATAAACTTTATCACATGCTTTTCCCTGTCTTTGGCATCCGGCTGCATTAGGATTTTAGATCGCGCCCAATAGGACATTTTGTTAAAGTGTTCCGTGAACTTATTCAGATTAGGAGATTTTTCTTCGCATTGTTCTTTGGCAAACAGTAATACTTCGGGAATTTCAATCTTCTGAAAGAGTTCGGCATCGAGGAGTGTCATTTGCTCTGCAATTTCCAGCGATTTCAAATCCAGTAAAGTGGGCTGATTAGCTGTAATGCACCGCTGCTCTGATAGGTAGCTGCCATATAATTTCTGTTCTCTGTAGGTCATCACCTAAAATAATAGATCGATTAATACATCTGATTTGTCTGGATAACACGCCTCGTGCCTTTTCCACAATTTTATTTCTTAAAAGCTTTGCCATATAGAGTTCCCCAGAACACACAAGTTGGTTGACAAATTCAATAAGCAGCTCCAAGAGTTGTTTTACTAAATCCGTTGACCTAAAGTAGAATGTAAATATTACTTAAGGTCGGCATTTTCAAGTCGATTGAACTCACGTCAGGTCGTTGACTACTCTAACTATTAGAGAAAATGTTTCCTTAGCAGCCCTTTGCTTCTGGTCGTTATTCATCTGACAGAAAAGCACTGTGTACCGTTGGGTTAATTTTTCAATCAAATCCAGCGGCTGAATAAATGTCCTGAATGTTGTGATGAATGCTTCGCAGAATGCTGAAATATAAAATGTTCTTTTAGCAGGCTCGACTACTATAACGCCAATATGTCAAAATGTGCGAGAGCCAGAAAATAAATGAGCAACAATTTAAAGAGACCGACTTATAATCTCTCTTACCATCTTTTTCGTCTGCTGGATAAACAGCGTTAAAAGAGATAATATAGTGAAATGGCAAAGGAAAAGAAAAAGAAAGAGAGCTTAAAACAAAACAGCATTTCGTGACAAGTTTTTGCATTTTTAGGTGAGTTTATAGTGTGATTAAAGTGAAAAGGTTAGCTATTTGTGTAGCCCCGTTACCATTATCAGAGTTTTTCTGCACTCGGCAAGCGTGTACGATAAGAGCGTCCAAGAAGCCTCCCTTGACTTCGGGACCATCTTCCCCATCCTTCTTCAGAATCATGTAGGTTGTTATGTCAAGTTGCTCTATCAGATTAGGAAGCGTCTCCTTGTTAACTGAATTTGTTGGCGAGCAGTCCTTAAAAAATTAAATTAGTAGGCAATCTTGCTGCTAAACATGATGTACATACCTTCTTATTATATGAATTATTTCGGAGTATAACATCGATTCCCTCATCCTCTTCATTAGTGTTGTCTAGATTTGATATAAGAGAATCCTTGTTACGATCATCACTTTCTTCATCGGCATTATCTTGCATTGGGCCGCAGTCATTGCTCGCACCGTGGTACTCATCATCGCCGATATCCCCACCTTCTTCGTTCACAGTGGACATTTCAGTACCCGCTGCTGATGGTATGACCCGTGCTAAGCGCCCACCTTCCTGATAGATTTCCAGTGCTACTGCAGGCTTGGGACTTTGCGGTGGGGTCGTAATTATTGTGGGAGTTGGAGTTGACCTCATCCGTTGTTTATTCTTTGGCGGTAGCGCTGGAGGTATTTCATTGATCGGTGATGAAGTCAGCGAAGACTGTGGTGGCAGGGGTCTACTGACAGGTGATAGGCTAAAATGATCAAAAGATAAATGCAGGACTTCTCCAGTCGCTTTCTCTTGTTCTTAAACTTACTTCATTGTCTGACTATGTGATATGTTCCGACTTAAGTTGTACGTGTGTACGGAATGTCGATGCTGTTCAATAGATCTAGATGTAGCCGAACAGATCTCCATGTATGCCAAAACTGAAAAGGTGGTTTGAAATAAAATCCTTAGTCAATAATGAAATAAATGCAGATTAAGAGAATTGCAAAGTCATGTTATTACTTCTTAACCAGTTTTTAGAAGCAGTATAATTAACCAAAAGATGGATAGTTGGCTAGAAGTAAGTTTGAAAGGAAAACGAAAAAAAAAAAAATATCAACTAGAAATGTGGAAGCAACTTGAAATGAACGAAAATAATTTTGTTTTATATTTCCAAAAGGTTTGTTTATAATGAAACAGCAGTTTGTCAAATAACACGCGATCAAATTAAAAGATATGATTGCCTTGGTTTTAGTTTTCAAGCAATTAAGAACTCTTATGTACCTAAGAAAAGCAGTAGTACGCGCTGTAATGATAACGAGTTGAGGATACTTGTAGAAAAGTATTCCTTTTTTTTACCCTGTATTGAACCAAGTCATTCTTTCTACATAGTTATGATATGGTTCCATCACCATCATGTTTAATGTCCTGTCTAACCTTAACAGATGTATTTCTACCCTCCATAACTCTCGATTTTCCGCGAGGGTCATGTCATCAGGGGCTATTCCCGTACAGGTAGAGAAGGATTTCGGACTTGATCTCATCCTGAAATCCAAGTTGAGGTCCTCGGCGAATCACAACAGCAATACAATGAATGCAGCTAATTAATTTTGGAAGTTAGTATCCCCAACCTTATTCTTCTGGTTAGCATGAGTTAGAACAAACACCGAAAAAACCGATAACTTAGCTTTGAAACCTCCTGATAACAGATTGACATAGCTATCCCGAATTGACGCAATCTTACCAATCGTACACCAAAATTCAATCATCCTTCCGCATATGATCTGATTCCATGCTCAATATTATAACATATTGCATACATTCTAAAACGAATCGAGGCATTAGTAATGGCTTTTGAATGTGGAAGACGATATGTCCATATGTTACGTGTTTCATAAAATGATTGCTAAAGGACTCGCCTAAGTTGATTCGTTTGGACGCTATCATGTTTTCAACAGACAAGCAGACGGACATGATTCAGAATTTGATCCTGATTTAGAATATTTTTATCTTTACAAATGTAATGTGGAGAGTATTAAAAAAAGGGCGAATTGTAAACTTAGTGCATCATTTCCCTGATCTCCTTTCGCACGAAATCTTCTTAAACGCATGTATGCAGTATTAAATAATCTAAACAGATTTCGCATTATTTTGTAGTACAATTGATAGTAATCCAATCACTTCACTTCAGCAAATCGTTTTACACAAATGCCTCCGTGGCATTATCGGTATACATAAATATACATTCCACCAGAACTTTTCCTACCTTTGCACTATATTTAAATAGGACTCTTTTTTTAACGGTCCTGAGAACCGACCGCGATAACTTTAACTTCTGTTGGATACTGAAATCGTAAAATTAAAAGATGCTCATATTTATATTATTGTTTTTGGCTGGCTTTACAACTTAAGTGACATGTGTCAGAAGTTCTTATCGTACAAACAGAGCTCATAATGCAATGGAAAGCCTTTACTCAGAGTACGGATGTGGATTTCGACGTAATAAGTTTCTTGATTCTAGTTATTTTTTCTATAATTAGATCTAAGCTGAGTATTTAAACTTATTATGATTCACGGTAAAATATTAAGACTTTTCGTATTACGAAAGAGTATTATCAAAGTGCAAAGGTTTTATCTCGAAGGCTAAAAATCTCGAAAAGTTTTTTTTTTAATCTCGAATGCAAAAATTTCGAATGTACAAAAATCTCGAAAGACTGTATGTCGAAAAAATCTCGAAAATAAAAAGTAAATTCAAGATTTTTTTTTGCACCCACCCCATATCCAAACAGTAAACCCAAGCAGGGGGAATGCATGCCACCCTTACGTATCTCACTTTTTAACACCATTTTTAATATTAATTCGAGATTTTTTTTTAGAGATTTTTGCTTTCGAGATATCGTGGTAGACCCGAGTAGGATATAGTGAGTCGAGTCGAAATGTTGTCAAAAATTTGGCAAAGTAATCATTGATGTGTTTGGTTTTTGGTTCAATTTCAGGTATATCCCTTTTATGAATGAATGAGGTTATTTGTGTGTAGATAGATCTAAAAGAATTTATTGTGATTGATTAACTTGGCGGCGGTGTCCAGTTACTTCATTACATATCAATTGTGTTTATTTTAACACCGCGTACTGGGGCCGGCCGGTACCACGAAACAACAAGTATTGTTAAACAGTAGCAATTTATCGGAGCAATATATTAAAATGTTCCCATTGCACAATACCTATTGTTTCCTAGGACTTGCCTTGCTTACAATGTTCTGTCGGAATTAACTGTCTGTCTATGAGGCGCTCATCGGGCTAACTGGAGAGGTGGAATTTTAGGGAGAATTAGGCCAATCTCAATAAAAAAAAACGCATCTTACTTTCCACCCCTTGGGTAATGTGGAAGAGAACATAACTAATAAGTTAATTGAAACTTAATTTATTTTAATATTCTGCTTTAAACGGCCACAGTTTTTGAGGCTTCATGTAGGTAGGCTTTCATCTCGCTTTTATAGCCCATTTTATTTCATAATCTTAGAGTTGAAATCGACGGTTTCATCGAACGCTTTGTTTATTTAGGCAAAATAACAAATAAAGTCGTCAGAATAAAGTGCACGGTACTAATATTAATTTTTAGCGTCCAGGTTAAATTTTATGAACTCGCAATGGCCACATTTTCAATATAAAATAATCTGTAGTCAAAATATTTAGGTTGAAGGTTAAAAATGATTATGATTATAATGCTCAATGTATTTAACGGGTTCCCGACCAGCGATGAGTCCCTTTTCGATACACTTCAGCCTTCAACCAACTGGGATCGCAAACACGTTACTCCAGTTGATCAAGCTAAGTAAGACCTCGGTTAACCTCGGAACGCGAGGTTCGGTCTTCCTTGTCATCTCGAACAGGGGAAGGGGAATTGTTGTTTATTGGGTCGATGTGACCGAGAATAGAATGTACTATGTATTATAAGACCAAGCATATATAAACTACATATATAAAATCGACATGATAAACACAACGGTGTTTAGTCCGGATTTTATAATTCTGGGTGATTCTTTAAATCTAAGAGAGAGAGGGGCACGTTTTACACCTCTTCGGAAGATGTCGAAATCTTGCAGATCTTATAAACTTTACGATATGGTTAGAATCTTAAATGGAGATCAGGGTTGGGACATGCTCTACAACTGCGGTATTCAATACAAAAACCATATACTTGAAGGAGGCTGTTTATTGAAATCTATAATAATATTGCCAATTAAATAAAAGTCATTCAAACTTAAACCAACTAACTGTAAGAGCCGGTCGACCAAGAAAAGCGCAGCCTTGTCACAGGTAAGAGATGACCATTGGCTTTAAAAAAAAAATAGTTGGCGCAACAAGCGTGTAGACACACCCTAGGCCTAGCTTCTCACAACCATTCGTTGTGTGAGTTTTTATTTTTGGGACGAATGGAAGGGACCTACAATTTTATGCCGAGTTCGAACGGCTGAATTGAGAAGCTTTTTCAGGGCAGTTATACTCTCGGATGTTTGTCAGACATTCGCGAGAGGTGGCGCAGTGGAAAAAACCTTAAGATGTAATAATTTGTGTTTTACCGGTAATCGAAATTGGGAACCCTCGCACAGTAGTCCAGCACACCAACCACTGCCACCCGTTGTCTTTGTTCTTACATAAATGATTACTCTGCTACTTTTTTCAAAGCATTAAGGGCCGTTTGTTGATACGACTCATAAAGATTTAAGTTTTATGTGGTTTATCTAGTACTGGCTTATCCTTGTATGTACTTCAAAATGGTGGACTTTTTCATAATTCTAACAGTTAATTGTGCCTTCATTACTGATGAGATGATGAATGTCGTTGAACATATTATTGACGCTCAGACACAGAGCTAACTAAAATGTATTTATTTTGACCGCTTTGCCACTTTGATATCATGTCTAACTAATGTGCTCTGTGGTAAATATAACAATGCACACTATACTATAGAAACTTTTTTTTCATGAAATTTATGTACAAAAATATGATCAGTACATGTACAAACATTAAACTTCAGTAGGAAACAAATCAATGCATTATGCAAAGACGAAAGACTTACGGACTTGTCATATATGTATGTATGTATTTTAAGTAACTAAAACGCGAATTTTGCTAAAACAGAAGCAAATTTCTGAGACTGGGTCTTATCCATTGTTTATGTAAAATAATTTTCATAGGCGTTGTTTTTCTAGATGATCTCAGCACGTTCAATACAATTTTATTTCACACTTGAGCTGAATTTTAATCTTTTGCACAAAAAATTATAAAAACAAGTATCTATAGAGTAGGAAACAAATATTTATATTGATCCACGTCAACGAACTGGAAATTAGAACGAAGGTATAGTTTCTACTGATAGATTAATAACAATACATTATTTGTTTGTCTTATAAAATAGAAAACGTTAAAATCTACACACATATAACATCGATAACTAACCTTAAACTAGTTTGTTTTATTTCGATTTGTAAGGTATGTATAATTGTATACTCTGTTTGTGATAGTGAAGATTTGTATTTTCTTGTTATTTTGTCGTGGCACCCAGAAAATAATTTAACAATACAAAAAACAAGTCAAATATGCGAAAGCAGAATTCCAAAACAAAAGACAAAGAAACTTGTATTTTACGAGCATACATATATGTAAATGTTGGTTTCATGAATGTTGTTGTTGAATTAAACGAAACAGAAAAGAAAACTAAAAAGCAAAACAGTAGATAGTCGTTGCAACCACTTAAACTTACCAGAAAAGGCCACACTTTGAAACACTAAATCATTAAAACAAACCATATGCGTTAGAGTTTTTCTAATTACAATATTTGGTTTAACAAGAACAGAATTATTTATTGCCCTATCACTTGATTCTAAAACCTTTGATCTAAATTAAATACAAATACAAAACAAAAAAAAATAAATAACATAAGATGAACGCATTGGAAACTTACTGTGCTTTTTCTTCACGGGCAGAGGTGGCGGCTCCTCAAGACTTGGCTCCAATCCGAAATTGTGACAGTGGCGCGGATCAATCAGACTCTGGTGTTTACTCTGCCAATGGAAGTTGAGCGGGTTTGAGCGTAGCTCAGGAAGTTCATGTTGCTGAGCACCCAGTATGCTGAAATTGAAAATGAATAGACTGGTGCAAAATGTGTACATCTGACTATGACAAACTTGTGAACATCGCCGATCTCATCGAAATTATCATACTGCGAAAGGTGCTTTTCTTTAGCTTTGGATGCTTTTGGTGGCAAAGCAGGAGGTATCAAGTCGGACAAAGAAGTCGAGAACATATCATCCGAAGATGAAATATCCAAGCTATTGGTCTTGGTCAATGAAGACATGCTTTGCTGGACATTGATGAGTTTCTCTGATTTTATCGAACATTCAAAGTGATCTGGACTAGCACTGCTATTACTGATTGACTGGTTGTCGTCATTTGCTCCATTGTTGCAGGTTTTCGTGAAATTCATTATGCCATTCTGAGATTCAGTTCCAGAAAACACTGCCTGATTGTTAGTCACCGATAAAGAAGAGCTGGAAAAACGAGTGACTGTCTTCTGTTGGTGGGAAGCCGTAAATTCTTGTTGGCTATTCTCACTAGCATACTGGTTGCCCGATTTTTGAGACTGCACACTATAATCTGATGACCGTTTCGATACACTCTGAGTGCTTGTGCGAATCGATTGCATTGATACGAAACCTAAAAGTAAACAGCTAATGTAGTTGCACATCTCGATTGTATCAAAACGAGTAAAAGGAAAGGAAACATAAAAGCAAACAAGGATAAACAAATAATTTGTTGAGAAAGACAAAAATAAGGATCAACAGAAAAACACTGCTATTTTTAAAACAACAAATGTACCCGATTCATTTGAATGGCGGTTAGTTTTTCGCATTTCAGGCTTCTCCATCACGGCATTGAACAGTTTTTCTGAGTCCTTTTTGTTTTGTGGTGATTCTATGAATGGGAATTATTAAAGTGAAACCGTTCCTTATACTGGCGACTTAGTTTCTTTAGTGTAAGCTAATTAGAAGTGTAGCAAAATTATAGTGTGACTTACTAAATGCAAGCAACTTCTCCACATCGTCCTCGATGAACTGATCCTCTGAGGAGTTTTCCATGGTTAATGCTTTTAGCTCTTCTTCCTCTCGCGAGTGATTCAGAGCTGAATCAAGCGAGCATTGACTAGAATTTTCATCTGGCGATCTAGAGCGCACAGAAAGGCTATAAAATGGAATAAATGTTAACATATACATCGCAAAAGGAAGATTTGTAATTTGGTTTACTGGTCCACTCCATAGTTGAGCATTGAAAAGTCGGAACTAAAGTCCAGTTCAGAGTTGATGCTGCTTGCGTTATTCTGACTCTGCTGACTTTGACGCTTAGGCGGTAAAGGTGGTGCCACAATTGATCTACAAATGAACACAATGATGAAATAATAATTGGAGTTAAAATAATAAAAGACTACAAAAAAATATATTGCAGATTATTGGGGCCAAGGCATTTGAAGAAAATAGTCAGATGGATTCCAGTTGATTTCTTCTGATAGTTTTTTAGGTATATAATATACATATAGCGCATGAGAGTTACGTTTTAAAGTTTTATGGTTGATCCTTATTCTTGTACAAAGCATTCTATGGTCGCTTTCATATGTTAACTTAAAGTTTTTATTTGTTTGAATAAAGTCAATTTCATTTAATGTTGCTCCACGTCCAGTTTCATTTCTTCTTTTTCTTAAAAAATTAATTTCCACATTTTAGGTTCATTTCGTTCAACCATTTAACTAATGTCCTTCCGCGTTTGTTTCTCAATCCGTATCCATATGGTCCCGATTACTTACTTGTTCATCTTGTTTGATTTTTGTTTCTACTTTAGCGTTAAAATGTCCAATTACGTACATAATCTCAGCTTTTGTCTGGTTGTAATCGTATAGTTTTCCAATTGTTCATAAAAGTTATTTATTTCCTCGTCTGTCGCTTTTTCGGTTGGTGCGTATGCGTGTATGACTGTTATTTTCGAATTTTGGATTAAAATTATACTTCATAGTCTTTCGCTTGTTCCCTGTTGTAAGGTTTTCATGGCAACAGGTTGACTGGTGATTTGGTCACTTATCTCACGGTCATAAAGAAGTGGAAAGTGGAAAATAGCTTTATCACTATAGTGAAACAAAAATTGTTCTTTCACATCATTGGAAGAAACTAGCTGTTGGGTCGTTCAATTCAAGTTGTTTTGAATAGTTTCAGGTCTGAACCTCATTATATGAATTAATCGAAGTTATTTAAATTAAAATGGATCGAGGCTCGAAAAAATTGACTTGGCATACTTAATAGAATACAGAGACAAACAGTTCGACTGTAGAGATTCTACACTAACATCGAATACAACAGTTGGCGCGCAGACATAGGGCTTATACACTATAGAGATAGACTATACCATACCTATTTGTTTATATGACACATGGATCCATTGAAAAAATAGTTTAAATTTTAACAAAAATTATAGGCCTAGAAAAGCATTCCACTGTATTTAATATGAAAAACTGAATCGTATAGTAAATAACTGAGAATGCTGACAATGTTTCGGATGCATATATTATATCAATAATTAAACTTAAATTATTTACCTGTTGGGTAGTGGGGGTTTAGGGGGTGGACTAGAATCTCTTAAAATGCTTTCAGTGCTGTGTGTTGCTCTAATGGGATTTGAATTTGCTTTTTCTAATATATCACGATCTCTGTAAACACAACCAAATCATTAAAAGTAAATCAGCAGTAAATCGAAATACTCAGTACTTGGGAGTAAGCGGTATATCCGGTAACGATGTCCGCTGACCAACCATATCAACAGTTGGTCGCATCAAATTATTTGGTGAGATTTTATTTTCGGATGTTGTCCCAGCATATTTTAAAGAGTTCTCTTCTTTTTCTTTTAACTTCTGTTGGGCTAAGCCAACTAAATTCTAAAAGAAATAAAAAACTACTTTGTCAACAGACTGTTTGCTTTAACAAAAAAAGAAAAAAAGGCTTAGCAAACCTTTACAGCTTCATCAACCAGGTCGACAACTTCTTTGACGTTTTCTTCGCTTAGTGACGTACATCCACTTGCCTCTTCGCAGAGCAAAACTTCGTCACAGAGTTTGATTAGCTTTCCTAAAGACGTATACATCTGACGCGTAGCTGATAACATAACGCTGCTGTTTTCTTTTACAGTATATGACTGAACAACTGCAGGTGGAACAGAACCGTTGGGTAACATTTGCAAATAGATGGTCCATAAATAGGGATTACCTGCATACATACTAGCAATCATTTCCAAAATCACAGTTCCATTGCCCGGCAATACTTCCAGTTTCTTCTTAGAGATCACATCTCGGAAATGCTTTAAGGCGTTCTGTATATCCTTGACATGCGTCTCGAGTGATTGTGATGACCGCATTACATCCTCTGCTGATGCTGGTTTCGAGTGTTTGCTTCGCGGGCTGTGCGGGGAGTGTGGCCTCCCCAAGGTGTTGGTGGGCGTCCGCATCAGCGATATCTTTTCAAACAGATCGTCTTTGAATGACTTAGCTCGGCGCGCTAATTTAGTACCCTTGAGACTATTTTTGTGGCCAGATGAACCAAACGTCGACTGATTGGGGGTCGATGGCGAGCTGACGTTGCTGTCTAAAATACAAAAACAAACACATAATAATACTTTCTCCATAAGGCCCAACAATTTTTAGCGCAATTTGTGTTACAATACACGATTGAAATTCTGGAAAGGTTCATCACTTTATTATTCAAAATTGGCAAGCGCATAACCAAATCTGTACAACTTACATCGAGTGACATTTTTTATAAGTACCCTTGGCTTCGGTTTCCTTTTCAAATATCGCCTATCCAATGAATATGAAAATATTTTCTGCCTTTCAGCTAGGTCACATTCAATTAGAAAAGATTCATCGAATTCAGGCATTGCATAACAATCATTAAAATTGTAAATATAGTTTATTAACGCGGCACGCAAAGAAAAGAAGCTGACAAATTTAAAAAATGTATGTATACATTATTACACTGCCGTGTCTATGAATTTATAAAAGTGAAATTCTTTTGTTTACACTTGCAAAAACGAGTGACAAAGACTGAAACGAAAGAAAACGCAAAACCGCACTTTCAAGTAGTACATACATAGTCGCGGTGGCGGTATCTCTACTTTTCGATTATTTTCTTCTCATTCATAGTGCAAAATTAAGAAAAAAAAATATTTGTTTGGGGAAATTGAGAAAAAATTCACAGTGAGTTGTGTTTAGCGCAAATTTGTCAATCTCTTGCTATTACTGATCGCACGGATGACGTAGTCGCTATTGCAGGCTAATTAAAGTTCGATGACGATGACGAACACGTCCGGCGTCAACGCTGTCTCACTCGCGCTTTAGATTTAATTTCAGTAAGATATAGCATAAATGATGAACATCAGAATAGAGAATGCCAATGTAAACAACAAATAAAAAAACAGCAAGCTCTGAGAGAATATGCGACACAAAGCTAGGACTAAGTAAAAAAAAATAAAAACATCCAAAAGCGATAAGAAATCGGTCTCTACATTTGGTCTCTACGTATTTCGCGAAGGCCGAACACGTCCTTAAGCTAATAAACTAAGTTAGAGTCGATTACGATTTATATGCGGCGCCAACAGGTTGATAATTGAGATCTAATTGCATTATTAAAATGTGGGACACTTGCTAATTAGAACTTTAGGTATATTACAATTAATCCACATTATAGTACCTACAATTACCTTTAAAAGTTAGTCAGTAGGGATTAGACTGATCTTTAACTTTATCTAAAATATTAGCGATTTGTAATATAACTTTATTTGATAAATACAGAGCAATATTTGATGATTAACATTTATCGTAGTCTTTTAGGATACTTTTGGACACAATACAAATATATGCAACGCGTAGCACTATAAACGGTTTTCTTTTAGATAAAAAAATGTTTCACTCGGATAAATATAGAAATGTTTTGTGCACAACAAAGAGTGAATCGAACTCCGTGTCCGTCTTCAACCCACGGTAGTCGGAATCGGTTTCGTGAGCTGTGAGCTCGTGCTTGTGCTTGAGCTGGTACAAGTAGAGAACTCTTGAGTGAATATTGTAATTATGTCATGCTTTTCAGATGACTAATTACTTAAGCATTTTTCGCGTAGATAAATTGTTTACAGATGAAGTTGTTGCGCGGAACGGTATAGCTATAGATATTCTTCACTCAGTCACAATTGTATTTTGCTTTGGACCGCTTAGTAGCTAAATAATTCACATTCCGTTTAATAACGATCGTCGCCGTCTAATACACTTTATATGGAGAGTTTTTAGATACATGCCCTAAGCAAATAAGATACACAATATTATGCAAACAATAGAAAGATAATGAAGCATTTACAAACCCAGCAAAACACTGGACTACGTAAGTTTACAGCGGCCATAAATTAGTCGAAAACTTTTGTTATTCTCATTGTGCACATTTATCTTTCATTATTTTTTTTACTTTACTTTATTATTATTCAGCTGAATTACTGACTTAATTAAATTGACCGAAGAATAGGTGATTTCTTCCATAGTGATACATATACACAATCTCTATAGTATTTTCTTGTTAAGAAAAATGTATTTTACAAGAAAACATTTTCATGCAAATTGTTGATAAATACAATTTTAAAATAAACTGAATGTAGATAATAAATGTACAGATTGAGAGAAAAAAAACCCACAAATACGAATTGTTTTAATGAAAAATAACACTTTCAATTGATATCCAAGAGGGCCACATACCAGCTTTTTGTGCAGAACTCATTATAATTAATAAATTATAGCCTATTATTTTATAAACTAGGTAAATACTGATGTTTTCATTGTGATTTTAATAGTTTTTTCATATTTTTAACACACAATTTTGAGTTTTTCTTTGAAGAAAAATCGACTGTCACCAAATTGACGTCTGAACTGACGACATTTTGATTTTTTTTTTTATAGGTAGGGACCATTTGCCCTCTCACAACAGCACTGCCAGATTGACGAATGCACATCGAAATCTAAAAGTGATGGACGGGCAATGGACGGGTACAAAAACTCGAGCAAGTAGGTACAAAAAAAGATATTTTGGCAATTGGGCTTACCCATAATCAAACGCTATTGGTTACCCTTGCCAGGTTTAACTCAAATGTCCAGTTTCATTGAAATGGTACCAATAAACAATTTGAACTCCACATTTTACTAGTGCGACAACTTTATTAGGATCTATTACATTTTCTGTCATTGCAGGGTTAAAATTCCATAAGGCTACGGACAGAGTGAACACGAGAAGCGAAGCGAAAGCTAAAGCTAAAGATTCTAAGCTATAAGCAAAGCGAATGGTGTCCATAATGAACGCTAACATCAACGCTTCGGAAGTGCATCAAAATTAACAACATCCTTGAATTATGGAAATGGATTCGTTAGAAGAAGAGGACTTTCCATTGAATATTTTATTTTTCAGCCATTCATTGTTTGGAAAAAGACAGTCCGTTCAATATATAAAAAATTACGTAATAAATATGACGAATTTTATCATATTTACAAAGACTTACGAAGACATCCGAAAACATCCCGACAAAAATGGCTGAATGCTTTTAAATGTCATTAAAAGTATTCGATTATATACCCAAATCTATTGACAGCTTCGTTTTAGCTTGAATTTCTTGCTAAAAAACTGAGCAGAAGAGTTTATTCGCTTTTAGCGCCAATTTTCGCTTAGCATGTATCGTAGCATCGAATCTACTATGGCCAGTGTAATTAAAATGTATGGGCGCAGTTTATTAGCTTTGACCTGTCAAACCTTAGCTTTAGTTTTCGCTTAGCTTTTCGCATGCACTCTGTCCGTAGCCTAATTTGTTTTCGCTAAAAAGATGGCCGCTTATTGTTTTTATAACGAATACACAAATTGCAATTAAATTCGGCAATCAGATTCCTCCCAAAGGCTTTATATATACTAATTAAGGATTATTGAAAACAAAAAACAAACTAGCAAAACTCATACCGAAATCTGTACTGGCATATCATACAATTCGAATCAATTTAAACTACCTAGCTCTTTTTTTTATAAATTTCAAGAATTGAGAACTGTTCTAATAAAATCCATTTCTGATACGAAATTTACTTGTAGCCTACAAATCACAATTACAGCATAACAAATAGAAAAACTACTGAAACATCTCTAAAGGAACGAACGAATATTCGCAACTTTTGACATACCGTTCACATGAACAACTTTCTAGGTAGAGGCCAGTTTGCAGTTTTCCGGTGGTCTCCAATTGCACAGCGAAACGTCTGCGAAAACCCAGCGGAAAATAATTTGTTGAGAATTCCATCAGCTGCTACACAAGGTTTTGTTATACTTGCTTCCCTTTTGATATATCACAACAACAAGGAATTATAATGGTGATGGGTCATCTTCCTGATATTGCTGCTCCAATTCTTCCGAATATAAAAATTCAATATCGTCCACTTCGGGAGATTACAAAAAAAAAAAAAACAACCCCGAAAAAAATTAAATGTAAAATTTTCGCTAGCAATTAATGCCCCAGAGAATAAATTGTGTGCGAAAAGGGAGTGGAGAAATATACCATGCAATCTACTACAATTACCCACTTTTTGCCATCATGTCTCACCAGCAGCGTAACGGTCTCACTCCGCATCATTAGCCTTGACTGTGGAAAAACGGATTTCTCTCTCTGGAAGTCATGCAAAATTGCGTGGCGTGGTAATGGAAATCGACGAATGTTTTATTCGCTAGTTTGTGGAACGCGATTTAAATAATGTGGATTGCGAATAAACTTTGACAATTCGCGCCATGGGTGTTTTCGTTCGAAAGTTTGGAATTCGAAATTTTGTTATTTTAAACTGTTTATAAACTTGTTTTCTTAATACATTTTGATAGGATAATTAAACGAAACTTGGCGCTAAAAGGGAATAAACTCTTCTTTTCAGTTTTTAAGCCTAGTACGCTGCTGTTGTGAAACGAAATTTTCCGGTAGTCTCCAAATGCACAGCGAAACGTCTGCGAAAAGACAGCGGAAATTAATTTGTGGAGAGTAGCATCGGCTGCTACACAAATGACATGAACAGTTGGCAACAGCACGCATTTTTATTTTGTAATTGAAAGCAATTATAATTAAGATTATAGAAGTTTGTAAAAAGTAAAACGAGCACATTAAAAACGATATCATTACAACAACAATAATATCTTCCTCATCCGCATTTATTATTTGTTCTAATGTGAAATTTGATAATGCACTTTTTCAAAGATATAAAAATCTCAGCACTAGGCGTATTTTTTTGGGAATCTATAGCTAGCTCACTTTTACTTTTACATGCAAAACTGGTATACTCACTTTTGGTTTTACATGCAAAACGGTTATACTCACTTTTGGTTTTGTTATACTCACTTCCCAAAAAAATACGCCTACTATCCTTTTTAAAAATTGTTATACATGCCCGTTCGGTTGGAACATTGGAGGTCATGGGATTGCTGCTTGACCAATGCTATTTTAATTTGACTTTGTAGTTTGGAAGAATTTGTTTATATCTATAAAGTTTTTTATGCTGTCGAAATAAAATACTGTTTGTTATGGTTATTTCTTTATCAAACTTTTTACAGATTGTAGTAACTATTAACAACAGGCGGCGTAAGATCGATCGGGGGGGGGCACGCTGTTTTGATACTCTAATTTTGATAGTTGGGCAACACTTTTCGTTTTCTATTGTCACAAAATTCTTTTTTGGATTCGAGACTTAAGAATAAGAAGTACAGGAAAGAGTGTATATCACATATACAGTGTACGTGAGTGAGGCCGCAAGTTATGAAAAAAAACAGAGAAATTGAAACTCATCTGTCATTTTGCTGGGTTGGAACGGCTGAAATTTGCCTTGTTTGAAATTTGAAATCCTTAAAATAGTGAAATTACGTATTTAACTTAATAACACAGTGAAACAACAGTGAATACAGTGAATAAATACAATACTTTAATGAAATAAATCTAAAACAACATACGGTGCTGCGTTAAATTGTGCAAAAACGATTATAATAAGGAGAGTAACAATTTTTCATTTCACAGGTAAGTTTTATCTCATATTGCACATAAAATAATGTTGTTAGGTGTTTTTTTAGGTAGATATATTATCGTAGAACACTTTTATTTTGGTATTTCAAGGCATTTTGTTGCAAAAAAGGCAATTTGGTTGAAAACAAAAATGTACTTTATTTATGTGATAGCATTTGATTTAGCTGAAACTCATCTGTCAAAATCGGAATCTCTCGTTCAGGGACGAACTACTTTTTTGTTGGTGAGGGCAAGGCGCTTAAATCGGTTGAGCGCCCTAGTGCAGTTTTCTTGTTATAAATAGAAAATTATGTTTAAAGGTATTTCTTCTGTTAACCTATTATCGTGTCGATTACTATCTTAGTCAAGAAGTGTTTATGTCCAGTAACGTTGACTTTGTGTACATGAGAAAATAAAAGAGCTCAAATAACTAGGTATACTCTACTAATTTTCTAGATTTCCGAAAGCTGAATGGAATAGTCAAAAGTGGGTGGAAATCCTTGATTTGGATAAAATAAAGTCTTCGTTTGTTGTATGTTCAAGTCATTTTCATGGATGTGATTTTATAAATAATGCTCCAGAAAAAAAATGCTTTTTCCTTCTGTAATGCCATTTTTATCCAAATATTTTGAAGAATCTCAGTAAGTTAATATAAATAGTTCTAAAATTTTACAAGATTAGATAAAAACGCATTTGGCTTGTTGTAAAAAAAATTGTTAATTTTGAGTCTATAACTAACTTGTAGGTGACATTAGGCCTGTTTTATTGGCAATCTATCGCAGTGAAGTAAAGTAAAGTAGAATCTTCAGCATGTAGCTAATAACAACAACTATATAGAGTCTCGAAAGTATTAAACATTGTGTAGTTGTTGTAATGTAATTGCGTGTTAAAAATTCTACTCTACTTTACTTCACTGAGATAGATTGCCAATTGTATGTGTCTTATAATCAAATAAAAAAAACAGAATTATATTATCAATTCTCAAAATTAGCTGATTTAGGCTTAATAATTGCTGTGTTTCTTTGAAGGTGCCTAAGTACTTCTGAGAAGATAAAAACCATAACCTAATACTACCTACGAGCTCAACTACATATTGTTCTACTTTATCACTTTTAAAGAATCAACTAAGAGTTACATTGGGCGCCCCAGCATTTTGACATCCTAACTACGCCGGCCCCTTAGGCTGGCCCTGTGTCAATGCATTTGTGTTAGTGTAACTCACATTATTTTGAAAAAAGCCTCACTCTTTTCTCGATATGCCCCTTCCTGTACTTCTTATTCTTTGGGCCCATCAGTGTTCGGCTATCCCCTGCACTTTTCATCCCCTTTACCTACACATTCTCGACACTAAAGTGAAAAAACTCTGCGTGTAAAAGGGGTCTTATTCTTTGATTCGAGAGCACTTTTGCGAATCTAACGGCGTGTTCGTTTGGGATTCTCAGATTCCTGTTTCAATTTTCAGATTTCGTCTGGCCAATCGATAAAAAAAAAGTATCTGGTGGTTTAGCTGCCAAAATTTGTTTATCTTTTTTTGTTGTGAATATATTTTCAAATATGTAATTATAAAGAAATCTCATAATAAATATTCCGAATATAATGTTCACCACGTCAAAATTGCAAACGCGGTGCTTTTGCTCCCTCACAAATAATAAATACATACTGCAACTGGAGAAATTGCTCGTATGAGAATGACGAACCAGTATTATCCGAATAGGATGACGAGGACGATGAAGATGTGGCACATGATTAATATGAAATTAACATAAATCTATTATTTGTTCCATATTTATCCCATTTTAGTAAAAATTATTTATTTCAATATGGTTTTTCACTAGGTTTAACTTTATCGGCCAAAGACTTTCCGTAAAACGTAAACAAATAAACGCCAAATAATGTCAAATCATAGGTGAGTGCATTGGTAAATCTCAAGCAACTCTGTGAAAAAATAATCGCAAAAGTGCGCTCGATACAAAAAGGATTGATTTTTTTGTACCAATAGAACACGAAAAGTTATCTGGGGAAAGAAAAACAGCTTTTTCTTTTGATTGTACCCGACGTAACAAAACTGACAGAAGACGTGGACATAAATGCACACGTCAAAGTTGTTAGGGAATTTTCCTTCGCTTTATCGGTGCAGGGAGGTGTTTTTTTTAGATTTCGGTTTCCTAAATGGATTTTCTAAAAAGTGGAATAAAGACGGTCCTCGGTACCACGGAACCAGGTCAACAACCCAGTGTTGCAGAAACTGTAAGTTGATTCTTTAACGTATCAGTTTATTACATAAACAATTTGTTGTGTTTTGCAAAGAATCCAATAGATCTAAAATGTTAGTAAATCGCAGCCTCAAATCAATTAATATGCAGATTAATTAATAACCCTTTCCTTCCGTTTAAAATAGTTGAAATTTACTTAAAGGTCAATATGGTGCATATTTAACTATGCAAACTTAAAACAAAAAAGAATCTTTCGTCACCCACCTGCTTACTATTTTTAATCATGTGTTTATCGAAATTGTTTGCCTAATTATAGGTGGAGAAACTTGTTGACAGAGTAAGTTCGTCAACGCTTCTCGAAGACCGCCGAGATGCATGCCGGGCATTGAAAGCACTTTCTCGAAAATATCGCATTGAAGTCGGTGCCCACGGAATGCCTGCACTTATTCAAGTACTGCAAAACGATTGCCAAGACAGTGAAATCATCAGCTATGCGATCGATACTCTATGTAACGTTATGTCGTCCAGTGAGTTCGAAGAGGAGGCAGATAATCCGACGGTCACTGTGAATGTGGGCGAGCAATTTACGGAAATGTTTATAAAAACAGCAGAGAACGTCACTTTGGTGATGGGCTTCTTGGAAGAGTATGATTTTCGGGTGCGCAGAGCCGCTATACAGCTCATGACAATTCTTATTACAAATAAGACCAAGGATTTGCAGGAGATTATACTGGTCAGTCCACTAGGAGTTTCAAAATTAATGGATCTTCTCACTGATAGTCGAGAAGTAATACGGAACGACGCGCTATTATTGCTAATACAGTTGACTAAAGGTAAGACCAATCCAATGAAGTAGTTATCAATTGATCCCTCTAATATTTCAACAGGGCATTCCAACATTCAGAAAATTGTGGCGTTTGAGAACGCCTTCGATAAGCTTTTCGAAATCGTGCGGGACGAGGGATGTTCCGATGGAGGAATCGTCGTAGAAGACTGTCTGATTTTAATGTTGAACCTTCTGAAGAATAACTCCAGCAACCAGCAGTTTTTTAAAGAGGGTAGCTACATTCAAAGACTCGCGCCAATGTTGACTATTCCACCGGAAATGGAAGAAATTGGGTGGACCCCGCAAAAGGTTTCCAATATACACTGTATGCTTCAGGTCGTGCGTGCCCTAGTCACACCTAGCAACCAACAGCAAGTTATTGCATCCTGCCAAAAAGCAATGCGCTCATCCCAGTTGCTCTACTCTTTGTGCAACATATTGATGAGTAGCGGTGTTCCCGCAGACATTCTGACCGAAACTATCAGCACAGTTGGCGAAGTAGTGCGTGGCGATAGTAATAATCAGGAAGACTTAAGTAAGGTCATGGCGCCCAGCAATCCACCCAGACCCGCAATTGTGGTACTTCTCATGTCGATGGTAAATGAAAAGCAGCCGCTTGCTCTACGCTGTGCTGTATTATACTGCTTCCAATGTTATTTGTATAAAAACGAGGCCGGCCAGGCAGCTGTAATACAGACACTCTTGCCTTCTAGTAATGAAGTATCAAGCCTTACAACTGGACAGCTACTCTGTGGTGGATTATTCAGCATGGACCCTTTAGCAAACTGGTTCTCAGCAACTGCACTTATGCATGGCCTTAATGATAATGTAACACAAAAGGAGGAGCTGCTGCGAGTTCTCTTAGCTACGACGGCTGGTAGCCAACCAATATCTTTGCTGGAACAGTGCATTAACCTTCTACAAAAGGAAAGCTACAAGTTGCAGAGCAAAGTGGGTTTGCTAATGCTCTTGAGTGTCTGGCTAACCAATTGCACAGCTGCTGTAAAAGCTATGACTTCAATTCCTGGATCTATTGCATATCTGATTGCTAAAGTGTGCGCCAATGAACATGATGAGAACGAATACCTAGTCCAGGGACTCTGTGCTTTTCTAATGGGTTTGTGTATTCAGTTCAACGATAACTCTTTGCCGAATAACAAACGTGAGGATATTTGCCAGGTAAAGCTACATTTATGTTATGTCTTTTCAAGTTAAAACACTTTCTGATTTCAGTTAATTATCAAACGAATAGGACCAGAGACATTCTGTACTAAACTGAGTGACGTTTCGCGACACGAAGCTTATAATCGTGCATCAAAATCACCCCAGATTCGAGCAAAATCATCAGCAGACTTGTTTTTAGACTACGAATACTGCAAAACGCACAAATCACTTGAGGGTAAGTTTACTAAATTTGGCTAAATACATGATTTTCTGTTTTCTTTAAGTTTTTAAAAATGCATAATGTCCTCGGATACCTATAAAGCATATTGACTTCTTATAAAGAATTTACTTTACGTGTTAGAGGGTGTTTCAAATCACTATGGAGTGTGGCGCATGGAATCTTAACACTCACATGAACCTATTTGTATGATTTATGTTTCCGCCAAAAAATGCACATGATGTAAGTTAGTAAGTTAGTTGTAAATACAGACACTAACCGAAAGTCGCAACTGTAACAATACTCACTAGTCACCTACATGCATTTACCTATACATATTACATTAACTTTCGCAACCGCATTGCTGAAGGTAAACATGAGAATCTTTCTCAAATCTGAATAGGGGTGTATACAAAAATTATTGTATCTTTATGCGCAATTGGAAAACAGTATTTCTTCTGCCCTAGCGCACTTCCAAGGTCATGAAAAAAAACCCTAATGTCGTGTTTTTGTAATACGAATATTGCTGCGATTAATGTATAAAATGAAAATCATTTTGTGAAAATCTATATGGCATTTTAGCATTTAATCAAAGACCATTCTCTTATTCATTCCAGCTATGATTGTAAAGCTAATAAGCGGTTTCGATATCAACGGAAGTGATTTAACTGAGCTCACATTAAGCTCTGAAGCATCCGTATTGGTGGCACAGTACAAGGGTATCATTCGAGGACTTGATACCGAAATCAACACTCTTAAAGAGACTGTCCGTCATCTAGAGTCGCGCAACGAAGAATTAGAAAAATCACTTTTACAAGTTCAAGCGACTAACACTCAACTATCAGACCAAAATCTTCTACTCCGAGCTCAATTGGCAGCAGCTGCAGGTCCATCAGCGCCTATTGAGCAATTAGAGACCGCAAAACAATCCGAACATTTCGAAAATGTTCGCTTAAATAAAGAAGTCGAGCTGTTGAAAGAGCAACTATCGGAAGAAGTGCGACGTTCGGCTACATATGCTGAAGATTTGTCAAAGCTCCACAAAGATCAAGAAGATCTCTTAGAACTCTTAACAGACCAAGAAAATAAGATAGTAAAATATGCCACCCAGCTAAAGTCGGTTGGAATAGAGGTTGAAGAAGAAGCTGATATTGAAGCTACCGAAGAGAAGAGAGACGTCAACAGTCACAACAATCAAGTCATTTAAATGTATATTTCCAATTTTAGAATTAGAATTAGATAATGTACATAAAAAGACTTACGAAACAATGATATAGTTAACGCTCCTCATATATTTGTATTGAATGAGAATTATAATTGTTTTCGTTTGTTTTATTTTTAAAGACACAAATTTCTTTGTGTTTCGTACCTACTTTCCATGTGTTTTCTACCGTTTCAGCGCTCTAAAATAATGCAAATAAAATAGAAATGTTGAATGTATATTTCTTCTATTAAATATGATGTATTGACACTGCGAACATTTGTTTTGTTTTTATTTTTTTAAAGAACGCCCGAAGGCGTTTCGCATAATAAGAAAGCTTAGTACAGCTATCGCGAAGAAGTAAGAAAATAACTTAAAACACATACTCCCCGACTGGGCCCCACCACACTGGTATGTTTTCTAAGGACAATTGCATTATGTGCGGTAACGTAATTTCCTTTTTTGAACGATAGGGGGCATCCCATATGTACAAACAAAACTTTAGATACAGGGCCTTATTCAGCCCTATCGCGAATAATATTTCCCATTCAGCAATTTGATTTACATTGCTGATAAGGGAAAAAATTCCACCGGAATTTATTCACGATACCCCTAATTGTGATTGTCGATCAGCGATCGTCACGACAATTGTCGATTGCGTCGATTGATTTTAGCTACGCACAACATTTTTTCACTTCCAAGAGAAAGCATCGACCAGACATTTGTAATCGACTACAAGCAACTGTCAAGTCGATAAATATTAGAGATGTAACGGATATCCGGTTAGTATCCGTTATCCGGCCTATCCGGCCTCTTTTCTGATATCCGACACATTGCCGGATAGACTCTTGGTAGTCGTTGTTGTAGTAAAATACAACAAAAATCGTTTATCTCAAAACTGTTCCGATCACACTCGCTGAATTTCCGCGACTACGTTTCCCCCTTAATTTGTTCATTCCAAATTTCAGTTCATTCATCTACCGTACATGGCACATCCAGTTAACGCCGCGTCTCCCGAGCAGAGATGATAATTTACTTCATATGTAGTAGATCTACTTCATTTTTTAATTATTGTTCATCTGCTACGTAGCAACTTATTTCTACTTCGTTTATTTATGGGTGAAAATAAAATAAAAATAAATAAATAAATAAATAGGCGGCGCGACAGGCGGTAGACACCCAAGGCCTAGCTTCTCGCAACCATTCGTTTTGTGTGAGTTTCTATTTTTGGAACGAATGGAAGGGACGGCAGAATTGGGAAGCTTTTTCAGGACAGTCATACTCTCGGATGTTTGTCAGACGTTCGCGAGAGGTGGCGCAGTAGAAAAAACCTTAAGATGGTAATTTGTGTTTTTCCGGGGATCGAACCTGGGGATCCCTCGCACAGTAGTCCAGCACACTAACCACTGCGCTACTGCGCCCACGGGTGAAAATATCCTTTAAAATAGACAATATTGATCAATTTGACTGTAAATACATCATCAATGGCGAAAAAATCAACGAAATATTAATATCAGGAAAAAAAATTGTCATGGAATGCAGGATAGAATATCATTTATGTGCTTCTGTCACACTACACATCCATCTATAGATCCCATTATCCCATTCAAGACCTAACTTTATCATTTTGAGCATTTCGCCAAACGTCTGCTTAGTTTTTTGTAAATCTACTTCGTTTTTTCGGGCAATTTGCTACCTTTTTTGGGTTCAGCATTATCATCCCTGCTCCCGAGCAACACTTCATAGATCATAGCCTACCATTTGTCATTTTTCATAGAAAGAAATAACGATAGTCTGACATAAGATGTAGCTGTAGGGTGGGAATTTCATAGCTTACTATTTCCACAGCCATCAGTCGAAAACACATGAGTGTCAGACAAAAAAAATATAGCCCATAGGATACTATCCACAGCTAAGAGCTGAGCAATTTTTAGAAAGACATTTTTTATAGAAGCTATTTGTGGGTCTCTGCGAGTAATTCTCATAGCATACTATATGGCTGAGTTCTTTTTGGAGGATAAAACATGAGTGTATGCTTCGCAGTATGCATTTCTTCGGCCAGATATCCGGCCACCGAATATCCGGCTATTCGGCCTTATTACATACCGAATATCCGGTATCCGGCTCAATCACTATCCGTTACATCTCTAATAAATATCAATCCCAATCGACAATCATAGTTGTCGATCAACTAATGACACTCACAATAGGGGCCATAATATACATATAACGCCCTTGTAGTAAAGTATAAAAAATTACAGATGCATTGTAGTTGTTGTAACTACTTCATACACATCAAATGTGCTTATTTTATCTCCCCGTGGTAACCACCGGGTACTCGCTCACCTGGGCTTGTCTTGCTGAACTTATAATCAAGAGTGATGAACACGAAGAAAATAGCAACACTGTAAAGGAGCTAGTACACGGTATGTAGCACGCCACATATATACATACATATGTGGCTCTGACGTCACCAGATAGTGTACACTTCTGGGGGCTTATTCTCAAATGCGCGGCGGATCGTATTGAAAGCGATACCTCCATTTCGACCTTCTTCGCTTTTGGTTATTCTCAAATGCGAACGAAGGCTAAAGCGATACTTCCAGTGCTTTCCATTCTGACTTCCAATTTTCCATTTATTTTTCCAAACATCAAACAGCTGTTTCCTGTCATCACAATTGTTTCCTCTTGTTTGCGAAAGTGAAAATTTTAAATTTTGTGTTTTAATTTACGAGAAATGGTCAAATGGATTCAATAAGTTTATTTTTGTATGCTGAAATTGAGGAAGGAAGGGAAGAAAATGTAGACTTAAATGTTCAAAGAAGATTGTTGAGAAGTGGATCTTCCCCGCTCGATATTCCTCACACAGAGTGAGTATTAAATTTTCTTTCTCAATATAAATGCATTTAATAAAATTATGTTGTTTAATTAGGTTTGTTAAATTGTTTCGGCTGTCCAAGGACGCTTTTATTTATATATTGGAGGAAATTAAAGATGATTTCAAACGCCAAAACGGCAGCTCAATACCTCCCATTTTGAAAGTTGCCGCAACGCTTAGATTTTTGGCACAGGGATCATACCAAAAGAGTGTTGGGCAGGATTACAATATAGCTACTGCTCAATCCACCGTCTCTAAGATTATGAGTGAAACGCTAGACATTATGGAGAAAAAGCTGTGCCCAAAATTAATAACGTTTAAAATGACCGAAGAGGAGAAAACGGCAGCAAAGGCATATTTTTTTGAAAAAAGTGGTTTCCCTGGTGTTATAATGTGCGTTGATGGAACGCATGTAAGCATTATTCGCCCGTCACAGAACGAACATCATTTCTTTAATAGAAAAGGACACCACAGCTTAAACGTAATGATGGTATGTATGTAGGTACGTTTTACCCATATGGTCTTATATTTAATGCTTTTGTTATCAACCAACAGCTCTGTGACCATAATCAAAGGATAACCTGCGTCAATGCAAGCTATGGTGGGAGTTCTCATGACTCGGTCGTATGGTCAATGAGTTCCGAGAGAAACTTTTTAGAAGAAAAATTCAAGAGAGGAGACAACAGCAAAATTCTTGGTACAGTATATAAACTCGATTTACAACACTAATTTGTAACACGTAACATTTCAATTAAAGGTGATGCTGGCTATGGTCTTGAGCCATGGTTGATGACCCCATACAGATTAGCTGCACCAAACAGTCGTGAGGCTAAGTACAACACCGTGCACTCTAAATGTAGAAGCATCATAGAGAGATGTTTCGGTACACTCAAAGGAAGATTTAGATGCCTGCTTCATGCGAGAGAGCTTCACTATAAACCAGAAAAGGCGGCATTGATTACAAACGTGTGCGCTATGTTGCACAATGTTTGTATAAAGTTCAAAGTGGACTTTGACTATCAACTTCTAGTTGAAGAAGATGAGAACAGCGAACTTCCATCACCACAAAACGTTGGTAATTTTAAAAGTATTGCTAAACAAATAAGAGATAATATAAGAGATGCTCTGTAAATAGTATTCTTCATTTATTCTTAATAAAGAAAATATAAACTATATAAACAGATATTTTTGAACTAATTCAGTAGTAACAACAAAATTAAATAAATAAATACTTATATACAGTTAAAAAAATAGGACTTCATTTTTGGTATACTTAAATAATAATAAATAAAAGTTTAAAAAAAATAGCACTTCATTTTTGGTATATACTTAAATACTATAAAAGGAACTGATTTGCATTTTAATTTAGATTCATTTGTAGTAAATCTATTTTTCTCTTTTTGAGTTCCAGCTCCATCACTCTAAGTTTTCTATTCTCTATACTTTCATTTAGCATTTGTTCATTGTTTCTTTTTAAAAGTACCAGTTTTTCTTCTTTTTTTTTTAGTTGTTCTTCTTTGAGTCTTCTAATTTTTTTCAACTCATCCGATTGCACTCTTAGTTCTCTGTTTTGTTTTTGCAAAAGCTTGTTTTGGTCTTCAAGTAGCTGCACAGATTTTTCTTGAAATGCTTTTTGTTGTTCCACTTGAAGCTCCAAAAGTTTTTTTGCTGTTTTAGATGTTATCATTTTTCTTGGTTCGTACGCTGGCACATTTTCCTGCACTTCTGTTTGTTCAACTTCTTTCGAACCATTTTCATTATAGGAGCCTTCTTGACATTCAAGTACTAGTTGTTCGGATTCAAGAATCAATGCTGTTGTTTCCGGAGAAAGGCTTCTACGAAATTGATTCTTTTCTAATAAGGGCTGCCTTTTTAGTTCATTTTTTTCGGTCTCAACAAAATGTACTCCAAATTTACGGACTTGAAGGCCAGATTCTTGAGTCCTTAAGTCCAGCAAAACAATGACCTCCTCTTCGAGGGAAGAAAACACGTATTGTTTGCTGGGTCCTCCTCCTGTGCCATGAATAGCCTTATGGTTTTGCCGCAATTTTGTTTTGACATGGTATTTGAAGTCCTTCCATACCTTGAGTGCAAATAAAAATATTGTTTTATTATAATGAGAACCAAAATATATTTCACTTACTTTTTTCCAGCCATCGCGTGTTTTAATTGGAGGCCCAAGACCATTTAATACATTAGTAATGCCATCCCAAAGCTCCAAACTCTTGGCTTTATATTCAGGAGCATTAAGAATGCCCTTAGCCAGTCCACTGTTTTCTTTCAAAAAGTCAACGAGTGCAGCAAATTGTTGTACTGAAGTGTGTTTTTGAGTCCTTTATTTGAGAAAAAAAAATCATCAAAATATAATTAATTTATTTCAAAAGATATTTTTAACTACACAACTGAATGTTTCAGCAATTTTTAACTTATTGTTTTTAGTAAATATTTACATTTTCATTAGAGCCGTAAACAATCCGCCAGCAATCCGTCACCTATGCACCTATCGCTTTCAATACAAGAGTAAAATGACATTGGAAAGCGCTATCGCTTTCCATTTGGGCGAATGGAAAGCGAATCGCATTTGGGAATAAGAAAACACAAATCCGCCATTAAAAACGATCCGCCGCGCATTTGGGAATAAGCCCCCTGGTACACACTTCGTTTTTCGTATGTAGCGCAGTGGCTACATACGGGCAAATTGTGCTAGTACAGATTTGCACTAGAACTGTAGGTACTAATTGATTTATATTTAGTATTTTTTAGTATTTATTTCAAGAGTGCCTCATATCGTGTCTCATACGTATGAGTGAGTGGCACAAAGAGGGCTAGTACACGGCGTGTAGCCATTGGCTACATACGCTGACGTCAACATTACGTCAGAGCCACATATATATGTGGCGTGTTACATACCTTAATGCTCTGTCTGAATGACTGACTGAACGAGTCTCCGAAGTCTAACATGAGCCCCTCAGAAAGAGGATGTACGGCGGATGAATTCACTAGACTGAATCCTTATACCTTACTTCAGCTACTTCGAGATATTTGGGACCTCAGCTCCAGTGAGGATTTTTAGAACTAGTCAGGTTCGCGAAACAGATATGGTGGCGGATGAACCCTTTATGGGCCAAGGGCAGCTCTCCCCGAAGTGTGTTACTGACACCGGAGGAATTTGGCCCCTTTCGTCCAAGGGGACCAAGAAAGGGACTGGTCCTCCAGGTTGGGGGTTTTACGCCGGGGTAACTGTCCGACTGCGGAAAACCGACTCAGTTTCGAGACGACAACAAGCAACGGATACGAATGATTTTACTATTGACGGACCTGGCCAACGAAACAAGTAGAACGAATTTCGGATCTGTGTGTGGAATGTTAGGTCACTTAAAAGACCGCGTGTAGCGGAATACCTAGCCGAGGCTACCCGCCATCCAAGAAGTGCGATGGGATAGACCGGGCAAAAGATGAAGAACTGCGACAACTATTACATGGCGACTGCTAACGGGAACAAAAACAGCCTCTATTTGGATGTGGATTCTACGTTGGCGGCAGACTTACGCATGAAGTCTTAAGTTTCAACTATGTGACCGAGCGCCTCACGACAACCCGTATCAAATTCGCCAACATTAGCCTAATAGGCGCGCATGCCTACATATTTACAATTTTCAATTAAAGAAAGAATAGAAATAGGTCGAGGCCAACACAAATTGTGATGACAATCGTATACTCCAACGTTATTCAATTCATAAATATGTTTATGATTGAAAGTAGTTTGATTAAATGGACAAGCCAGGCCCTGGGCATAAAACAAATCCTCTTGGCGATAATCTTTGAACCAAAGATTCGTCTTGAGGTATGATTCACAGTCACTTGTTGATTGAAAAATCAGTATAGTCTCGGTGAAAATCGAGCAAACAGTGCGTCTAGAACAGATGTGGTGGTCGTCTACTGATGAGCCCACCCACCACATCGGGGCGAAACGCATTACTGGAGTCGAGGCCAACACAAATTGTGAGAAATAGGTATCATTCTGTAGCACTTGAGTGACTAGAGGCGAATGAACCATCAATTAAAATAATAACATTTTTGTGTTTCATGTGGGGTAAATACCAAAAATTTACTTTAAACAATTTATTAAAAGAAAAAAGAAAAAACAAATTAAAAATTTAATGTGCATATATGCAATATAAAGAAGATTACGAAATATAAGCTGAGTTCAACAACATTTTGACCATAGAAATCGCCATCGAGTAAATAGAATGAGGTTCGGAAAACGTAAAAAGAACCTGACAAGGCTACAGAGCCCGAACCGAAGCCTGCAAGGACTAACAAGGGTACATCAGAGTAGAATCGCAGTCGATGCTGAGGATGCACATCCAATCGTTTCAGTGAGTTATTTATTTTTGGGATTGCGACGAATGACAATAGTATGCCGAGTCCGACCGAACGGCTGAATTGAGAAACTTTTCTACGACTGCAATACTCTCAGATGTTTGTCAGATGTCCACTGCCCCCAAAAATGTTTAATCAGAAGCAAATATTAATTTCAAATCCATTACTGAAAGGACTATATAAACAATAGTTTATATATTATCATCAAATGTATAATTTATAATTGCGTCTTCTCTAACAAAAATTGGTATTATAAAATATAAGTCGTTGACTTTAACTGCGATTGCTTTCTTTCTTATTGAACATCACATCCATATACATTGACAGCTACAAGTCTATGTAATGCTAACGCGTACTACTAGACCAATGACTAAACACCTACCTAATATAAATAACAAGCTGAAATGTTAACATAATAAAGAACCTATAATCATCCCGCCCAACCTATAAAAACAAAATCAATTAACAAACAAAATCCTTCAATTCTTCACTTCGTTTTGTTTATATTCATGTAAGTGTACATATTTACTTTCTACAGCGTAGGTGTTGTAAATTATATGAAGTTTCCTTCTTCGTGTAACGCAAGCGAAGTCCCAATAAATACTAGGTATATCTTAGTTCGGTTTGGACTATTCTCCTTTAACTGCCTGAGTATCCTTTATCCTTTATGAGTGTCAACACAAGTGATCATGAATTGAATTTCATTTAAAAATACGTTAACCTGTATACAATCTTTGTTGAAATGCGTTTTGTGATTTTAATTGCTTTAGTTTTCTATTTTATAACGGTCTTCAATTTAAGAGTCGACTCCATCTATACGGATGACGGATTGGAATTGCTTTTTCGACAAAGGTTAGTCATCGAAAATTAATGTAATTACGGTGTTTCCAACGACAGTTTTAAAAGTGAGAGCAGAAACACTATTGTAATGAAGTGAAGTTATTTTGGTGATTTTTATTAGAAGAACTGTTATGAATTAATGTTTTCATTTTATATTCGAAAAGGGTTTTTTTAGTCCCGTGCCGACAGGGTTCTTTGATGTTCGAAATTTATGGTAGGTACATTAACTATTGTTAAACGCATTGCACTAACTAGTCTGTATGTGCGACTACATGTGATTTTCCATTGACATTTTTGTTTAGTTTATATATCTTTCCATATTAGTAAATAAATAAATAGTTGGCGCAACAGACGTGTAGAGTGTAGACATCCTAGGCATAGCTTCTCACATTCGTTTGTGTGAGTTTTACTTTTGGGATGAATGGAAAGGACCTATACAATTTTAGGCCGAGGCCGAACGGCTGAATTGAGAAGTTTTACTCTCTCGGATGTTTGTCCGACATTCGCGAGAGGTGGCGCAGTGAAAAAATGTTTAAGATGTAATTTGTGTTTTTCCGGGGATCGAACCTGGGACCTTTCGCACATTGTTCCAGCACACTAACCACTACCACTGAGCCCACATTTTCCATATTTCATTGGGCAAAAAAAAACCTTTATAAGAGAAAGATATTGTTTTCGTACAAAATTTCGAACTCGAGATTTCGATCAATTCTGATATTACGATGATAGGGGAACTCAAAAAAGTGGGTCTCGCAATTCCGTCCGTCCGTATGCCCCCCCCCCCTCCCTGGGGAATCTAAACGCTTGAACGGATTTGTTTCAAACTTCGTATTTAGAGTTTGTGGGCTTATGCTAGCCCTAATACATATTAATATTAATATTAATATTTTTTTCGAAAACAGTAGGCATATGCACAACAAGTTTTTCGCTAAAAAGTCCAACAACGGCACTTTTGAAAATTGGATTTTTCTCGAAAACGGTACAAACGATTTCTTAACTTTATAGCAAACTCAGTTTTTCTCTAAAAAGACTGCGTCCTTTGATATCCCAAATCCCTAATAATTGTATACTTTAAAAAACTGCGCTCATATCTCAAAAACGCCATTTTCTTTTGTTTTGAGCTAAACAGTTGCAAAACAGTGTTTTTTGAACCATGAATGCGTCCTTCGATTTCAACCCCAATCGCTAAAGATGGCACCCCTCTACAAAAACCGTTATCAATTTTCGGCACCTAAGTTATCGCACTTTCCCCCATTGCACTGACGCGACGACTTGCTTTTGTGTGTAGCCAAGTCGTTCATGGGAATGAAAGTCATGAGAAGGCATAATGTAGCCCATCACATTATAGTATTACGTCTTTCGGGAACTTCAATTCTTAATAGCCTTGTTAATAATAATTTCCTCGCAAAATAATATAATAAGGATGATGATAAAGATCTTAAAATGTTAAGACAAACAACTTTCTTATGCATAATTAAAATTATACTGTTGTATATTATCTAATTTTCTTCTATCAGATCTCATTCGGATTGGGTGGATGTGTGGCATCAAGAAGCGCACTCGCGTTGTAGAGACAAACTATTGCGTCATATATATTGGGCTTGTGAAAAAGATATTTATCGCCTTTCACGCCGCAGTGGAGCCAAAACTATACGCACGGCAAAAATTCAAATTAGCGAAGAACCTGATATATTGAATGGTACAAGATGGTTAGAAAAATCCGTTGCGAATACTTTCTTGCGAAGCCGAAATAAACGTTCCCCTGGACCGTCAATAACACGGGAGTGTTGCACAAAAACTGGTTGTACATGGGAGGAGTATGCCGAATATTGTCCTTCAAATAAAAGACGTAATCATTTTTGGTGAATTGCTTGTTGGATTGGATTTCGTTAGTTGTTATTAAAATGTGCTAAGCAAAATAATAATAAATTTAATTAATAATGCTTTTGGTTGCGTTAATATTTTGGCGTTCGGACAATTAACACTTACAATTTTTAAATTCAATGAATCAAAACATTATATACGATTTTTGTTGTATACTTGTACAGTTTATTCCCTACAACTCACCATTTCATTTGTTTCTATTTTATTTGTTTGCCATAATAAAAAAATTAAGTTTTTTGGTTAAGAGAACCACAATATTTGGCTAATTTTAATATTGCAAAACATAACTTTCTTATTGCGAATCTCGCTTTATAAATTCCATCGTAGTAGTGTAATTTAAAAGATGAATGCCAGTTTTCCATCCCATATTTTTAATTGTCATTTGAAGTTTTTTAGGTACCAGTGAATTGATTAGATTTTATTCATTATAAGCTTTAAAATTGCATAGATGTTGGTGGTAGAGTGGAAGCATGAAATCTGTTTTGGAAAATATTGGCTAAGTAAAGGCAATATTTTCTTTTCTCTTTTTAGAGTTTGTGGGTTTTGTTTTGTGAAGCGCCTTATTTTAATCATCGCGAAATGCCTGTTAGTAAGGTATATCATTACCCAAGAAAAAAAACTTATTTAACATTTTTGAAATGAGTAGGTAGATTACCTACTCTGATTATTTTGGAAATTTGTTTAGGATATACAATATAGTAATATACTTTACTTTATTTACCTATACCTACTAGAAGTTTTGCTATGAATCATGAACACCCTTCTATTTTAATATTTTTGAAATTTACTTGAGTCTCCTGTGATTACATATTTTGGGTGTCTGAAGTGACGATGAAGTTGATGCTGAGGTCGATCCTTCCAAGTCAAGGTCTGAGTTAAATCCTATGAAGCGATAGCCGATAAAATAAACCATACATTTCGCACCTTGCACGATTTTTGATCAAAAGTAAAGTGTAATAGATTGGTGACAGTAGAGTAGGTGCGTCTTTGGTTGGAAGTTGGGTTCGTGGTATGCAGTAGAGATGTAACGGATATCCGGTTAGTATCCGTTATCCGGCCTATCCGGCCTCTTTTCTGATATCCGGCACATTGCCGGATAGACTCTTGGTAATACAACAAAAATCGTTTATCTCAAAACTGTTCCGATCACACTCGCTGAATTTCCGCGACTACGTTTTACCCTTTAATTTGTTCATTCCAAATTTCAGTTCATTCATCTACCGTACCTGGCACATCCAGTTAACGCCGCGTCTCCCGAGCAACACTTCATAGCATAGATCATTTCTCATAGAAAGAAATAACGATAGTCTGACATAAGATGTAGCTGTAGGGTGGGCATTTCATACACATGACACATGAGTGTCAGACAAAAAAAATATAGCCCATAGGATACTATCCACAGCTAAGAGCTGAGCAATTTTTAGAAAGACATTTTTTATAAAATGCTATTTGTGGGTCTCTGCGAGTAATTCTCATAGCATACTACTATATGGCTGAGTTCTTTTTGGAGGATAAAACATGAGTGTATGCTTCGCAGTATGCATTTCTTCGGCCAGATATCCGGCCGCCGAATATCCGGCTATTCGGCCTTATTACATACCGAATATCCGGTATCCGGTATCCGGCTAAATCACTATCCGTTACATCTCTAGTATGCAGATCTGTACAAAGATATTGACCCTTATTGTGATTATCGACCAACAATCGTCACGACAATTGTCGATTGCGTCGATTGATTTTAGCTATTCGCACGCGCAAAATTTGTTCACTTCCAAGAGAAAGCATCGACCAGACATTTTTAATCGACTGTCAAATCGACAAATATCAATCACAATACTAATGTCGTTTTCCATTGGGCAAAAAGAATCGTCCGGGAGCGTCCGGAATCAAGAAAATCGCTTCTGAAACCGTTCCATTGGCGCAAAAAATACTCTTCTGTTGATTCCGAGGAGAGAATTTCGCTTCTCGATTTCAAGTCAGAATCCACTCCAGAAGCACTTACACAAGTGCATTTTATGTATTTTATACAAGCCAACTGACAGCAGCCATACAGTAATTTTTGACGTTTCACCAATACGTGAGCGTACTAGCCCAGAAGCAGTTTTCTTGTTCCATTGGATTTCAGAATGAGTGAATCCTCGAGTGAAACCAATGGAAAACGACATAAAATTTACAATCGATGATCAACAGTTGTCGTTCAACGATCGATCATCGACACTCACAATAGGGGCCATTATTTGCATAAATGTAATGAGGCGATTATGTTATTCACATAAATCTCGGAACCTGGTGAGAATTTCCGAAGTAGGATTGGTGACACGATCCCGAAAACCAAAATCCGGATTGTGGATTTTCGGGATTTTGGGCTTTCGGGATTGTGGTTTTTCGGGATTGTTTTTCGTGTTTCGGAATTACATTTTTCGGGATTCTGTCCGACTCCCTCCGAAGTATTGTCGGATATTCGCACCCGGTGCGAAAACCCTGGAAAGGAAATAACACCCAAAATGACGAAAAATTTGGCAACAACAAATTGTACGAGTTTTTTTAGGGCGTTATTTCCAAATTGATTTGGGCGGTCCATGAGGAATGTATGTTATGTTTGGTAAGGTTTGGCGCAGGGTTGTAAATAGAACCTTGACAAGACATTAGGCAATAACGCCCAAATCGATTTGGAAATAACGCCCAAAAAAATGCATAGCCCAAAAATAAACAACATGATTTAACACGTATGGGGCATGCTGCCCACCTACTTGGAGTTACTGGCAGATTTGGAGTATGTGAGAAATTGGATATATTGAAGGTTTTTTTTGCAGTACAATTTCCCACCTACTCCAAAATCCAACATAAAACCCAAACAAGGGGGTTGCAGGGGGGCAGCATGCCCCCCATACTTATTCCGCAGTTTAATACATTTCCTTTACTCCTTGTCAAAAAAAACGAACCCTGGAGGAAATAACACCCAAAATGACGAACAATTTTGCAACAACAAATTGTACGAGTTTTTTAGTTCAATTATTTCCAAATTGATTTGGGCGTTATTTCCTTGGTAGTTATTGCCTAACGCCGGGAGAAACATCAATTAATAGATAGAAAAACCTACGCACTTCCCTAAATCATTTCATTTCCCTGTAGAATTTAAATACCTTAGCCTTGTCGATAAGCCCTATATCTTCTATTCTATGTAATGACACTCACATAGTAAGTATTTGTATCTGATGTCTTCCTTGACGCCTATGTTATTAAAGAATCTACACAGATCCGTGTCTGCTTGTTCTTGTATGCGACGCTTGAGGGGAGGGAGACGATACTTCGGATCATTTCCTTTGTTATTGTCCTGCCTTTGCTTGAGTGAGTACTAACACTGTAAGTAAAATGGGTAATACTGGATTTGCTTCCTGGTAGTTCAATGGGCCGGTTGCATCTGAGTGCTCCAGTGGATTGTTTCCTAACCCGACCAAACAAAAACAAAACAATTGATTCTAGTGTTTAAAGAGCCTGGCTGTCGATGTAGAGGACGATACTATTATCGAATATCGATTATATCTCTTATACCGAGTTCAACGGCTTTAAGTACAGCTAGAATCTCCGACTGAAAGACACTGCAACCATCCGGCAGCCTTGTAAGTAAGTAACTAAAGTCATAACTGTACAAATTCATTATGAAATTAATATAAGTGATTAATTTATAGAGTCAAATACTGAATACGCACGTGGTTCTGATTTTAAACGTAAGTTTCCAAGTTCAAGTCCAAGTTAATGGATTTATATGTCATTTGATTGAGCACTGGATCAATATAATATGTAAATAAGATTGCCGAAATGTGTCTTTGTCGATTATGGCAATACATACATGTATTGTAATATTTTGGCCGATCTGATATCTGTGGTATGGAATATGCGGATATAACGGTATAGTTAAGTTACAAATAAGAATATGTTGCTGACACATATAATATATATATATACCAACTAAAATCCCAAGCAAACCCTTTGATTAAAAAGAAAAATGTAACTTTGTTACTGATAAATCTCAGCTGAGCGATTAGGGATTCATTTACTGATTTGAGTTTGGTCGACATATTCTAAACAAGCTCAACTCTTTAATTAGGCGGCCAGTGGTTGGCCTTGTCGCACTAGCGACATTAAACTGCTGATAAGGGCGAAAAATGCCAAACGAAATGTGGTATGCGTGACCGTGTTCATAAACTTATCAGTTGCGAAAAATTATTTCAAAAGTAAAGAGCGCGTGTTAAGAGCAACATTATGTTGTCGGTTAATTTATTTCTTAAAGTCATTAGATTTGCTTGGATTTTCTCGATATTGTTTACGTTCGATTGTGGATGGGGGTATCCTTCGGGGGAACGTTCAGGAGGCATTGAAGTTCCACCACTGGAAATAGTAAGGTGCCATCACCCAAGATCAAGAAAGAAGTTACAAAAATGTGCGTTATTGTAGATAAATTTCATGAGACGATTTGGATACTTGGAGCCAAATCCAAGTGATTCAGAAGCTCTGTATCATGAGGCTGCAATTATAGGAGCAATCAAGAATGTACAAAAATATGGAGCACTCAATCAAACCGGGAAGCTTGATAGTGCAACATTAAAAGTAAAAATGTTTCGCCTACTTATGCCAAGGCAAGTGTTATAATTCTATTTTTAGTTGCTATCTACACCACGTTGTGGAGTGCCGGACATAGAAGCTGGAGCTCCAGCCAGCCATCGACAGAAACGCTATATTGTCGGCGCAAGATCTTGGCAGAAGCGAAACATTAAGTATTAGTAAGTCGAAGTATGGATTTTTTTAATTAATGTTCATGCCTTAAGACGTTTCTCATAAGCATAGCCAATTGGTCCTCGAAAATCGACCGAGAGCAGATTGAGAACGACTTGGAACGAGCATTTGAAATGTGGTCGCGTTACAATAAATTGAGATTCGAACGAATAAATGATACGTCGGCGGATATTATAATTGGCTTTGGGAGTCAGTATCACGGGGATAAGTAAAAACATGTTTGTATGCACTCCGAGTATTAAGAAATATATGTTCACTTTGTCTTATCAGCTATCCATTCGATGGTCCTGGAAATACTCTGGCACATGCATTTTACCCGTATGAATATGGTTCACTCGGTGGCGATGTCCACTTTGACGAGGATGAAAACTGGAAGGAAAATTCTACCAATCTGTCTGATGGGGTAGACTTTTATTCAGTGGCGTTACATGAGTTGGGACATAGCTTAGGACTGGCGCACTCTACGGTCTATTCATCAATTATGTTCGCCTATTACAAGGGCCCAGGCAATAATATCTTAGACTATGATGATGTTTTGGCGATGTATGAACTCTATGGTAGGTTATTGAAAGTTCAATGATAAATTCAGATTGTAAAACCACCCAAAAAGTTCAAAAAAGATTACAAGGTGACGATGAACCAGAAAATTTACCAACGACAACAACTACTGCCGCCTCAATTTCGAAACATGACAAAACAACAGAGTTTACGACTACAAAGGCAATTACGGAAGTGGACAATATGCCCACGTTTCAGGGTGACTATGAAACAGTGAGCGATCATAAGGTGATATAATACTTGTAAATGAATTTATTTTAAGAAACCCGATCAGACTAATTCAATTACAGCGACGTTATACTACAGCCACATCAACAGTACCAACTCTCCCAACCATTGCATGGAAGGACAGAAAAGGTTCCACGAGCACCCCAACAGTTCCTTTAACGAATGTTTGTCAAGGTCGTTTTGACGCAGTTTCAATGATCCGAGGAGCAGTTTATATATTTAAGGGGAAATACGTTTGGAGACTCACAGAAAAATATACAATTGCAAATGGATACCCTAAAACTTTGCATAGAGTTCTGGAATTCTTACCAGAACATATTCAACGTGTGAATGCAGTCTACGAGCGGTACGATGGAGCAACAATAGTTTTTACAGGTTTGTACATGTACCTATATATTATATAACAAATAAAGATGAATGTGTAATTGTTAGCGTGTGACATTTCCACCCACTAAAACTATCACCCCTATCGTGGAATCCGCCGGTGGAATTATTCACGGAAAAGAATATTTTGGTATCGTCAAAATCGCAAAGTGAACAGTTCCCCGTTCGGGAAAAATTCGATTTGAACGATTTTAACGATACATTGAAACTCATTCACATTACCCACATGGGAAACTGTTCACTTTGCGATTTTGACGATACCAAAATATTCTTTTCCGTGAATAATTCCCCCCGGCGGATTCCACGATAGGGGTGTATATTTCATACCTTTCCTACCTTTATGATACTACCTAATCCTCTTTTCTGTAGCTCAAAAATATTCCAAAATATAGTTCTTGTATAAATAAGAAATAAGCCTTCCGCTTGACTATGTGAAAAATGACAAAATGATAAATTTGCATTGTTCATCACATCAGCAATTCAATTTACTTTAATCGGGCTGTTTTAGATTTCTGCACAGCCATTTCTCTCTCGTTGAAAATTTGATTTGTGCGTTATTACGGGGTAGCGACATAAGTCCGCGCGACATATCTCCGCCGAACTTAGAACGACATATCTCCGCGCGAAGTTATGTCGTTTTCAAGCGACATATCTCCGCGCGGAGTTATGACGTTTTAAAACGACATAACTCCGCCAGAAAAAAAGCGACATAATTCCGCTGGAAAAATGTACTGGGCGGAGATATGTCGCTATGCCGTTATTACGTTATACGACCAGAAGACTATACGTCTTTGAATGAGCCGAAAGCCTATTCTTCACAAGCTAAAGCTAAATTTATAGACAAAGTTTAATTCTTTATGATGAATATTATTATAATAATGTCAAAAATAATAGGGACACACAGCGGTATTTCGTAAAAATACAAAAGAACAAGAATATTTTCATTAAGTTTGGAGTAGTGTTTTTATTTTTAAATAGACTTATGTTATGTTATGATAACGGTACTTTACTTTATCGATATCCCAACAAATAATTTAATGTGCCATTTCTAGCCAATTTATGGTAATTGAAACAGAGTTGTGTTTTGAGAAATTTTTATGCAAGTGTCCCTATTATTCTTATCCATTCGAATGGGAGATTTGCACTAAAGTGGAATAATGTCGGGTCGGGATATACGTAATGATCTCAGAGCGGCATATGCATATGTTTTATCAGAATTCAAAATTACTTCCTTTAATTTTTTTTTATTTTATTTTATTATTCTCAAACAATCACATCGCTCTGATTTAATTTAGGTGACTGATAATACAGTAAGCCTTACGTTTTAATGTACAGTAGAATGCTGTACTACCCAGTACATACACTGAACCATGCTTCGTCATTATGTATATTTATTTTTTAATGCTTTCACAGATAATTTGTATTGGATTTACGATGGAGAGCAACTTTTAGAAAACAGCCCAAGAAATCTGACTAGTCTTATTTCGCCAACTGTCAGTATTTCCAAAGTAGACGCAGCAATGATGTGGCGTAAGTACATTTTTGAGGGATTTAATTCTTCCATAGTAATAAGTAAACGTTTTAGCTAAGAACAACTTGACTTACCTTTTCTCGGGCGGACAGTTCTGGAGAATCGATGACAGACATCCAAACTATGGTGATAACCAGCCAAAATCCATGCAACGTTGGGTGGGAATACCGCACAACATCGACGCGGCTGCAACACTAGCAAATGGTAAAGATGTTCCAATGTAATCATACCGATCCTAATAATAATCAGCGAACCTTTTCCTCTCCTAGGTAAAACGTATTTCTTCAAGGACAACCTTTACTGGCTGTACAATAACAAATTTGTGCGACCTGAACGGGGCTATCCGAGAAGGGCCTCCACAGCGTGGCTTCGATGTCCACTAACAGAAAGAACAAAACTTAGAAATGCAAACACAACTGTGTGGTTTATTTAGATTTTTGTTTCGATTTTGTCTTAATATAAGAACATTGTTCACTCATGTACGATATGTAGTAAGTTAAATACATAAAAATAATCCCAACGCTACAATAAACACTTGTTAAAAGGAGAGGTAGGAAGGGTAATTTCGTATTTAAATGCAAAAGGTAACTGATTCCATACTCATATATTGGCAGCAAGACAAAACCACAAAGGTAGAGAATCTCATACCAATGGAAGCTCAAAGCGGTGTGAAGAGATTTTAGCAGACCGTACAGGGCTAATGTGTAGGTTAAGAACAGAAAGTATTTGACCATTATGAGTTCCACTGGGAATAATAGTGGAAATAGGGAGAAGTAACCCACGATACTCAACATTAATGTGTACTTTGCATCCTGTACGTTTGTAAGACTTAGCAGACTGGAAGGAAAGTGTTACATAAAGATCTATCAAATAAAGAAGGTAACTTACCTTAATGGTATTAGCGCCATTAGAATTGCCTTTTCATGCACATGCCAACCAAACATGAAGGAGGTGCATGAACAGATGACAACCGCTTGCAAGAATGAACGCATACTTTCACTGAAAAGATTTTAAATATAATTCAATCGATCACATCAGGTATTGTCATGCATTCCTACCGTTTTGCTGTGAAAAACAACAATCGTATGACACAAGGGATCATAAAAGCCGTAGTCGTAACGAACGTAGCTAGAGGATTGACCTTTGGCAAAAATACATGAGTGTACTCTTGTACAAGACCACCGGTGTTTGATTCATCTTGCTTTGGCATTCTTAACGCCACTTCGGCAATTTTATCAGCAAAGTTATATACAGCCCAAAAGTTTGGCGCCCAGTAGGCATGGGTGAGACCCCGTTTGAATGGAAACAGCCTGGAAAGTACCTATTAACCAATTAGAGTAGCCCAACGCTAATAAATTACACGAATTACCTGTGGCAGCTGGTTGTAGAAAGGTGCGAATGATAACACAAAGCAACTCAATCCAGCAGCAAGTAGAGCAAAGAAATTCCGAACCGGTCTCTTTCCTTCAATGCAATAGAACTTCAAGTAGAATGCTCCAAAAGCGGGAGCCATGTAAACAAAAATGTGTTTCAAGTTTAATAAGGATGCAAACAAGATGCAAGATGCCAAGTATCTCTCCTCTAAAAGAAACCCAATGCTTAGGAGCAGCACACCAAACAGAAACCCATTATACTGGAAGTGAATGTGATCCACAAAAATGAGTCCTACGTTGCAGAGAAAAATTACACCTGCTACCAAAATTCCAAATGAATTCTTTATCTTGAGAGATGTCAAACATCTGAAAATGACAATTTTATAGCTTATTTTAGCAGTCTAGACGATTGTTCTTACTTCTTTACTCCACATGCAAATACAAGATCAGTAAATATAACGGATAATCGTTGAAACAAGATCGTGCTATCAGAGTCATAGTTCAATTTCTGCACCTCCAGCATTTTTGGATCAAAATACCTGGCTACTTGAGATAGAATCCATTCGAAAAACGCAAAGAAGGGGGGGTAGTCGAGCGTCCATTCGCTTGTATTTTCAAAATACCATCTATTAATTGGCATGGAATGGGTTATTGCCATCCAGTTCCGATGCACTTCGAAATCAGTTGACCGGCTAAATTAGAAATTATTTTTTTCTATGTATGACATAAATCTATATTTATATACGTACTAAGCCCCAATAAGAAGTAATTTAATGCCGGTGGCAAACAAAAATATTGACCAAAACATGACCTTAACTTTTTAATTTGTTTTGGAATGTTGCACTTGAATATGTAGTGACGTCTGACATGTGGCATGACAGCCTTCTTTTTCGGAAAAAGGCACTGCCAACAAGAAATAACTCAGAAAAAAATAAAAGTGTCCATGAACACGCCCCTAAGAAATTTATGTTAAGAAATTCGGTATGTATTTTGAGACATAATAGGCGTATTCATGCCACGTCGTAAACGTTGTAAACTTGGTAAGTTTACGATGCGACGAGGTAAATGAACTATCAAAATTTGTATGGAAAATCATTTACCACACGATGGTAAACTTACTACGCAAATTTGGTGGATAATCGAGATGGTAAACTTACGACGACGTCATTGTGGCATTTCAAATTTTCAATTCCAAACAAAGGTAGTTTTCGTTCGCGGCAAAAAGATTGGAATTGGAAATTTCGTTATTTAAACCCTTTTAAAACTTGTTTTCTTAATACAATTTGATGGATTAACTAATTATCGTACACTTGGAATAGTAAAATGTGCAATTTTCTTTTTATAATTGCATCAAAAGTTGTTTGTTCGCATTTTAACAATTCGTTCGTTCCCTCTCATGTGAAACAGCTGATTGGTTTATCATCATTTACGCAAGCAGCTATTAGGGACGTTCATGAAACGTGCGTCGTAAACTTACCATTTTACGCAAATGGTAAACTTACCACGTTGCATGAATACCCTTAATATTTATTTTGTAGGCCTAAGTCATACATCAATTGCGCTAAATAGTTATATCGGACAAATTTTCTGGAAAGTTAGAATTTTGCTACACTTTTACACTTTTATTAAACGTATACGTATACTTCAATCCTATAGCAATAGAAAAATAAAACAGAGTATAAGGTAGGTACAAGTTTGCAAATGTTAGTTCAATTTTAAATGTTTCTTGTCATTTTCTTCAGTGTTGTTATATAGATTAGAAAAACTATCTGATAAAAGAAATGCAATTTCACAATTTTACTAGGCCTGTTATACCGAATTGTGAATACTAAAAATAAAAATAAATAGTTGGCACAACAGGCGGGAAGACACCCCAGGCATAGCTTCTCGCAACCTTTCGTTTGTGTGACTTTGTGTTTTTGAAACAAATGGAAGGGACCTACAATTTAATGAACCTGCGCTACTGCGCCCACGATTGTAAATACTACTTTATGTATATCTCAACAAAGTAAAGTAGACGTATTATCTGTAAAACTTATCACAATAAATTGTATTATATTTGTGGTATATTTTTTTGCATATCGTGAGTTCAAGCGCTCGATGTAAGTAAATGGCACTGAATGCTGCTTACTGGCATCATTCCCATTAAAATTGTGTCGGGCACGACCGGTCGATTTTAAGTGAGTAGAAAATAGAAGGGATATTCGGTGTTATCTATCCTCATCTAAGGCTACGTCCATACTGAACCAGCTTCTCGCTTACCAGCTTTTACCGGAATGCATTTTTAATTCTTGTTGACGCCGGTAACCAGCTTTCTAGGGTGAGAAAGCGAGAAGCTGGTTTCACTATGGACGTAGCCTAACCTAATATTATACCTGTCTCGCCATGGAAAGGCTATTATGTCCATGTATCATGATACTCATCCTTTGTCAAAAGTTGTAAGTTCTGTTACTGTCATGACAATTATTGAATGCTTAATAAAACTTTTAATCTGGCAGTTCCATGCTTGACAGTTTTTGCCATTCGGAGTAGCTGTAAATGGACGCCAAATCAGCCAATCATGATCAATGGCGGACAGCAAAGGTTTTCTATTGGAGATTGCAGTACGACAGCCAATACGGTTATTGGTCTCTGGTCGATTTTTGTTGATCATCGTCTCTCATTGGACAACCAAATAGAAAACATATAAATAAGCACGTGCACTTTATTGTTTTGATGTACAATAAACCAAAGTAAATGCAACAAATTCAACGCTAAAGTTTGTACCATAATTCGCATGTATCCAACAAATTCGCGTCATGCATTGACCCATGGTGAAAATCGCATTTAATGACACTGACAAGCAGAAAATAAATTCACACTTTTGGAAATAACCGTATAAATTTGAAAAGGATTCGTTTTTTGTACACCATACTCTGAGGGATCGTCATCAATATATGTATTGTAAGTTGTTTGATCTGCCTTCAAAGTTTCTTAGTTAAAACACTGTCTCTGCTTAGGAAATGGAAAATTCAATCTCAGTTACCCCAATTAAAGTCGAAGTACCTGAATCTGCGGAACCTTCAGTCTCGTCATCAAGTAAGAGTGCTGAACGACAGAAAAGCCCCAGATCTAGCCAGCGCAAAAAGCCACCCACCATTGAAACATTCTGGCCAAATGTGCTCGAAGAGGTAAAGAATATACAGCAAGTAGATGCAAAGCATCAAGTATTACCATTGGCTCGCATTAAAAAAATTATGAAGTTGGATGAAAATACACGAATGATTGCTGCAGAGGCTCCTTTGCTATTTGCAAAGGCGTGCGAGTACTTCATACAAGAGTTGACATTACGTGCTTGGGTTCACACCGAAGAGAGCAAAAGGCGCACGCTCCAACGTAGCGATATAGCTCAAGCCATATCAATTTGCGATCAATTTGACTTTCTCATTGATATTGTTCCGAGAGAAGAAATCAAACTGGTCAATGCAACCATTAAAAAAGAAAGCGAAAAACTGCAAGCCGCAGCTGCCTCTCAATCAACCGCCTCACCTACTGTTACCGTACCCTCAAACAGTGTTCAGACAACCACTACGGAACAGCCAATGCATTACTACATTCAGGTTGGCGGGCAGCATGCTCAGCAAACAGCAAATCTAACATCAAATGGAATGATAAGCAATCAGCAACTTTCACAACAGTCTTTGCAGGGGATTAATATAATGACTGCGCCTCAGAACATCTTGCTGACTACGGGAAATGCTGGTTCGCAGCAAACTGCTGCCACGATGGTCAATAGCTTACAAAATCCACAACAGCAGATACAGCTTCTACAGCAAGTAGTTACACCAAATGGAGAGATCACCAATGTCCCGGTAAGATATTTACATGCTGCACAATTACCTGTTTTATCTGGACAAAATTGTATATTTAACGATTGCATGCTCAGAAAGAACTTCTGGTTATTCAACTGTATGCTTATTCAAAAAGCCATATTTTTTTGTCAGTTTCTGTTTTTTCTCCCTACATGTAAGTTTTAAAATGATCCTCGCCAATACGAATTCTAGTTGCCTTATAAATAATAAAAAAATATGTACATAGTTCAGAAGTATTATTCCATACTACAGAGTATCTGAAACAATGCACTAATATTCTTCTTCATATTATATAAATCAGTTTGTCATGACTGAAATTTTATAACAAATTTGCTTTTATAGCTTAAGTGAGTACTAAGAACCAAATGCTAGTAAAATGTAAGGGCCTCAGAAAATTTCCCTGACAGGATGTACTGGTAGGGCTCATAATTTTGTTTTTCGAGTACCGGGATAACCGAATAGTACCCGGAATGTAACGTATCCCGATACGCGAATATTGAGGAGTCCTAGTAGTACATTGTACATAGTATAAAAAAAGCTCAACACTTTTCTTTCTTTTTTCCAGATTACGATAACGGCACATCAATTAAACCTTCTTCGGATGCAAATGCAGAACAATCAAGCCAGTGCGCTACAAACGCAACAAGTCCTTATTCCAACAATGCCCACACAACAACAAGCTCAATTAGTACATATAGGTGGTGGAAATGTGACTACTGCTGCAAATGTCATGCAGAATCCAGCAACGGGAAATATATTTCTCAGCACTGGACATGGCAATTCGATAGTCTCGACAGATCGGAATCTTGGAAGCACATTTCGACCCAATTGTTGATCAAAACATTGATCGACTTTGACTTACTTACATAGATTGTAATAGATGTTGTTAAATAATAATTATATTTACTATTAGGTCTAAGTCGGCAGTGGAATTCGAATTTCGCTACCTTACATCAGTGCATTGTTGGTGAACCACAGTGCTTATTTCTAGCATTGGAACGTGTACAGTACATGCATAATAATCTATTATTGTATTTAAGTATGCTATGCAACCTAACTACAAAATGTATATACATATACACATGGTGTACGCTGCATATATAATAATAATGACTTGCAAATAGGCCCTTGCCAAAAGATTTTTACATTATATTATAACTGTATAGTTTTATTTTATGTTATACATAACTATTCAATTGTGAATGAGATTAGGTAAATAAATATTAGGGTTATTTAGAAAAGCGATCTATTTGGCAAGGGATACAACATTGTAGGAATCCATAAGTATTGTCATTAGTACAGAAATTTATTTAATAAAACCCCTTTAAATGTAATAAAGAAGACGTTTTTTTAGTAATTTGACTGTACTCGGAAACTGCGGTATTCGGTAAGTCACTCGAAGATATACATTCACCCCTATCGTGGAATCCACAGGGGGGAATTATTCACGGAAAAGAATATTTTGGTATCATCTAAATCGCAAAGTAAACAGTTCCCCGTGTGGGTAATGTGTGTGAGTTTCAGTGTATCGTTAAAAACGTTCATATCGAATTTTTCCCGAACGGGAATTTTCTGTGGAAAATATTAAAAAAATTAAAAATTCTTTCAACCGTGTAATGGGGACATCCTTTGGATCAGTATTAGGTTGAGGAGGGGGAGAGGTCAAGGTCGGTAAGGGCATATCTCTGGCACTACTCGGCCGATTTTTAAAGTGGGGAGGTAAAGGGGAAGTAGGGCTATTTTAAAAGTTCCTTGAGCGTTGTAATGGCACCTCTCATACAAAAACATTAAAAATCTTATATGTATATCTCGAAAACCACCAAACTTATGTAAGATAAAATGATTAGACAATCTCAGGTATTGGCACGGGAGTACACGTCGAAAAGTAATCGATCGATTGAGTTAAAACTTACACTATCTATTTCCTTTAAAAGTAAAAGTTTTCATATACATATGTGATAAATGGCGCTGAGTATCCAAATCTCAAAATTACACTAGGCGTTTTTTATTTCCCATTATTGTAAGTTAGAAATTTATTTTTATGTTTTTTACTTAACGAATGTATTTATTTTTCACAATATTTAATTATTTAATGTCGCTTTTCTTCTTTTCTATATATTTTTTCGCTGATTCAAATTATCGCCGCTGGGGTACATTTCTCAATATTACAAAAACGACACTTTCGAGGCTTTATATATGTAATATAGATTCTATATATGTATGAAGATTGCACTTTACTTTGCTTTAGATGCACAATAAATATAAACTCAGCGGCACGGAATCTTGGCCAAGCTGTTATAATCCGATGGCTAATGTTTTTTGTGTTTTTAACACATGTCGCATCTGAAGTTAGGTCAGGAAAGTGTTTATCTCTTTTCTTTAATTCCGTTATTCATTACGTGTATGGAGAAGAAGAGGAGAGCGGTTTCTACCTATCACCACCATAGAAACTGTGGCTTTTCATGGAGCCTCTATTATGGTATATAGGGAGGAATGAGTTTCGAAGGACGTACAGAATTGATTATCGTTGATAAATGATTAAATGCAACGCGATACGTTGAGGAGATCCTTCAGGAACACGTATTGCCTTATATGAGGTTCATAGGATACGACCAGTTCCTGTTAATGCAAGATAGTGCAAGACCACATGTACTAAGTATCGTAGATGAATTCCTTCAAATCACCGGTCTTCAAAAACTGCAATAGCCTGCTCGTAGTCCGGACTTAAATCCCATAGAGCATATCTGGGATATGCTCAAAAGAAGGATAAAGTGTTCATTCCACCCCCAAAAACAATAGACGAGGTCGGGAACGCTACACTGACCGCTTGGGAGAGCTTATCGCAAGTTGATATCAAAAACATCATCCACAGTATGCCAGATCGACTGCGCAAGCTGTAATCAGGACGAAAAGAGGGAACACACGATACTGGCACGTTCCAAAAACTAAACAATATACGTGATTTTTTATTTTATGCTGTTTTTAATTTAAATATCATTTGGTAAATGATATTTATTGCCTGTTAAAAGCATTTAATTAATGTGGGACCGGACACTTCCCATAAAAAAAAACCCTGCAAACGACATTTCTCGAAAATCATTGTAACTAAACCGTGCGCTAGCGCGGGCGAGAACTCTCGTATGTCATAACCCGTACTTGACCCGTTAAACTCCCTCCCCTGCTAAAATTAAAGCATATGTCCAATTCGATGAGAAGCAATGCAAATTTCATTACAATTTAAAAAAACTCCCTTCAGTGTTCGGATAAAATTAAACTTTACTGTTATTTTAATAAAATAAAAATGCTATTATAAGCCCCACAAAAAAGGTCTTTCTTTGTTAAAATTTGTTGAGTACGTGAACAGCATAATGGATCTCTTTCCTGTGCCAGAAAACGGGCATGTCCAACAGCACAAACTGAAGAAAAAGTTGTAGTTCCAAAACTACAATGTAGGGTGATTTTAGCCAAGCTACTTTTGGAGCCGTAGATTTGATTTTATGGCTTCTTTTTTATACCTACGTTTGCGCACGAATTTCAGCCGAATCAAGGCTTAAGATGCAGACATGCACTGCACAAGCGCCTTAAAATATGTATATTATTATTTTCTTTCTGCAAATATTGCGGTATATCGTTAGTTCTTGTGTCTAAACCTAAACTAATGAAATAAAGAAAATTATGAAAGAAAAGTGTATATTTTGTTTCCATGAGACTATGAGAGGCGTCATAATAAGTTGGAGAGCATTATATGCCGCCGTGGATATCTTGTTAAAAAATTAACTAAACACCCATTTTAAGTGCTAACATCGTAGTATAACTTACCATTGCATATGGGGCTCCCTATATTTAGGACTAACAAGCCTGTTGACTATTCAGTAACCATAACCACCCAATAAATTAATCAAAACCACTCGAATTAAATGAATGAACAATTACAATATAATATATTTTTTCGAAACATTCGTATTTCATTTTTTATAACATTTAAAAAAAAATAAATTTATAACCTTTTTTAATAATCTTCATTCTAAGACACAACTTATATTATTTCATTAGTTTTTTTCTTTTATAATCATTTAGTTACTTGCATTTTTCTTTTAGTTACAGGAATTCGTTCGCGGAACACCGTAAAACACATATACAATACAAGTTTTAAATAAGTATATAATTAATTTAAGAGTGAAAATCGACAAGCAACAACAATAGCTAAAATAAAAAAGGAATACATAAGAGAAGAGAAGAGGAGGGGGTAAATTTGAACAACCAATAATATACTAACAGCGTTTTAGAAGGCGACGCAAATTCTATGAATATCTTCTTTTTGACGAGGAGTGGCAGTAAAGATTTGTTTATTTATTTTAATATACATAATAATACAGCACGATAACTGAAAAAAGGCACATTGTTATCCACACAACTTTTGTGCAATGTCTGTACTTCTCCATACAACATTGTTAGGACTTGGGGTATTTTTTGGTAGAAACTATTCAAAAGTCAATGATGCTTTTTATTAGCTACTGTTGTTCTCTCTGTGATGTTTCTGATTATAGTCTGTCTTGTTTGACTTTTTTATATTTTATACATCATATTTTCTTGTACCTATTATAAAATATTTTTGTTTTATTTGTTTGTTCGCTAGCTATGTACTAATATGCGACGATTATATACGATTTTGCTTTTATAATTCCGTTTTCTTATTCAGTAATAAAATAAGCACACAGTATTATAAATCAGATGCGGCTTTAGCTTATCATTATGTTATACCTCCTCGAGGCATTTTTTACAATGATAGTTTGTGTTGGTTTAAATATATGTATTTACTCGTCAATGCACGCACATAATACCTATATATGTATATATAATGTTTTCTTCGCGTTATTGCAGTTTCTAGTTAATTTCTTATATAGATAAATCAGATATATATAGCATTCGTCATTTAAATATAGTTATGCTTCTGTAATGTTTAATGTATAAATATAAGTAACTACCATTTTCAATTTTTCTATTACTTCAATGCCTTTATAGTAACAATATGCGCACTTGCGAAGACAACGCCAATGTAAAAAAAAAACAAAATTAATTACAAATTTTAATGCTCACTACAGTTTAATAGACAAATAAATATTCTTAATAAGAATAATTCAACTAAAAAGTAAACTTTACAAATTATATTAGAAAAAAGTAAAAGGAAATAAAAAAAAAACTAATATGTAATATGTACTTATACTACGAACAAATAATAAGTAGGAGGGTTAGAGATAGAAATTAAAAGAAAAATGCTAACAAAAGTACAATGTCACTTAACAAAAAGTATAAATATTAGGTATGTATAAATACATATTAACTTTTGCATTTTTTTTTTTATTATTTTGTTATGTTCTCTTTATTGCAAAAAATATATGCATTTGTTCAACAGTTTTTAACGGATATGATATAGCGTCAGATCTGTTAGATTTTATTATTATTTGTTAATGAACTAAGATTCGAATTCACTTCTCTGTGTATACATAACTTTTGTATTCTTATGTATGTCACAACATTTCCTGCATTTTTCTTTTATTATGTATACCACTATTTTTGCACTCTCTTGCATGGTTGTAAAGAATAAAATTATAGTAAAGTACAATTACTATTTAAATAATAATAAGACAATAATATTAATAATAATAACGATAAAGATAAAAGTTTGTTATTTTAAAGTAAAATTACGTTTAAACAAATCAGTGATGCTGATTTGCTGATCTCGAGACTGGTCGAACACGTACTCGAGGCGGCAGTGTCCATGTCGTTGTGGCTGTTGGTCATAGAGATTCCTTCGATGGTACCCATATAGTTGGGCCGGATTGTGCCCAGATTGTTTGCTTTACTTTGCTATAGATTTCCTCTATGGTATCGCCTTGAACAACACCTAAAAATATGTATTAAAATAAAATAGAGTAATCTCTAATTTTGTTATTCTAAAGAAAGCTGTCTTAAGAAGTTCAAATTATCTAAATCAAATTATCTAAATTACAATCAATGTTTTGATTTTTATTTGTTTGTGATATGCTTAACAGGAGTGGAGTTACATAAATTATAATTATATTACTCCTCCAGTATTCTAGATGTCCGAACTTTCGGACCATATCTTGTTGTAGACACGGTAAGAATGCGGATATCTCAGACTCTACAACAACGAGGAAATGTGAGGAGATTTGAAGTTGAACTGCTGCAGTCGTAATAAACCGCCAGAACTCCAGGAACAATGGAAGTTTTGCCAAAAGGTAAAAGTAACGATTCACGGGAACAAGACCCGAACAGAGGCATGTAGAGACGAACAAGGAAATCTTGCTTGTAGTAGACGCACAGTCGGTGATGAGGACATGGAAAACCATTTCTGCGGACTGCTAAACGGCGAAGACGACACAAGTTCGCCTGATAGGCAGAATGAACCATTTAGCCTGGACGTTAAAAGCCAAGAATTTCATCCACCTGTCCAAAATCTTACTTTCAATATTACTTAAGGATTGAAAACTTGTTAAGTAAGATTGAAAGTGATTTCATGGGATTCGAAGGGATAGTTATTAGAATTTTCAATTTTCAATCGTCGTTCCTTTGAATTTTGAAAGATGACACCGCGCGACAATAATTTACCATTTATTGACATCACAGCCACAATGGGTGACTATACAGTTGATCTATTTTATGATTTAAATCGGAATGTGTATTAATATGAAAGTATCAGCACATTCTTATTCTATAAATAAAATAAGCTTAGGATTACTTACCTTCGACATCTGACTTGATTTCTTTGAATTAAGAGGCAACTTTAGGTACAAACTTGATACATCGAACATTCGAAATCTGCACGAATTCAATTTCAATTGAGCACAGGGGTGAATTGAATATGTCCATTTGCTAACAAATATTTCGAAATATGCTAGTAAATTGATGATGACAGATTCTGACTCTTATAGCAATCCCAATAGGGTAAATATTTATACTTATTTCAATGAACATACATGGGCATTGACAAAAACACATTTGTTTAAATCGCAAATTGTATAATCGGATAATGGGCCCGAATGCCAGCATAATGACCTAATGACAACATGCAATTTATTTAAATTCGATACATTGCTTTATTGACTTTTTATTGTGCTTTTCATTTTGGCGAAATTGATCACGTAGTCTAAAAAAAATTGTAGTCCGAACATCACATATCTTGGTCTATGACACTATGACAGATAATCATAAGCCATCTGCCAATTTCTGTCTGTCTAGAGAGTCGACTAGTTTAATTTTGTTAAGCTGGCATTGTAAACTTTGGTAACTTGTCAGATATCCTACTAGATTTTTCATATTATGTCTAGTTAAATTAGACATCTGATGGGTTGAATGACTCGTTTTCCTGCCGGTATGTTCTCCCAATACGAGATACATTCCTTGTGTTTCACGCTGAAGAACTGAATTTATTACCGTTACCGATTTAAGAGAAGTAAGTGCTGCAAAAAGTTGTCTCAAACCTCTTCGGACCAGTTAATTAGTATTAGTCTTTTCGTTAATAAGTTGAAGCAACGTAAGACTGAGTTGAAGATATAGTTGGTGCATTTTTTAATGGTTTTCTGCCTAAAATACTCTTGGGTTTTTGGGTGCATTGGAGTTATATCCGTGAAACGTCTGTGCCATTGAAAAACTTATCGGCTAAATAGTATGCAATCTATGGCTAATATCAAGCACATACATTTTATAATGGTTCATTTAATATTCACGCAGATGCAGAAGTTTAAGAAAATATAGGGAGAAATCACCGTATCTGTCTACACATGGACAGTGTATGTACATATACATAAGGACACATATTAATTTACCTGTAAAGTATTCGCCAAATTCTTGTTCCATCTTAATGGCTCGTTCGTAGGTTTTCTTCGCTTGTTCTTCAGTCATTCGCCGATTCATTTCCCTACAAAAAATGTTTAAAATGATTGTGGTGTAATACGTTTCAGTATAGTCAACTTACATCACCGAATCAACAGATTTTGGTTTTATGAAAACGGCTATTGGATATAATTGAGCTACTTGTAATCGTTTAATTGCGTTGCCCGATACATCTAGAATACAGTGCTTGCCCTTTTCGGCTACATCCCTGACACTGGCCACCGATGTTCCATACAAATTATCATTATACTGGCCTGCCTCAATGAATAGGTGATTTTGAATGTCTCGTTCCATTTGTTCCCGAGATGATACAAAGTGGTAGTCTCTTCCGTCCACTTCATAATCACGTTTTGGCCGAGTAGTATCTGTCAACAAAATAAAATTTTAGATAAAGCATGGATTATATTTACTTGTGTCAATATAACTTACGTGGTACACATGATCCAAACTTCTCAGGATACTCAGAAATAAGGTCATCATTTATGCGATCCTTAAGTGGGCCCAATATTATTACTGGTCTAGTGTAGTTTATCGATAGCCTTTGTACAGCTTCATAAGAAAGAACATTCTCCTCGGATGCTGCAAAATTATAAATATTAGTTTTTATCCGTCTTAGCTTTGTCTTGGTTTGTGTATGTGTTTTTTTTTTTTAAATTATTATATATTAGTTCTACTCAGGCAATTAACTGAATTTTAATTTTTGTGAGCATCATTTGTATACATTCGAAAATTCGAGATTCAGTTCGAAAATAAACTATTTAAACACTATTGACAGTTTTTTTTTAGACATATACATACAAAATTATGAATAAATCAAATAAAAGTAAAAAAGAGGTAGCTGTTGACTAAGTAAACACTGATTTGACTAAACTAAATCAAAACGAAATCGAAAATAAAATTAAACAATTATTATTATCAAGAGAATCGTATACTGGAGAAGCAATGCAATGTGCATTCGCCAATTAACTACTCACTCTGTCCAACATTTCTAGCGCTGCGCAAACGTTTCATTTCAGAGTATAAAAATGCTTAACATAATTTATTTTTATTTTCATAATAATCTTATTTCAAATCTATTTCAAGTGGTTAGAGCTCTAAATTAGAATACATATTTTTTGAAATTTTGTTTGCATTTTACAAATTAGAAGAAAAAATAACAAAATAAATTGAAATAAAGAAGGGAACATTGACAAACATCTAATAAGCTTAACTTGGAATTAATTTGAAAATAAATTAATGTTGCAAAAAACCTTTTGATCAAAATCAAAAACTATGTAAGAGAACTAAGTACAAACAACGTAAATAGAAACCGGGTAAGTATATGTATATTCTTCTGTATGTTATATTATTAAAGTTAATGTTATGCTGATGTCAGGAAGATGCGCAATTTGTTTTATTGCGCGGAGCTCAGAGGATTGTCAAAAAATTTGAATATAATGCGATATGTTCACAGGCGTTCACTGTAGAAAGAAACTTAGAAGTATTACGGCACTTGTTTGTTAGATAAGACTATCCAATAGAATAGATTCGTCGTATATTTTTAGCTTTAAATTAAAAAAAAAAAGAGAAAAAATATATAAACAAAAAATAAGAAGTAAAATATTTAAGATGTCAAATGGTATAGAAAAGCTGCAACTATTCGTAAATAATATTATAATATGTAGGTACTATTCTAGAAAAAAAAAAACGGTATTTGCGGAATGCAGTTCCACCAACGGAGTTGCAGATGGGCTCCTGGCTTTGAATAGATTTAAAACAACTTTAATGACTTGCTTCATCCATCTATGAAACCGCAGGAACTCGTTTGTGTCTTTACAGGATCACAACTTTTTCGGATAAGTTTAGTGTACCTACCTACTATTCAAAACTATACTTCTAACAAGAAAAAATTCAAAGTACAATAAAAAAAAATATCTAGTCCATTCACGAATAATTAATTAACGCAAAATCAACGTAAATGAGTTGTTAGTTTCGACGACTCTTGTCTGTCATTTTTGCTTCAAATGTCATATGCGCTGTTTCCCAGAGCTGAACAATTTGTATTTTATAGTATTAACCCTCAGCAGCGGCACATTTTGTAGCAACTATCCCAAAATAGGTGCCGTTAAATTTCAGCTTTGTGACGCTTTGGAATTCTATCACTTTTGCAAAGCAACATAAGGCCAAATTAATTTGAGACATAAGACCAAATTCGCCCGAATCCTTTACTCCTCCTATTGTGTCGTGTGCCAATACTTGCCATCTAAAACAGTCTGCTTGCTTTGCAGATATTTAAGCCTGCGCAGAGAGTATCCATTTAAAGCTTGTACCGAACGACAGAAGCTTTAGAGCTTAAAGCAAATTGTACTAAATGACAAGAGCTTCTATGTTAAATTTTTGTACTTTAAAAGTAGTTCTAGTTCTAGTTCTAGCCATGGCATGGCTTGCCTGACCTTATAACATTTATGCATTCATTTTCTGCTAGACAACTAAGGGCCGATTTTTCAATAGTCAGATAGCCAATCAGATAGGGGTTAACTGTCAGATAAGACATAAACCCATTTTTCATTAGTAGAATAGCAGCTATTCGAAGAATAAAAAATTCTAACTGTCTCATAAAGTTATCTGCCCGTTTCTGAGGCGGATAAAATATAACTCTCTAGTTAAAGTAGGAGAACTGTCAAATTTTAAAATTGTAAAGTTTTTACAAAGTTTTGTTTTGGGAAATATGTATCTACATATTGTACAAATGGATCTATTCGATTGTATCGACGATTTTATTATTGAGGAAGAAAAATTAGGAAATAATTACTTCAACCCAAAAAGGAAACAAAGAGTAGTGAGAAAGAGACCTAACCATTATGTACAATGAATGGGAGAATGCAGATTTCGAACATTGACTACCTATCTTATATGCTTACACACAACAAACTGTCAATCAATCTGTTTCTCTCACACCCACTTAACCGTCGAATAGTTATCTAGCTCTTATTTTATGATTGAAAAATTCAAAACTGTTATCTAGCAGATAAAGAGTGAAATAAATTTAATCGTTAGTTAGCTATCAGCCGTTTTATCTGACTATTGAAAAATCGGCCCTGAAAAATTCAAAACTGTTATCTAGCAGATAAAGAGTTTTAGGCGTCAACGCGCACGAAATAATTGTCGTCTGGTGGCCAACTATTGCGGGTCCAGCTAGTATAGTATGTATAATAAATTTGGGAATTTGGGACTACTGAAAATTTATTCTGAGCAAATAAGAGTGCGATCTAATCATCCTCTGAATACAAAAAAAAAACACAAATTCAAAGCTTTGATTTGTCTGAGCTATAGAATGGAAACATACATAAACCTTGACATCACAGGCTCTGCTTTGAACTAAAATAAAGTATGTACTAGATATTAAAAAAATAAAAATAAAATAAAATAATAGCCCGAATAAAGGAATCATTTCTTCTGCCTTAACACTTCGCGAAACGCGAAGTAAGGATACTATAGCGTCAAATTCTGCTTTATCGGCTGCTAAAATTGGGGAGAAATCTAATGTTAAGGCCAGCCTATCCACTGGTACCTGCACAATTCGCCGTGCTAAACACTTAAGGCACCTGAAACTTAAGTAAAAACCACCACTTAATGACGCAAGGATGAAGAAACGCTTTTGTTTCGCGAAATCATCACATGAGCGTTTCGTTTTACCATATTCGTTTTTTTCTAATCCATCATGTAACGGGAGAAATATCGATTTTACTTTTCGGAAATGACTGCTTCTAATCGCACATCTATCTCAGTGAAGTAAAGCAAAGTAGAATTTTCAGCGCGCAATTACAACAACTATTATAGAGTCTCGAAAGTGTCAAACAGTGTGTAGTGTAATGTCGTTTTCGATTAGTAATCCAGAAGCGTCCGGAAGAACTCTCCGCGATTCTGAATTCAAATCCAGAAGCAAATTTCTCTTCTTTTCAGTTGAGTGCCAATCGAACTTTCAGAAGCGTTCGGATTGCTTCCGACATAAGGCGGACCCGCAAATGTTGGTAATTTTTTTTTTTAAATTCTATTTGAGGCTGTTCGGGAACTGCTACAAAAAATATCCTCTCTAAAAAAAAACAAATAGCTTTCCAAAATGAGTTGAAATTGAAACTAACCAAGGGGATATTTTTCTTGAGCGTAAAGCAAATAGCAATTCTTGCATAAAAACTATATGATTCATAATTAATGGCAAACAAATAGAAATGCCAATTAAAACAAGAGATTGAAATTGATTTGATTCGAAATTATTAAACCGAATTAGAACGCTAACGACTGTAATAACTTTTACAACTATGCGTTCGGCCTACATAAAAATATTTCATTTGTCGCCCTTTTATATTTTTTGTGCAAATAATTTTCTAAAAACAAAAAGTAACAAACAAAAGAACCAAAAGAACCAAAAGAATTGGGAAAGTAGGTACTTCACATTTAATAAAAAAATTATTGCAAAAATAAGTGCAAATTTTCATACCAAAGATAAGAAAAAGACACGGTGCCACCTACAATAGGTGTGCAAAAATATACAAGGATGGTACATACTCAGTCAACCTGTTAACAATTCTTACCATCTGAGGTAAACATGTTATTTTTGAATATGAAAAATAAAAATACAAGATAGAAACGAAAACATACCAAATCAAACATGAATCCAACACAAATTTAGAAGATTCAAGCATTTCTAACAAGTGGATGAAATTATTTGCGTATTGAAAACTGGAAATCTCACAAGTCTTACAAAGTAACAGAAAAACAAAAACGTGATGGGATAATTCTCAAATAAATCATACGTTTTCTTTTTTTTATTATTCTAAAGAGGGAAAAGAGCAACAGGGGCAACGAAATATCCATTGTCAAAAATACGAACGAACGAATCACGTTTGCTTACGAAACAAGACGGATAATAATAATAAAAACTCTTATGAGGAATAAAAATCAAAACGGAAACGAGAATTAATATTTTTTTGTTTTCATTTTACTCTACAAAAATATTCAAATTTTAAATTAAAAAAAAAAAACAAAAAAATAAACGTTTGTTGCAATAACTGCTGCAAAAATTTCTATTGTTTTTTTTCAATTTTTTTTGTTTTTAGTTGCTCGACTTACGATAGTCAGCATCACTATTCTCCAAGTAGATAAGTGTTATCTGCTCCATATCAGGTAACTCCACTCTGTAGATAATCTCGCCTTTTTTACATATAATTAAATAACAAATTTAAAAGAAAGAAAAGAAATTATAAATTAAATTTTGTTCGTTGGTTTGTTTTTCGTGAGTGATTTTGCGGCGGAGGGTTTGTTTTCGATTGAAACAAATAACAAAAAAAAATTAAATAAATAAAACTTGTGACAAAATAGTGAACGGCTGAATAATGAAACAGAAAGCTGAAAACTGGGAATCTGATTTTTAAATATGATTTCTAGCAAAATCAGACCTTTTATTTGACTTCAATATAACAGAAGAGATTAGAAAAAAAAGAAAGATATAAAACAAGGGAAAATGTAAAAGTCTTTGAAAAATAGGCCAATTATAGCGATTGATAAAACAAATGAATGTAGATACACCGTAAAATGTAAAGAAAAACAAAACAGCCAATGAGCTTTCCTAATAATAATAATTAAAGGTAAGCAATCCTCCAAATAAACATTCGCAATTATGACTCAGTTTAGGGACCAGTTTTTGGAATTTTACAGTGCAATCGCACATCTTAATATCAATGATCAAATGGCACTGGATAATGAAAGAACGTACACCGATTTAATTTACACAACAAATTTGTAAAAAAAAAATAAGTTAATCAAGCCAAAGGATATTCATGAAGGGAGAGATTATCTAATTCTTTTTTTGAACTACTCTCAAACATTGAATGTTGAATTTTGCTGAAATGTTGGATGAGTAGGATTCTTTTTTGTTCGTTTTCAAAACATTATTATTACGACCAAGTATATAACCAAATATATAATAATGCAAACTTAGATATAGCGAAACGACATAGTTAACATTTGTATATTATGTATGTATACTCGTATAATATTAAATAAAAGATTCTGTATATTTTTTCGATGAATAAATGAAATGCTGTGTGCCTTGTATAATTGTTTTCTCTAACTTGGTAACGAAGTAAATTATATATTTAATCTTTAACACTCACTCACTCAAATAAATGAGGGGTTATGTCGAATAAAATCTGTGAGACATACATAACTTATAGTATGGAATATGATAGAAGTGATAATTGAGGTTTTATTATCCACATTACAAAATCCGCAACAATGATGACTAGGCTGGCAATATAATATGCGCAACATCATGCGAATTGCAGCTGTAAACAAGGAGATTGCGATTCACCATTGCACATCCAAGTTAATGAGATAACATATAGACTCCTGTGATCAATTCTGACTGGATTTCAAAATAAATAAATTTAGATTTTTATAACATCGAAAACGAAATTAAGCACGATCGAAACTGATTGCAGGAGTGAGTCATTGATAAAAGGGTACAATTCGAGGCCAATTCTTAACACAAAAGGAGTCTCAGAGATGAAAGAATTGCCCTGAACTCACCAACGCACAATATTGTCAAATGTCAGATTAAAATGTTTGTTAGAAACAAATGTTGTGCTATGTGATCCTAAATCATAAAATTCTGTAGAAACCTTTTCTTCACAAATTGTTGATGAAAATCCAGACGTAAAAATACATACATACAGTGAGCGTCAAAAGTTTAAAGTTTTCTTTAAAGTCTTGAAACATGTCTAAAAACCCAACAATCTGTACAAAGTTTGATAATAAAATAACAATAACAATAACAAAACATATTTCATTTCGACAACATGAAATATTTTATAGATACATATATTTAAAAAAAAAAATTGATTCTAAACTCCAAAGGCAGAAGAAAACAGCATTGGTGTTGACTCACTTCGCAGATTTTAACTTGGCGAATTATGCATTTTTAGATGAATGCGGGTATACAATACAAGCAAAATTGCCATAAATATGGGACGAAGATATTTCAACATCGACACGTCCTTATTGAAAAACTTAATAGAGAGTCTTCAGTAAGATCAGCTTCTATGTACATACATATCTGTGCTTTAAGAAGGGCGTATTTCAACCTCTCTAGGGAGTCGCAGCATAAAAAAGGGGATTCCCTGGGTTAGACATTGAAGTCGAATTTTGATTTTCTTTAGTTTAACTATTATAAACTGTAAATTAATGTGACCACAAGTAAAAAATGTTTGTAGAGGAAACAGAACTTATTTTTGTCAGCTGTTAAAAAAAAGAATACCCTCCAAAAATATCCGACATAGAGCTAATCTTTTTTATAATTTCCTTTCTCGCGAGTCTGTAATTTGCAGATTGTCGTTGGCCGCAGCATAGCCGTTGCAGGAATTGTGTATGAGGATAATGCACATCAATGTTTTAAATTTAAAACTTAAGTCGAGAGTGTCGAGAAATAACGTTTGCCCCTTTGCCCCTTTGCCCGATCCTGCCTATAGTTTATTAAATGCTAATTTCAATGCTAAAACTGGCGTGAATGTGAAGATATAGTGCAATTTTAATATTGGGGTGTTCAGCGCCATCTATCTGAAAACTTAAACACTTTCTGTACCACAGAGTTACAAGTGTAAAAAACATTTTGCAAACGATTGTTGTAAAGTTGAGAAAATTTAACTTACTAGTTGAAATTTGTTAAGTTGTTATTATTATTAAGGAAAATTTGGATGTTTAACAAGGGAAGCAATTTTATTTTGTGGTACAGCAATTATAGTTATGTACTTGTTAAATTTGAAATCTTAACTAGTGCCTGTAGAATTGTTAAATTATAGTTTTGTGGTACAGGCCCCTGGTCAGATTATTAGACAATAATAAGAAGAACACTTTTTTTAAAGATGCTAACTTTTTTGTGGTCTACAAATTAGAACGTACCTAGCAAATAGAAAAACTACTGAAACTTCACATGAAATCTATGTGGATCTTTTTTCTGTCGATCTCATGGAACGTTGTTTCTTTTGTACATTTCCTAAAAAAAATTATAGCGGTGTGTAAACACCGAGAATAATTTATTTCCTTCCAATTCATTTGGTATTAAATATAAAATATCATATATGAATCCATAGCTTAGCATATTGAATCCATGTTATTTTTGGAATGAGAACGATTTTCTTATAACGCCTCTACGATGTATGTTACTTAAATACCGCGTAAGCATTTACATAGCCCTTATCTGGCTTTCCTGAAAATGTTATTTATACATGTTTGTTCATGGTTACTTTACTTAAGAGCTTGGTGTCTAAATAGGTACGAATAATGTTTCAAATACAAATGCTCTGTACAGTCTGAGCAGATGCAGGGCATTTAAGTTCACTTCTATTACAATTTTTGAAATTTGAAACTTGAAAATGACGTCAGGGTGGATTTGTTTCCGAATCATTTTATTGTTGTACAATACCACATCCTTACAATTCTCTGAAAGAAGATTCATTGGCTGAGAATCTCTGGTGAAACATATTTCTTGTAAAATGGCAAATGTAGATGTAAGAAAATAGAACAGCGAACTTCTACGACCTAGAGGAATTACAAGTACATACTATAAGCAAATTCATAGAGAAGAACATTAGTCTTAATGGATCACGCATATTCATTAAATGTATGTGTCGCAACGGGTTACGCGCACCTCCATTTTGGAAAATTAAGAAACAGACCAATATTTTAAGTCTTTGCGGAAAAATATAGAACTGCGAAGCAAATTCTTTTGAATATCCAGATAAAGCTTCTTTCCCATTGTAATACTACATACGAGTAAACTTCATCTGCAGCGAAGAAACAGTTATTTTTCTGACAATTACATGTTCAAAATGAGTAAAATAATGAAACGTGAAACATTCACCCTTATTCCCTCCCGTTGGCGTTTGTCTAGCCGGTGTTTTTAACTTTTTTTTTTAACAAATGAATTGAAATGATGGTGGGTGAACACATAGCAAAAAAAATAAAATTATTAACAAAAGTTAAAAAAAAATCTGAACATCGTTTTACAAAGACACGAAACATGATTATACGACAAACGCCAACGGGAATAGGTGTGATTGATTTTTAATATAAAGAAATTGAATATATTAAATAGGCAGAAGTAATTCTCTATAGGAGAACATAAAAATAAATAAATAAAAAATAAAAAATAGAGTGAGTGTCAAAGAATTTTACAAATATGTATGTAAATTTTAAATAAATTTAATAAAGAAGTAGCTACGTTTCCTGCTTTGGAGAATAGGTTATGTATAGTGAGTTAGTTATAAACCCAAGACTTAAAATGATCATGTGTACATATATCTACAATAAATGCAGTAAGACAATAAAAATGTAAAGATAAATTAAGCTTGTAACTCAGAAGAATATAAATAAAAGGTTAACAGCAAGGTGAAACAAAAAGAGTTGCTTGTTTCATATTTTCGTTAGTATCCTAAATACACAATTAAACATAAAAAATTGCAATAGTTTAATACTAAAAGTTGGAAAATATGTGTCATATTATGATGTTTGAACTTTCATTTTATTTACTTTGTACTGTTCGTTAGTGTTGTGTTTTACTTTATTTTGTTTTTATTAATTTTTTTTTGAAGTGAAAAAGGAAGATATTAATTGTTGGGTATTAGATTAAATTATATATGATATAATATATAATATTAAGACACGCTAAAGGACAAATACAACAAATTACGTAAAAAAAAGAAACAATGATTTAGTGAACTCAGTACATACCTCCTTCAGCATTGGCATCGTCTTGTGTGTAGCAAAGCATAAAAGCTAGAAAACGAATCGAGAAATTAAATAGATAGTTAACGATGCAATACAAGAGAAAGTTACGAGTTAGTTTTGTTTAAAAAAGAAAATATTCTATCTATTTATTCGAAAAATAATAAAAAATTAACAGAAAAACTAATAGTGGCGGTGGAGAAAAAAACAAAGAGTGCTCTGCGTATAAAAACTAAACATCTACCACATTATTACACGTATGTTTACGCCGAAACCCGCTAGTTTTCCCATCCTAACTACTGCCATCAGAACAAGTAACATTTAGTAGAATGTTAGGTAATTATTAATATTAAAATTAAATTCTTTTTACATCTCTTAAAAAAATAATAATTTAGGTAGTTTAGAATTTAACCTTCTTTGCTAGCAGCGCTTGGAAATATATACATATATTGTATGTAGTTTATATTTGTATGTTATTCATTTTAAATAGATCCATATTATATTATAATTGAACTTACGTTGTTGATCGTTGCAGTCATAATTATTAACGTTATCATTTTCACTGTTAACGACTCCATTGGCTACACGTTCGTGTGTAAATCAGTTTGTACAGCGTTTTACAGCGAGTTTTCAATATTTTATATTTCATTTATTATTATAACATAATATTGAGTTGGTGGACAAGCGACAAAAAACGTTACAAAAATGTATATGAAATGAAATAAAAAAACAAAACCAAAACGGTTTGGAACAACACAAAGTGAGTTGAATAAAATATAAAACCAAAAGACACAAATAAATTGGAAATCTACTAAAATTCTGTTGGTTATACTTACGTTCTTGATCACTGCCGTCCTCATTTTTCTCATCGCGACTTTTCATGAATGGGAACTTTCGAGAAAATGTAAAATTTTTCTTTTTTCGATCTAATGTTGATTGCTAAAAGATTTGTGATCATGTTGAGTGCATTTCACAATATTGCTGATTAATAATATTTTAAGTTAAGTTATACTTACTTTGTCCATGTTATTATTGGCCGCATGCCCCTGAAATTTAACACTACGATCTCTTGCTCTCATTTTACGCTCCCAACGACGTTTTGACGGCACAATTCCTATGACTTCATCTTCGCTGTCGCCAAGAACTCGACGCGCTTGCCACCATTCATCGTCGGAGGCGTTTGTCACGTGCAGTATATCTCCATGTTTGAATGGAAGACCTCGTGAGGGTAGGCCGTCATCTCGATTGGGATCATAGTCGAAGAGAGCTCGTACATATAAGGAGCGCTTCTGTGACGTGCGAAGCAGAGTACCAGTACCAGACGAGAGAGCTGCTTGTTGCTTGAGCTCGTGAATACGAGCCTCAAACCGGTTATAGTCTTCTGGCCGGTATTGAGCGACTAGAGTAACCACACCACCGGAATTCTAAAAATAAACTATTGTTAGAACTGCAATTATTTACAAAAGACGTTGCACTGCACACGACACTCACAAGATTAGAAACGAAACAATTGTATAAACTTGGACTTTAGAATACTTTATTTTATGTCAAAACTTCTAGTCAAAGTACGAATGAAACTTCTTAAAAAGTATCGGATCAATGGAGAAAGGAAGACAACAACAAACATTGTTTTTTTTTTTAAACATAAAAAAAAAACATTATTATCATTCTATCTCTCTCCTCTGCACGTTGTTAAAGAGACCAATTAGAAAAGAAGAATGTCCCTTGTCCATAATCCTTGTCAAATAACAACTACACAACCATCTGCGACAAAAAAGTATCGGATCGGCATTCAAATAACCAATCATTTTGTTTATAATAATGCATATCCCCTCTTCCTATGGACACCAAACAACTACCCTGACATTAACCCTACTCTGTTACCTCATATAAGAAGTCAGTATACGATGTATAGCTCTCTTTTTCCTTCTCTCTACGTTATATTATCTTTGTTTCTCCGTCGTAGAACGTTTTACATTTTCTTGAAATTTCACTCCCCATTCTAGCCCAATAATTTAATATCTAATCGCCGCCTAAAAAGTTTCACTTCAAAAGTACATATATAGCAAACTGCTTAATTTTGTAATTTGTAACATTCATTTTAACCTGATGAATGCCGGAACCTCAGAATAACAAGTTTTTTTTACACCTTTGTTATGAACTGTTAAATCGTGAACAAAATGTCAGGCGCCAATGCGTGGAAATTAAACTATGTATGTACATGTTTTGGTGGTTGGGTGTGTATGAATCGGGTAGGCGCTGACTGGCATCAACTTGGCGGTGCCCAGCTGTTGTAACTTTTTCATACACATCAATTGTGCTTATTTTACCTCCGCGTGGTAACCACCGGGTACTGGCCTCGCCCTTCCGGGCTTGGCTTGCTAAACTTATAAGCGCGAGTGTTGAACACGAAGAAAATAGCAACACTATAATGCTCTGTCGGAATGACTGACTGAACGAGTCTCAGAAGTCTTACATGAGCCCCTCAGAAAGAGGACGTACAACGGTGACGGCAACAGTCAATTTGGCAGATACCTTACCTGAGCTACTTCGACATATTTGGAGCTGAGGTCAGTGAGGATTTTTCAGGACTAGTCAGGGTCCTGAAACAGAGATGGTGGCGGATGAACCCTTTATGGGCCAACGGCAGCTCTCACATCCCCGAAGTGGGTTACTGACACCGGAGGAATCCGGCCCCTTTCGTCCAAGGGGTACAACAAAGGGCCTGGCCCTCCAGGTTGGGGGTTGTACGCCGGGGTAACTGCCCGACTGCGGAAAACAACAATAGTTCCGAAACGACAACAAGCCTCGGATACGGATGATTTTACTGTTGACGAACCTGGCAAACGAATAAAGGACAACGAATTTCGGATCTGCACTTGGAATGTTAGGTCCCTTAACAGACCACGTGCAGCCGAACAACTAGCGGAGGCCCTGAACTGCTATAAAGCAGACCTAACCGCCATCCAAGAAGTGCGATGGGATGGACCGGGCAAGAAGAGGATGAAAAACTCCGACATCTATTATGGCGACTGCTATCGGCAGCAAAAACAGCGCTTATTTGGATGTGGTTTCGTCGTTGGAGGCAGACTTAGGCAAGAAGTCTTAAGTTTCAGCTGTGTGAACGAGCGCCTCGCGACAATCCGTATCAAGGCTAAATTCGCCAACATTAGCTTAATATGCGCCCATGCCCCCACGGAGGAGAAAGACGACGACACCAAAGAAAGATTCTACGAGCTCTTAGACAAGACGTACGAGCAATGCCCTAACTATGACATTAAAATCGTCCTAGGTGATTTTAATGCAAAGATAGGAAAAGAGGGCATCTTTGGTAGTACTGTCGGAAGGTACAGCCTACACGACACCACCTCCGATAACGGATTTAGGCTGATCGACTTCGCGGCGGGGCGAAATGGTGTCATAGCAAGTACGCGGTTCCCGCATCTCGATATTCATAAAGGCACATGGAGATCTCCCGATCAATCAACCGTCAACCAGATTGACCACATTGCGATCGACGCAAGGCACTCCTCCAGTATTATGGATGTCCGAACGTTTCGAGGAGCGAACATTGACTCGGACCACTACCTTGTCGTAGCCAAGGTACGTCTTCGGATATCCCGAACACCGCCAAGACAAGTAAATACTGTGAGGAAGTTTGACGTCGGACGGCTAAAATCGCAAGAGATCACCAGATCCTTCTCCGATCGAGTCTATCTAAATCTCTCAAGAGGTTCTATGCAGCCAGCATCAAGCATTGAAGACCAGTGGCAACATTGCCAAAAAGCTATCAGAGACGCCGCCTCTGATGTGCTTGGTTTCACACGACCACCACAACGAAACCCCTGGTTCGACGACGAGTGCCGGCAAGCACATGCAGCGAAACAAGAGGCATACAAAGCGGCGCTGCAAAGAAGGACCAGAGCTGCTCGTGAGCTCTACTCTCTCTTGGCGCAGAAAAGAAGAGACGAACACCGGCTTCTCAGGAGAAAAAAGAAAGAGCACGAGAAGCGCGCGATCGAGGAAATAGAGAGATGCTACAACAGGAATGAGGTTCGGAAGTTTTACCAAAGGGTAAAAAGAACCTGCCAAGGCTACAGAGCCCGAACCGAAGCCTGCAAGGACGAACAAGGGAACATCATAGTAGAATTGCAGTCGATGCTGAGGATATGGAAGAACTACTTCTGCAGACTGTTTAACGGCGATGACGAACTAAATGCCGCTGTCAGGCAGAATGAACCATTCAACCTGGACGATGAAGACCAACAATTCCGTCCACCCGACCTGGACGAAGTGAAGATAGCCATATCTAAGCTTAAGCCCAACAAAGCCGCTGGAGCGGATGGCCTAACCGCCGAGCTATTCAAAGCCGCAGGCGATGACTTGGTTAGGAATATGCACCAACTCATCTGTAAAATATGGTCGGAGGAAAGTATGCCCGCTGAATGGAACCTCAGCATTGTTTGCCCGATCCTCAAGAAAGGAGACCCTCTGAACTGCGCCAACTACAGAGGGATAAGTCTTCTTAACATCGCCTACAAGATCCTATCTGCCGTGTTGTGTGAACGCCTGAAGCCTTTCGTCAACAACCTGATTGGTCCCTATCAGTGTGGCTTCAGGCCAGGAAAGTCTACCATCGACCAAATATTCACACTGCGGCAGATCTTGGAAAAAACCCAGGAAGTCCAAATCGATACCCACCATCTTTTCATCGATTTTAAGGCCGCCTATGACAGCATTTATAGAGACGAACTATATAGAGCAATGTCTAGTTTTGGCATCCCTGCCAAACTCGTCCGTCTGTGCAGGATGACAATGGAGAATGCACGCTGCTCCATCAAGGTCGGTAAAGACCTCACCGAGACCTTCGATGTCAAAAAAGGATTTAGACAAGGCGATGCGCTGTCATGTGACTTCTTCAACATCGTTCTTGAAAGAATAGTGCAAAACTCAAACGCTAACACCAGAGGCACTATCTTTCAAAAGTCCGTCCACCTACTCGCCTATGCCGACGACATCGACATAATCGGCAGAACGCAGCGTGATGTCAATGGCGCGTTCGTGAGCATTGAGACGGAGGCGGCGAAGATGGGTTTGGCGGTCAATGAGGGCAAGACAAAGTATATGCTGTCATCAAGAAAGGACACCCAACACCGACGTCTTGGACAGAATGTCACTATAGACAGATATAACTTTGAGGTGGTAAAGGACTTTGTCTACCTAGGCTCCGCTATGAACTCAGACAATGACATCAGCGCTGAGATTAAGCGAAGAATAACTCTTGCCAATCGCTGTTTCTTTGGGCTAAGAAAGCAATTGAGTAGCAAAGCCCTCTCTCGAACAACTAAAGTGACCCTTTATAAGACCTTAATCATCCCAGTCCTACTTTATGGTGCAGAGGCATGGACTCTATCAAAAGCGGATGAGCTTACTCTTGGTTGCTTTGAGAGGAAAATTCTTCGAGTAATTTTCGGTCCCGTCTGCATAGACGGTGAATGGAGGAGGAGATACAACGACGAACTGTACGGGCTGTACAGCGACATCGACCTAGCCAGAAGAGTGAAGGTCCAACGACTGCGGTGGCTGGGTCATGTAGAGCGAATGGACGTGAATGCTCCGGCCGGGAAGATCTTCGAATCCACACCCGAGGGACGGCGCAGTAGAGGAAGACCGCGACTCAGGTGGCGCACGCAAGTGGAAGGGGACCTCAACCAACTTAGCGTGACAAACTGGAGACAGCTGGCCAAAGATCGTGCTGGCTGGAGACGCTTGTTGGTTGAGGCCCAGGTCCCCCCCGGACTGTAGCGCCACCTTAAGTAAGTAAGTAAGATGTACATGTTAGAAAATTAAAACAATGCATGCTTCGGGTAAAAGACGCATGAAAGTCGTGTTGTGATCAGAGCGTTTGCGATTCAAACCAAAATAATATTAGAATCTAGAATGACAACTTGGTTGTATTTAATGCAAACAAGACACAGCTCACAACATTTTCTAGGAAAAATGCATCAACAGTTCCTCAGATCCAAATGGATGACCATCCAATCCATCCCAAGGACTCAATGCACCTTCTAGGAGTCACAGTCAATACAGGAATCACATTGCAGGACCACATTTTCTATATCGCAAGATCGGCGTCCGCTGGTACTTTAGCCCCAAGCAAATTCTCCTTCTCTTTGCAGCAATTTAAGTGCAGACCTAACATACATCTGCAAGCATCTCGGGGCGCTGTAGAAGCGTTATAGGTTCGCATTTCCCGAGAGAAGTATTTAAAAAAAAAAATCTAGAATGTGACATCCCAAATTACTTCATATTGATATACAAACGATTCCAGAAGCAACAATCGATACCACAAGAAATCCTAATCACGATAATATTGTTAAAATGTATAACAAAATGTAAATATGTATCTAGATTTAATATCTAATCTAAGCTCAAATCAAATCAATAGGGCCGAAAGCCCTCGCACCTAGGGCTCTCTCTGTTTAGTATGTATAAATTTATTTATATGGTAATAAATTATAGTAATAATAATATGTAATACGCTACAACAACAAAAAAACATAAAATAAGCTCGTCATAAAAAAAACATAAAATACGCTCGTCATACAAAAGGAAATAATGTACGTACTTTAAGAACATTGGGAATACAAAAAAAGGTAGTAAATCATGTATTTGCCTTTTGAACAAAACAAAGCGTTCAGTGGAACTTTGGAAAGCCCTTAAACTTATTACAGAATCATATATTGTAAAAGAAGCACTATCGGCTATAGCATCCGACGATATTTTCGAATTCTCTCAATGTAATCGATAATGACAAAATGAAGACGAAAATCAGCGCTTTTCAGAAAATCCAATATACCATGTATCTGAAATCTTGCATAATGTTTAAGTTTGCATACTTCGATTAGATATTTCGCTTGTTTCTTTCCAACATAACATGAGCTGTGTGACAAATAAGTGAGCAAGAGCAAGCAGCATAAAAAAATAAATAGGCGGTAGACACCCAAGGCCTAGCTTCTCGCAACCATTCGTTTTGTGTGAGTTTCTATTTTTGGAACGAATGGAAGGGACCTACAATTTTATGCCGAGTCCGAACGGCTGAACTGAGAAGCTTTTTCAGGACAGTCATACTCTCGGATGTCTGTCAGACGTTCGCGAGAGGTGGCGCAGTAGAAAAAAAACCTTAAGATGTAATTTGTGTTTTTCCGGGGATCGAACCTGGGATCCCTCGCACAGTAGTCCAGCACACTAACCACTGCGCTACTGCGCCCACGGAGCAAGCAGCATAGCTAAGTTATTTACAAATAATTGTTGTTCTCAGACAAAGTTACAAAACAAGAACAACTCATCCGAACGTGATCCAAACCATAGTGCGCTTTGAACGTGCTAAATGGGTCTTTAACAAAATAAATGTGAAACTTACTTTTAGCGCTTGAGCTGCTTCCTCGTGTGTGGCATTCTTCAGATTAACATTATTGACAGTAATCAACTGATCTCCACGCTTCAATTCACCACCCAAATCAGCTGGCCCCCCTGCCAAAATAAATGACACATAAATTCCTTGACCATCTTCGCCACCCACTATGTTAAAGCCCAGTCCTTGGGGTCCCTTCTGTATGGTGATTGTTCGCGCCTCTCTGCAGATAAAAAGAAAATCGATTAAATAATTTAATTTAACACCAGCATATTAGGCTAATTGAACGGTTTGCAATGCACCTCACGTATTGTTTTTTAAAGAAATGCTCATTGAACAATTGCAGCTGTAAACAGCTCATTATTTGGCGATGCGATGACTAATCAATGATTTTCACAACTACACACGGTCGCAAAAATAACTATTCGTACCACACAATAGTCTTCGATTTTGGTTTATACTACGACACGAATAATAAATTTAATAATGTGGAAACTAAAACAAAAATATAAAAATCAAAGCTAAGTAGTTATTCGCGATCGGTTCGGGCTTGAGTCACAATTGACAGATACTCTACACTTTATTTTAATTCTGATGCAATGAATTTCCGATTTCAATTCAGCGAATCTAATATGCGTTGTCTTAGGCAGAAATGCTGTTATCTGTCTCGCGTCTCGCGGTTCATTTTCACTTCTCTCGTTGCAAATAGTAATACTTATAATGAAATTAATTTCGGAGATAAGAGATTTTGTTTTGACCATAAGCGTCGCGTACCTTGTTATATCTTCTGTGCTCACAGCACGGGGAGTACCAGGCGGCACAGCAGCGAGTACATTCGATGATGCATACCTTGATGCAGGCTCTGAAATGATAGAAGTTGTTATCTGTTATCTAAAGGAATTGTTGTGCTATGCATGTGCGCATAGGAGTAGGGAATGAGAGAATGTACAAGTTGGCCATGTAAACATGAATAATAGAAAGAGAAGTCGATGTCTTACGAGGCAGAGGTGAATGGGATCTTGATGTTGCTGGGACAGGTGATGGTGATCGAGCGTAATCGACTACACTTTGTCCGATATTATTGATCGCACCTGTTGAATGCGAATTGACTTGACTGAAGGTCGAACTAACTAAATGCTGCGTCTTCCCAATAACCAACGTCACTTTGTCAGTAATTGATTTAAGGGTGGCCACCGCATGTTCGTGTGATACATTTTCTAGATTCTTTTCCGACTGCGAAAATAAAGATTTTAATGAGTACAATCTGAGATTGTATGAACTTTTCACACAACTTACCGCATTATTTCGAACTGCAATCAATTTGTCGCCAATATTGAGACGACCATCTACGTGCGCCGCACCACCCTCCATAATCTTCGTAACGTATATACCATTGTCGCCTGGTATATGCTGATTGCCAATTCCGCCAGCGATTGAAAAGCCTAAGCCCTTGGATCCTTTCACCAAGTCGATTTCGATAACTTGTGGTCCGCTGTTGACAGCAGCACCAGCACTTACTGTCGACGCATCACCCGCACTTGAATTCGCGGGCCGTTTTCGTTTAACATGCAATTTGACATGATTTCCGGCCTTTTTTAATGCATCAACAGCACTGGCATGAGGCACATCCACTACCGATACATCGTTTACCGAAACAATAATGTCGTTGACGCCTAGGCGGCCGTCTGCTGCAGCAGCTCCACCGGGTATCAATTTTGTTATATATATTGATGTATCTGTGCCAATGTGCGGATTGTCTGTTCCACCGGCAATGGAAAATCCAAGTCCAGAGTTGCCCCGTTCCAGTTGAATGTCCTCATAAATCCAGCTGTCGTCGCCATTAACCTGACAAATAAATCAATAGAAAACTGCTTAGAAAAGGTATTCCCAATTTGTATCTTCTATTAAAGGGACGCATTTGTATATCAAAATTATTGATGATACAGCAGACAGAACAATAAAAAAACAAATATGATACACTTTCATTTTATAACAAAGTGTGGGTTGGGAGTAATAATTGCACTACCATTTTACAATGTTCAAACTTCAAAAGGATTTATATTTATATTATATTATACCTCACCCTTCGTAAATCACTCAATCTGTTTTCCTACAATTTGTGACATTTTGAAATTAAACCACGTTTTCGAGAGTAAATAATGGTGTCAAGTAGATTGAAGACTTAGTATGCGCGATCAGACACCTGCACTGTGTCCGTCTTCAGTATCTGACCCATACATTTGGAATTGGATCGATTCAGCCTTCCAAAATATATAATGTGGTGACTTGAATGTTTTAAATGACAAACCGTAGCAGGGATATGATGTAGTTGTCTACGTTTCAGCTTTCCGAAAGCGTCATAGGGACATATTTCGAAATATGGCCTAGCCTTATGTCACGGCACCGTCCTCGTCCTATGTGCAGTTGCCCTATGATGGACAGTTCAGAGTTGCCAGGACACTTGTGTTTCCCAGTGTCCAAACGAATAGACCTAGGCGAATGAAATTTTGTGAGACGACTTCTTTTTATCGTCGTCAGGTTGGTATTGAAAATGGGCTATGTCGGTCAAGTAGTTCTGGTATCTCTCATTGAAAACAAATATTACTAACTCGCATGGCAAACATTTTGCATGACTTATTAACGCATGGGGTATTAACGCAACGGCCATACCGATGACAACACTTTAGGGCTGTTTTATTCACTATTGTTCAACTTCCCGAAAACTCCAAAGTAGGCCAACTTCGAAGTTGATTTTAAATCGAGAGTTGGTAGGTAGGTATAGGTTAGGTAGCAGTGGCAGTTGCCCGCGATGTCGCTAAGGTCGTCAAAGAATGGTTGGGTCAGTGCGCGCAGTCTGGCTCTCGCTAGAGCTGGACAATTGCAGAGGAAGTGAGAGAGAGTTTCTTTTTCATTTGTGTTAATGCGGGTTGTATGGGATACCTAGCTTGGCCGCATGGTCTCCAATTGGCCAATGCCCCGTGATTACTGCCGTGATTCTGGCGATATCTGGGCGGGTTCTGCTTAGTAGATTATTTGTTCTGTTTTGGTTGTAGGTAGGCCATATCTTCCTTGATATGACGCAGTTTGTCAACCCCGACCATCGGAGATTGGCTTTCTGCATAAAATGCGAACGGCAAGTTGAAAATTGCTTTTATTCACTACATTAATTTTGAACTCCGAAGTTGAAATCCTAAAGTTGGCCTACCTGCTATTGTAAAATATCCCTGGGATATTCGTGACAGATGGACACACAATTTGTCAGTTCAACCTTAGATTTGCATTTCTCGCGTAATTTCTAATATCAATTGTGTGCATTTTAATGTCATTTTCAACTGGGCAGATTAGATTTGAATTTCATTCTCGGATTTTTCGCTCTCGACACTCGTTAGCAACTGGGTTATTGGTCGCAATTCACTCGATCTATCAAAGAAAAAAACCACAGCACTCAATCTTATATTATTAATTATTTTCGTCACTTCAGAACTGAACTGTCAAACACAGAAATAAAAATAAAAAAAAAATTCTGAAGTTTGACATAAAACCCCAAGTTTGCTTTATAACACTTTTTCGGGGAGTTGAGCGAATCCAAAATTAATCAACTCTTGGTTTTCTCAACTTCGGAATATCCAAAGTTAACCTCGAGTGAAAAAAAGCATTTTCTCAAGTTGAGAAAAAAAATCCACAAGTTGTGTTCAACTTGAGGTGAATAAAATGGACCTTACTTGTTTATATCTGCTTTGAATTTTTTTTTTTTTGCTCAATCGGTTTGGTGCCTTGGTGGGTTTCGGGTGCCACACCTCTTTGTCCAATTTTTACCAATCTTCACAGGAACTCCACTAAATTTATTATTTCATGAAAGTTTTGATTATACATATTTCTACGCCAGATTTGTCTTGAGGTATGTATCATTCACATCAGTCAGTTTCTGATTGGAACAGTCTCGGTGAAAATCGAGCAGATCAGATCGCCACATCGGCGGGACACGCATTTTGGAGTAGAGGTCACACAAATACAATTTGATGTTATGACTATTGGATCCAACAAATTTATTCATTTCATGATAAAAAAAATTTTTTTCATGATTTGAAAACAGTTTTTGGCGTACTTACTTAATACCCTATTCACACCAAGCCGAAAACTGGGTTTTCGCGAAAACAGTCGATATCTTTATCGAAAACAGAAGTTTTCCCATACATATTGCAGTTTTCAAAACGAGTTGTTTGAGGTCGTATGAAAACTCTCTCTCTCTCTCTCAGTGCTGTCGTTTCTTCTAGTTTTTTGCTTACAAATGTGGAATCTCTTGTTATCTTTGCACCATAAAGAGCAAATTATTCAGTTTTTTCTATAATTTTAGAAAGGCAGCACTACCTGCCACAACTAAATGGTATTTGTATATTATGTCAATATGAGCGAAGTTTAGTAACTAAAATAAAAGTTTAGTCGCCACAAAAATTTCATAGTTAAGATGATCAGCTCAGTCAATCCTAACCGATGTCCGTATGAATCTTAGCAGGCAATACATACATAGGTGGCGCAACAGGCGGTAGACTGTACTACTGCGCCCACAGGCATTACTTGTATCATAATAACATTTCGCATACTGTGTTTGAAGCATGTTTCAGTGTTGAAACAACTTTGCCGAATTCCTATTCACACATGTGCTTACTCAAGTAGGTACATTTCTTTAGCAGCACAACAACAGTATCGTTTAGACTTCCGATGCGTGAATCATTGCACCCCACCTCTTTTGAAAATGGGTAAAATTAATAAATTGACAATTATAAGCTTATCAAGGTTGTGAATAAATAATAGACAACTATTTTACACGTTCCCAATCACAAGTAGACATTGTGTGAATATTCTATTACATACTTTCTTATCGAGAGATTATAACATAAAAGATACACAACATGACGGTTACAAAGAATAATTTTAAACTTAACTAAACAATTAAAAGCCGCAGCTAAGTACTATACACATTTTAACAAGATAACAAGCACATTGATAACAGTAACACTATTATAGCTCCTTACCTTTAGGCTGGATGTTGAGTGCGCCTGAAAATCATAGTTTTATAAAAGAAAAAGAAAAAAAAATATAAACAAACGAAAAATATTTAGAATATATAGTGTCTAGTCTATAACCTATCTAAGCTTGCAAAATATTTTAGTTTTTCTATTATCTGTCCGAAGACGATATTACCGAGTCATATCAATTACATTTATTATTAAGCTACTGATAGCGCTAGACGTATTGAACTTAATATTATTATCAAATGGGTGCGGTGTAAATTCAATCGAAATACACAAGTTAAAAATAAAATGTCTCTATCATTAATGTATATTGTAAATAGTTCAGAGCAACTATTACCCATATAGCTGTTCCATCCACCAATAGCTTCAACTAAATATGTATGGAGTAATTTAGTATACTGTGTTAATGGAATGCACAATGACTGCTAATTGATGGAAACTCTCCCCTCTATTAATATTTATTTGTCTTATGTGACCGACCGACCAAAGAACAACTACGAATCCTAAGGTCCCTGCGTTATGTAAGTTCAGTAAGTTAACTAAGTGAAATTCACTTTTCATTTGTAGTAGCTCTCGCTGACAGTGAAATTAGACCTTCTTCCGACTGATGGAATATTCGTTTGCCAATCATTAGAGTCTCTAATTATATTTACAACGTATGCCTTACGTATACTTCAAGATATTCGTATATGAGAAAATTACATGTGCCATGCTAACCGAGTAAAGTGATTCTTTAAACAATGTTATCACTTATCACAATGCTATGTTAAATGATCACGATCAACTAAATATATGACAAAGCTAAGAAATGTCTTTGTTTATTTATTTTTTCATAAGAATGTGTGCTAAGAAAATGCGAAATTGTATCAAACATTCCTAGCAATTGAATCAAAATGAATAGCTTAAGTTGATATGGAGCTCACAGAGAATGACACATTTCGAAGATACCTACATATGTATGAATTGTAGTGACACAACAGGCAACTTACATAAATAGTGGAGTATTTCTATATGCATAGTTAGAATACACAATACAAACATATTTCGATGTACATATCTTTAAGTTAATTATTATTTTTTAATATTACGGCACTATATGCATTTTAGCTTTGCGTGCAATTCATCGGCTTGTGCTATATACTATGGCAGACTAATCGCCTGGTTAACCAGAACGCAAATATCGCAAAGTGGGTCCCATAGGAGGAGCGAACAAATGCAACAGCAAAGTGATGGGTATATTCTGTTGTATGTATTATTGCTCTATGTTTCTCACCTTGTATTTAATAGATTTTCCTTATTATATTATGTATATAAAAATAGACGTACGTAATCATTGGCAGGTGCCACTCCCAATTATGCGGCACAGTAGATAACATGGTGGGCTATAATGTCCCGACTGTGTTTAAATATGTAATTTTTAAAATCTGGTGATTAAAAATGAAGAATAGACCCTTTGAAAAACCAATTAAGTTATCCTTGGTAGTACAAATTGAGAGAAAAATTCTATGTAGCCTACGATATTTGGCACTGACAGGTTTTGGAGAAAACGAAATGAAGAACTAAGTTATATGAGTTGTCCAGCAACATTGGCCTAATCAAAAAACTGCGCATTGGACGTTTGATATGGTAAGGATATGTAGACCGGCATGTTGACTCCGGACAAGATTTAAAGATTCCTGAAAATCTTGGGATATCAGTGGGAAACAGATTTTTTAATTTAAACTATGTAGTTTTAAATATGTGTATCTATAATGTGATATTATATACAATACTAGCGTAGCCCGTGCACACTTCGTAGTGCAAAATATAGTTAAATAGTATAGTTTTTATTGTAATGCTCTGTGGTAGGTACACAACATTTTTGGTTTTTCCAGAAATCGTATTGCCTCCTAGATAATATTCTTGAGTTTCAGGACAATGCATTATTCATATCAATGTTAAAAATTTTAGAAACTTTGGCTTCCAATTCCAAGACTGTCGAAGAAACTGTACTTGCCCGGCTTTGTCCGTGCACAGGAATTGTATTGTTTAGGTCTTAGATAATAAATGCGAGAAATGAGAATAAATCGATTTGCTGGAATAAGATTTTGAATATATTTTTGTATGGGCGGTGCCACGCCCCTTTTGTCCCACTTTGACCAATCTTCAAAGGAGCACTCCAGGGACAATAACTAAGATTATCTGTAAGTACCTATGAGCTCAATCGATTTGGTGGTTTTCGAGATATACGATTTTGAATGTTTTTTGTATGGGTGGTGCCACACCTCTTTCTCGGATTTTGATCAAACTACACAGGACCACTTCAGGGCTAATAACTAAGATAATTCGTAAGTTTGAGCTCAATCGATTTGGTGGTTTTCCAGATATAAGATTTTGAATGCCTTTTTTGTATAGCCGGTGCCACGCCCCTTTGTCCAATTTTGACAAAATTTCACAGGAATCATATATGGACCAATACCAAAGATATGTGAAAGTTTGGTTAAAATCGGTAAATGCGTTAAGGCGTGAATCGACGACAAACATTTTAAGGCTTAATTTTTATATACTATATATAGATATAGATACAGAATGTGATTCATTGGGTTTTAAGTTTTATATCAAAATCAAACAAAAATCTGTTTTTAATTGAATTTTACTCTGGCTCTAAATGGTGCAGACAGATGAAGGATAGCTCAAAATACCTACCTGCGGAAGTACATATTGCCCAAAACACAACTTTAATTTTTCAATTTAAAAATTGGTCTCCATCTCTTAATAAAAAGGGCCAATTTTGTTTGCTCACTTTACTTTAGATATTCAACTTGTCATACCAATAACAAATCGAAATCAATACAAAAATACTATGCAACAATTTAACTTCCAGGGTCCTGTACCACGAAACAACAAGTATTGTGCAATGGGAAAATTTTAACACATTGCTCCGATAAATTTCTAACAATACTTGTTGTTTTGTGGTACTGGCTCCAGGTCTAGACGTTTCGGCTCTACATTGGTTTTGGTTTGATTTTTGTTCATAAAAATTACAACAAAAAAAAGTTTTGCGCTCCCTTTTCAACCTTAGTGGTAACATTTTCAAAAATTCCTTCTTATTGAGCATTTTGAGCATAAAATGAACCTACATGCCAAATTTTAATTCAAATTACGAAAATTATGAAATATATGAACCATAGATATTCGGCAATCGGTTGCGAAGGTTGGGTTGAAACATAGTGGATGGAAAAGATATCTCATAAACAAACAGATGATAGCGTTAACATCAAAACCATTGAAGCACTGTGCACAAATCCAGAAAGTCTCTCTGGGTAAGATGGATAGTGATATGGTGGACCAACATATAATACATAACTCATAGATCCTGTATTTTTTTAACGTCCCCACAGCATATTATTTGTTGTGTAGATTATTATTACTAAGAGAAACTAGGATCATATAAATTTTTGTGCTAAATATCGACCGAATTTGAATTTGAAGCTGGTAAAATGTTGTCAACTCAAGGCTCTGGTACACAGCACAAGGTATCATTCTGCTGGGTTCCGGTATATAAAAGCGTACCAGGCATTGAGGAAGCGGAGGAATTTAGCAAGAAACGGTCCGAAAACTGTTTGAGAACAGTGATACCTATGTGAACATCCCACCTTGCACACTCAAACTTGAGGCAGGGAGAAAAGCCAGAAGATAGGGGAACGGAAGATGGGCTGCCTTAAAAACTTAGAACTTAGAAACTTGCTATGGCCGTTCTTCAATCATAGAAGAAGACCTTTGTAAAGGCTGTGGTGATGAGATACACCAAGAGACCTTTATTTTAGCTGCGACTAAATAGCTGTGAAATGGGATAGGGCAGGAAGAAGCACGCTGATAGTGGCGGCAATATACGATTTGGACAGCCCACCTCCCGAGCTAGCCAGCTCAATGCTTAGAGTAGCAGAGCGTGAATAATTGGATAGAATTCTAGGCTGTGATGCCAAATCCACAAAGAATGTCTATATGGGAAACACTCTTCTCTATCAGTGATGTAGTGCAAAACGATGAAATCGATGCAACAACAGAAATGTTAAACAAAGTTCTAAGCAAACCATATATGATAAGGCCTTTCCATTACGGACAATAAACCAATAAGTCGTAACCTTAATGGACGAAGGATATCCTTGAAATCAGGAGGAGAAGAGAACCTGTGCCGATCACATAAAAAAAAATGGATCCTATTGAATGTTGACTACGACTTCGACCGCAATGCGAGTGTTTGAATCTGTAGCAATTTTGAAAGAGACAAAGGAGGAAGAGATACTGCTATGTCTATGGGAAAAGGGATGTGCTGTGCGTAGGTGTAACCATCATTGGAAGAAGAGCCGTTGCATGATTTTTATCACGTTTGTTTAAAATGAGAAGAGTTAACGATGAATTAATATTAATACAACTACGGTGACATTCATGCATTACCAAGCAAAGCTAATATACGACTGCAATCGCCATGTGGTAAAACTATCGTTATTTCTGCCAATTCCACAGTGTCAAACTTGTCTAACTTTTTGCGCAGTTTGCTATTACTCCCTAGATAGCTAATCACTAGTTAAGTGAATATTAATCGAAGTGTCTATTCGCACGTTCATTTTGACAGATTTTGTACTGAACTGACGTTTCCGATGTTCGGTACGAGGGCTCGTAACGTAATCCTATTTTCATTAAAAACTCTGTATAAATATAACTGTTGGATCCTAAACGTACGGCATAATATGTCCGAAAATAATTATACTGGAGTTTAGAGTTTTTGCCGCGAGAGTAGCGAGCCACATAACATACTCCAACTTGACGCAGTCGTGTCCCGGAGCCGTGCCCCAAGGCCGTGTCCGGAACAGCGTGCGAATAGCAACACCCAATATTAATATCACATCGTAACATCGATCTTGCAACATCTTCTAGGTTCATTGTATAGGATACGAGTATTAATTCCCTTTTTCCAATTCAATGTTCCAAACTTTAATAGGCCAGAGAGGAAATAGTAAATCAATATGAAACATTTGGCTCCACTTCTGCACATATTTATATTGACAATTCAGTAGATACAGCCACTGCTGCCGCTTAATTAATAGCCAGCAAAAGACATGCCCTCGTAATTATTCACTGTGCGTAAGAGCATTGCAGATTTTCCAGAGCTATTTATAGTCTTTATTCTAGGCTGCGAATATACATACAACTTTGCTTTATGAAACTGTTTTTGCTTATACTCTTATAGAATGATCTGTCTGATCCAAAACGGAAGGAAAGGCCTCGTCTCTACTCAGTATATTCATGTTCACTTCTATAGAATTCGCAGCGCCCCACTAACCTCTTTTTACTGTCGTCTGAACCATCGTCTATAAAACTATTGATCTTTTTATTGCCAGATTTTCGATCGGCCAGTCAAAGACATCTATCATTTATGTCATTTCTTCGTAGCTTTGGAGAAAATATTTGTTTTAAAAATTTCCCAAGGCAAAAATAGCCAATGAAACAAAACTCAAAACAAAAACAACAATTTTTGCTTCGTTCTTCGGAAAGAAATAAATGAAATATCTAAAACAATTTCTATTTCGAGAACACATATGTATTTCGGCGGATGGATGAGCGAAAAAACAGAAATAGGAGTGATATAAACATAACTCGGCTATAGTGTGCGTATTTCAGATAGATTGAAAAAAAGAAGAAATACTTTTTATTAATGAAATTAATTTTTACTAACTAAAAACCAATTAATTACCGAATCCAAATTGAACAGCGACGAAACTTTCTTGATAAAGCCACCTCCACCCTCCTGTTGACGTTTCTTTTTCCGAGTTGTCATTTTTTCGATTCTGTGTAATGTAGGTAGGTAACTCTCTTTAACGCGAAACAAATATTATACTATTTTTAATCAAAAAACCAAGATACCCGGAAATAAAACACAAAAAAAGACAGTCGATTTTACGATTATTCTCTGTATTGTTTACAACAAAGTATATCGACAGACCAAGGGGCTATACAGACATTGCGAGATCGTACATCTACATAATCGTTTCCACTTGTTATTCTATCAAATTTTCCCACAGATACATTATTTTTTAATAAAAATTCGTCAAATCGGGTGAAAATAAGTCACACTTTGCACGGCGAAAATAAAAAACCAAAATAGCTACAATGGAATTCAGCACTTTCACATAACAATTTTTTTTACTTGTTGTTGCCTCGATTTAGTACTCTTCTTTCAGTAACTTAGCAACCACCTGGGTAAAGTACAAACGAAAATAATTTGTTTCAATCACACAGCACCAAATAAAGTTAAAGTTATTAACACACAATTTATTTAAAGATTATTAGTAAAAACAAAAATAAAGACTGGACGAGACATCGCACTACCGCTGCCGCCGATTCCAGCGAAAAATTTCTAAATTTTCTGACAACTCGACTTGGAAGTGGAAGGAATTTTCTTTCCAAGACACACGTCTACGCAACATTTTTCGATAAGCGACGCGCGATACTCGAACTATAATGCCACTGGAAAATGATATGAATTTCCAGTACAGATCACCGAAAACTTCAGAAATTCCGATTTATTGCACACTTTATACACGAATATTATGTAATTCTATTTGTATCGATATTTAAACAAAGAACAAGCAACTTCGGAGTTGGTATCGCAAGAATAAATACCGCCCCGGCAGTACAAAAACTAATGAGAGCACATCAACGTCGAGCAACTAGTTCGCTCGTTTCAATTTACTCTCTTTCCACTTCCAGTGATGGATTGACAAAATGACAACTCGACTCTTTAGTGTTTTCCAACGAGACTGTCAATGCAATGCATGTCATCGCATGTATAACACATTGAAACAGTTCGGGCGTTCACTTTTGGTGGCTACACATAGGTATACAGGTGTTTGCAGAATATACCTACTTCGTGACGTCATTATAAATAAGTATGTATGTGAAATGGAAGCTTTTTTTTCACTGGCAGAGGTTGGTGCTCCGGTCGGTGCTGTGATTTACTGAAAGGGTGCGCCACCGTCGATTTAAACGAATTTTGTTGGAATTTGAGTGTTATCTGGCAAACGGGAGGACTATTGATTTTATTTGCAGTAGTATATTTACTCCAGTACATTAATATCATTACAAACCATTTTATCATAGACACAACAAATTAAGGCAAAACAACACTCATGCAAATGAAATTAATGTAATCTAGCGACATTCTTCATATTTTTAAAACAAATACAGAAATAAATTATGTATGTACCTACATAATAAAAACGCCAAACAACACTTAAAATCATCATTTATTAATAAAAAAAAAAAAAAAACAATTCAGGAATGCGGAAATCAAAACTGGGATTAAATGCTTAATTGGCAATTTCAGCACTTACAGCTTGTTCGGATATAAGGGTTTCTACTGCTGCCTGGATATTATTGACAGCTGCTTTTGGCGAATGAGGTTGTGGCGGTGGTGATTGTTGCTGCTGGTGTGCATCTGTTTTCTGAAGCTCAGATTCGCCTTCAATTTTGAATCGTTGATTCTGCTAAAAATAAATAAGTAAGCACAAACAAATTGATAGATTTTTTTTAAACAAATTAAAATTTAAATTGTTGTTGTAGGTATATTGGGCTTTAGGTCAAATGAAAATAAAAACAGTTTTTGTTTTTTCCTCGTCGTTTCGTCCATGTCTATGGACATCATCAGGTGATTTATAGCCCTATTATGGCTATCAAATATCAATTAGTTGATACTTGATAAGATCTATCAATTCATTGATAGTTTGGTATTATGAGTACATATCAATTGATACATTTTACCTCATTGTGAATACTTATCGAAATTTCATTGAGAATGGGTTCTGTTTTGACGTTTGACGTTTCTGAATCTGATTTGTAGTTGGTTTTTGTTGTATGGCTGACTACTAGTGTTGGTTAAATAATATTGTTGTTTTTTATAAACAAAAGTTGTTTTTTTCGCAAATCAAAAGAACGAACAACACTGTTGATTGTGCAATCCAAATGTTAAAGTTATTCCCAACGCTCAGTTGATAGTTTCCTTATTGAGTAAATAATTTTAAAATCGCTGCTACTCGTGGTTTGAGTACATTTGGGATGTCTACCGAAGACATTTCGCTCTAAAGTCGTTATTTAACAATAAAAACGAGGATATACATTTTTTAATTTGATGCACCGAATATTTGATACGTATCAACGAGAAATTTGTGATTGATAGAAAATTTGATGAATATCAAATTTTTTGATAACCGTAATACCAAGTTTATCGATAAAACTATTCACAATAGATCTTAAATCTAATACAATTCACAATTCATCAAAAATGTTGATAGGTTGATAACCATAATACCGATTCATTCATTTTGTTGATACGTATCAATTATTATCAAATATCGTGTTGATATTTGATAGCCATAATAGGGCAATTAGGTTCATTTAACATAAAGCCCAATATACCACAACAATATCCCTACAAAGAAAAAGGTCAGAACACATACGTGACATTAAAATGTCACAGCGTCAGCTTACAAGCAAAACTGACCAACTGCCAAAAATTATATTTTGTATTATCGATGGGAAGTAGGTATAATAGAAAAGCAAGTAGAAAATTCTGCCAAAACTGCCTATCTGATATTTTTCCTAAAAATATGCAAAGCATTTAAAATTGTTGGTTGACTATCGGCTTTCATGCACAAGAAATTCAGGAAGAACTGACCAACTTCAGATAGTCACGAAATAAGTTTTTGCAGTTAGTCAGTTTTGCTAATAAGCCGACGATGGAGTCATCATTATGATGAATTAACTTACGTTGAATTCGAAAAATAATGAATGCAAACGCAGGTCTGTTTTAATGAAAGTGAATTTTATAAGAAATTAAGTCGCGAAAAATAAAAAAAAATTAATAAAATATATTCTAGTACCTATGATGTTTTGTTCTTTTTGAGGGTGTAATAACTAACATATTGTTGATGGAATCTCGATTCACCTCTAACTTCAGAACTAATTGATCCAAAAACTTCAAACTTCAAAACTTAGAGCGAGCATTTACTAAGCTCGGTACGAGTACGATAATACCCTATTCACACCAAGCCGAAAACTGGATTTTTGCGAAAACAGTCGAAAACTTAATCGAAAACAGAAGTTTTCCCATACATATTGCAGTTTTCAAAACGAATTGTTTGAGGTCGTTTTCCATGAAAACGCCACGAAAACGAGTACAATCGTTGGGTTGTTGGAGCAGACACACCTTTTGCAACATTCAGCGAGCTCAGCAAAACTGCTGACAGAATAGCTCTCTCAATAACTCAGTATGGCCAACAATTTGGAAAGCAAACGGGCCAAGCATATTGAAATAAAGTTTCACTTTATACTAGATAACATAGAAAAAGGAATCATCAAAGTTAAAGCTATCAAGACTGAACTCCAGTTAGCGGATTTATTCACAAAATCTTTCGAGTTCAACCGTTTCAATAATTTATCGTCTGAACTAGGACTCAAGGATTGAGAAGGGGTGTAGTGATCCTGACTTAATCAAAGCAATTCTTTATGTTTTTGTTTAGAAAATTATTCTTTATTTGTTCTTTTTGAATTTATCCTTCTTACAATAAACATAGCTTATTTATTGCTCCCGTCTTTCAATAAAACAAAAAACCGATGCGGATTCAGGCAGTAAACCTTTCGCTAGGGTAATTCCTTTCCCATCGACAACGGCGAATGACACGCCAGAAACGGACTTCGATCCGTCAGTATACAGGGTGTCCCAATTAGGCGGTATAATCCTTAAAGGGAAGATTCCTGAAGTTCCGCTGAACAATAAATTGTATGGCAGGGGGGGGGGGTCTATTCTCACCATATTTCCCGTTATAGCCCATCAAAGTAGGTGACCTCTAATTTGGAGGTGTTACCACTTCAAATGCTATAACTTCTTAACTTATATAGGCACAAAAAAGTTTTGTACAATTTGAAAATACAATTTAGTAGCGTATACAAGTCCTAAGCACTTCGGGTACATCTGTGGAGCTACTAAATTGTCTTTTCAAAATGTACAGATATGAAGAAGAGATACAGTGCTTTGTTAACGGAATTTCCATAGTTTTTGCCGATAATACTGCCTTTTGGATAGTTGAAGGAAGCTTGGGTATCTTGTCGTCAGCATAGAAGAAGTTAGCAGCAATCTTGTGGATAGCCATATTTCGTGTTGCGATAATATTCAATGTCGACATTAAGGTTATCATATCCACTCTTTGATGGATCGGGGGAAGGCCGGCTTCCGCAAGCAGGTTTCTTATGGGGGTGGATCTGAGGGTTTTAGGCTGGTCCGTATCGCGGCATGGTTCAGCGATGATCTAGAACACTTTCCATATATGCTTAGGCCGTAGTCTATTTTGGATAGAATAGTTCTCAATTAAACTATTAACGTGTTATTAAAAATAATAACCAGAATACTTAGATTATCTACATTCTATATGCTTGTGCGAAGTAGGTTAATGGCAATATACTTTGTACAACTTGTTTTCCTACATATGTGTAGGATTTTACATTTGTCGATAGACACTTTTGCACCTGAGGACTTGGCTCAGGTATTAATGTCATCTAGAAGAGTAGAGAAATTTCTAGGGACAATGTTGATGTCTTTACTTTTGGTTAATGTTATTAAATCATCAGCATAAAGGGAATGATTGCAATAATACAGAGAACAACAGACAGAGGTGACCCTTGAGGCGTGCCGTGGGTATAAATGGAGGAATAGCAACCGTTGTATATCACCCGGAATTTTTTGGCTGTTAAAAACGTTTTGGGGCCGATGTTCCATTCCACTATAAAATAATAAGATCCCCAACCCTGTCAAAAGCCGGCGCAGGGACATAAGTCCACGAGACATAAGTCCATAATGACCTTATGTCCCACTTCGGTGGGACATAATTCCATATTTTGATAATGGACTTATGTCCCACCGAAGTGGGATATAAGTCCATAGAAAAGGTGTATGGAATTATGTCTCATCTAACATGTTCACGAGAACTTCCACTTTTATTTTCTTGAATTCTCAGAACAAAAATCTTATTTAACTTTGTTTCTTTTCGAATATGAGGAAGAAATTCGGCTTTGTCACTTTCCGCACTGCATATCGGAATTAGCATTTTAAGAAGTTTAAACAAAAATGTATTATTTGTTTTTTGCTGAATTGGGAATATAATACATTATACGTTTTGGAAACCCTCTTTCATTTTTCTAATTCATTCAAGATGATGCATATCACCCAAGACATGGGTTTCCTTTCCTTTCATCCTTTAAATGCACTTCTTGCTCAGTTTTAAATATCTGTAAGGCAAGCAGACTATTTCAAATGGTACCTAGGTCCTGGCACACTGCACAAGTGAGCGATCTAGTTGGGCATGTAAATAAACCAAAGGCGTAGCCAAGAAACGATGCGAAGGGGATGATCGATTTTCAATGAACCTAAATGCGTTTTAATTTTCACACCCCAAATCGATCCTCCCTTGCTCAAAATTTTTTTCGGCTACGCCCTTACATTCTTCCCACGCAAAAGTTTATCCCTCATATAGTGGGGATACTACAATAGTCTGCTCGCCTTGCATATATTTTAAACTGGACAAGAAGTGCATTTAAAGCTAATTGAAGATGCTTTAGGAAAAAAGGAGAGACGCCGTAACAATGGTTTCATTGTGATGTCTTGGGTGATAGGCATCATCTTGATTGAATTAGAAAAATTAAAAAGGGTCCCCAAAATGTTAATATTGCAATCAGTGGCCGAATATTAATTCAAACATCAAAAACATTTTTTGTTATGGAAAAATAGCATTCGGTCTTATGTATCAAAATAATTTGGTCTTATGTCGCTTTTCAAAGCGTCTGATAGTCAAATTTTAAAATTTGGCCTTATGTCACGGCACCCATCTATGCTACCAATAAAATTGTGGACTTATGTCCCATTTTTGAAAAATAAATTATGGATTTATATCCCACTTCGTTGGGACATAAGTCCATAATCAAAATTTGGAATTATGTCCCACCGAAGTGGGACAAAAGTTCATAATGGACTTATGTCTCATGGACTTATGTCCCTGCGCCTCAAAAGCCTTTTCGAAATCAATTGCCAGGATGGAAACGTAATTTTTACTTGACAAGGCGGAGGATACATAGTGGTCAATGTGTAGTAAAGCATCTAAAGAAGACCTACCCGGCCGGAAGGCCGCCTGACTGCTGTCAATTAGGTTCTTGGGTTCCAAGAACCAGCTAAGGCATTTGGCTACAATTTACAATCTAGAATTTTGCTTGCACTTGGAAGGAGGGAGATGGGTCGGTATCCGCCTGCGTCTTATTTGCAGGTTATAGTCGTCTAACTATTCTTTGCACAGCTCCGACGTTTCCTCTTCACTATATATGAGTTCTAAACGAGCCATTAGGAAAACCTTTAGGTACGTCTTTTAATATAAAAATGGCTTCAATAAGTAATCAAATATTCAATCCTATTAAGTTCAGTAAAATGTAATTAGTTCATTGAGGATTACTTTTTTATTGTAGGTGTATGTCCGAGTAGATATACATATTTGCAAATGATTAGAAAAAGCACCAGTAGGGACATGGGTCGTTACAATTTTCAAACCAACCACCCGCAGAGGTTTTTTTAATTGTAAATTGTGTATAGGCACTTTATCCTCCTGGAAAATCCAT